>ML795629.1:208580-236915 GCA_009831015.1 Picea engelmannii
AAGTCTGAAGGTGATAATTTACTAGTTGTTTTGGTTTATGTAGATGATATTATTTTTGGCTGTACTAATGAATCATCTATCCAGTGGTTTTCTAATTCTATGCAAATAGAATTTGAAATGTCCATGATAGGAGAACTGTCATACTTTCTTGGCTTACAAGTTAAACAAAGCTCTGCATGAATTTTTATTTCTCAAGAAAAATATTTGAGAGAAATGTTGAAGAAATTTCATATGGAAGATTCTTCTACAGTTAGCACACCTATGGTGGTTGGTTGCAAGCCGAGTAAAGATGATATCTCACCTGATGTTGATCAAAGGACATATCGGTCCATGATAGGCAGTCTTCTGTACATCACAACATCTCGTCCTGATATAATGCAAGCTGTTGGAATGGTAGGTCGTTTTCAGTCTGCTCCTAAGCAAAGTCATTTGGTAGTTGTCAAAAGGATATTTAAATACTTGAAGGGAAAAATGACTTATGGTCTGTGGTATACTAGAAATCAGAATTTCCAGTTAACTGCTTATTCAGATGCAGACTGGGAAAACTGTGTTGATGAGAGAAAAAGCACCAATGGAGGAGCATTTTTCCTGGGTGACTCATTAGTTGCATGGCTTAGTAAAAAGCAAGGATCCATTTCATTATCCACTACAGAGGCAAAATACATTGCAGCTGCTACTTGCTGCACACAAATTTTATGGATGATACAAACTCTTGTAGATCTGAAGGTAATTTACACGGATCCCATACCTATTCATTGTGATAAAACCAGTGCCATTAGTGTCTTCAAAAATCCTGTTCTTCATTCCAAGACTAAGCATATTCCAATCAAGTACCATTTTCTAAGAGAACAAGTTACAAACAAAATTGTTCAACTGCATTATATACCTTCTATAGAACAGATTGTTGATATATTTACTAAACCATTAGCAGTGACCCCTTTTGGATATCTTCGTCAAAAGTTGGGGGTTTTAATCTCTTGTGTCTAATCTATTCACCTGGTCAGGGGGAGTACTTATTGAATATCTGGTGTAGTTCCAAGATGCTTATAGTCGACAGGGGGAGTATGTTTTGCAACAGATCAGGGGAAGAATGTTTCTTCTTTGACATTGATGTCAAAGGGGGAGAAAAGAGTTCGGGAGAAGAGATGCATGCGGCCGAATGCATGCGGGTGCTTGTATTTCCATCAATGTCAAAGGGGGAGATTATTGGAAAATATTTAATAGACAATGAATTGCATAAGTACAGGAAGAGTGAATGGCATAAGTACAGGAAGAATGTACAGAGGATTAATGGAAAATATTTAACAGACATTGAATGCTTTTCATTGATGGCAAGTAGCATGCATAAGTTCAGAGAGGTCGAATGATCGAAGGCGAATGATCGAAGGCAATGAATGATCGAAGGAAACACAACATTGATCGAGTAATCGAAGAATCTCTGATCATTAAAGAGGAGGACAAATCTCAGCCGTCAGATCCAATCATAGGATCCGACCATCATTGGATCAAGAAGAACCCGCACGTCCTTTAAGGTAAAAGGAGAAGTGGGCGTAATCGCGATATGCAAAATCGCGACTTAATCTGAGCCGTCAGATCAAATTTTGATCTGGACTGTTGTTTCCAGCCCATGTCGGAGTTTCGGGGATCAATATTTGGAGATGTCAAAGTGTCTTAACATAAGGAATCTCGATATCGCGATATGCGAAATCGCGATTTAATCGCAGCCATTGAATCAAGATCATATCTGGACCGTTGATCCGACCCCATGTCGAAGTTTCATGAATCGAGACTTTGAAGTGACAGAAACACTGGACATCAAGGATTTCGAAATCGCGATATGTGAAATTACAATTTAATCGCATTCGTTGAATAGAGATCAGATTAGGACCATTAATCTAACTCCATATTGGAGTTTCGCGAATCGCGACATGGAGAGGAAAAGAACCCAATGCAAGAAGAATTCCGAAATCGCGAAATCATGATTCAATCGTAGCCATTGAATCAATCACATCTGGACCATCAAATCACAAGACATGTGGCAAGTGATCAAAATTTCACTGACTTGGGGTCAACAAAGCATGGTGTAGAAAATCACGAAATGAGAAATCACGAAAGCATTTTTTATTGCATAGGCTATTGGTTATGACCATAGTCCTATTAAGGAAGGAGCTAGTGTAGAAAAGTTCTGCATCGAGACTTTGGAAATTGCGAAATGAAGTGTCGAGTTACTCAACACAGGATTGCCGAAATGCCAAAACCCGATTTAAAGGAAATCTCAATAAAGTTCATCCAACGACGCAGATAAATGGGAATATGATCGAAGGGTTACTGTTCTCTCTCTCACAGTTAACTTTTCAGTTACAAATGTGTTAGTGAAACAGACTCATGATTTCCAAACAGTTGGCGTTTCAGTTGCTTGGACTGTGGTCTGTCATTTTCTGAAGAAAATGTGAAGTGGAACTGTTGTGGAGGGGTGTATAAAAGAAAATGAGACAGACTGTGTCTGGTTAATCATTCTGCATGAAAAATAAATGAAGCTGTAAGAAAGGGAATACGAGAGCATGCGCAGTGTGAGATTGAGAAGATGCGCAGTGTGAGATAAAGCTCAGAAAAGTGTAACAGATGACGAAGAAAACATGAAGCAGAGAAAAATGACAGAACGAGTCGATGAAGAGCAGACCTGTTGAATAGACAGAGGAAGAAAAGAACAGAAGAACAGTTTGTAGAAGACTGGATTTACATAACAAAAAAAGATTGGTAAGAATTGATTCATCTGCATAGTTGACTGCTTATTTATTTATTCTATTCTAGGGAGTTTAGGAGGTGCTTGGGAGGACTGTTGTCCTCAGAGGTTCAAGTGAGAGCTTGAACACAAAAATTTGTAGCTTCCATCTGGTTGTAGCCAGAGAAACCAGGGTGGCAGGGTGGTGTAAGGGAGAACAAGTGTTCTCTGTTATACAGGTTGGAGCCTGTGTAACTGGAAGTTGGTGCTTCCATCCAGTTGGTGCTGGAACATATAGGGAGTTGGTGCTTCCTTCTAGTGGGTACTAGAGAAACCAGAGAGTTGGTGCTCTCAAACAAGTTGCAGCTTGTAAAACAGAGGTAGCAGCCTCACATTGAGTTGGTGCTCAATTAAAGATGATGTACATAACTTAAAAGACTGCCTATCATTTCGAAGAAGAAGAGGTTTTCTCCCTTTATGGGTTTCCTCATGAAAATTTGTCTCTGTGTATACCTTGTGTGTGACTGATGCTTTTTACTTTTACTGTCCATATGCTGTATAATGTTGATGATCACTTGAATAAAGATTAAGAATATTTTAATAGACTTAAAATTGTTTAAGCTCAAGGACAACTGATTCACCCCCCCCTCTCAGTTGTATTAGTAATTTCAACAGTCATGGTCCTCTTAGCTTATCTTGATTAAAAAATATATTTTTGTTCTTTATAAGGAAACATAACGCTGAAAAATCATATATATATATATATATATATATAGATTTCTTTCATTTTCTAGTGAGAATTTCATGGATTAATTAATTTCCTAGACAAATTTATCCTAAGGTTTATGCTTAATTGTTGATCTCTAACCGTAAGGAGACAAATCATACCTATTGGATTGAGCTGTAAGGTTCTATATAACATGTTTTAGGTTGATTTAAGGTTATTCTCAAATTTGGAAATTACATTGCAGCATTAAAAAATAGATTTGGTGAAACCTTAAGGCTAGGGTTTGGTGCTTCAAGGTGTTTTCTTTTTCATTCCTAGCCTCTATTTCATTTCTATATTTTTTACTAAGCTTATATTACATATCTAGAAGTGATATTTATCTCTAATATGCTCATAATTTCTCATCATTTTCTTAGACATTGATTTGGTGAATTCCAAGTGATAAATTATGAGACCTTAGGGGGATTCACCATTTTTTTTGCAAGTTATTGATTGGTTAATGTTTATGTATCTTTATAACTTGTGTTTAGCACATGTTTGTCTTATTGTATAGAATATATTTTTCTGAAGTGGAAACATCCAAGACCTTTTCTCTCTCGTGCTTAATATTTTTATTGGATGACGTTTTATGACCTAAATTTGAAATTTCTATATTTTATTTAATAAATCAGATTTAAAAGTGAAAAGACAGCCATAAGGTTTTCCTTTCTTATTATAATGTAATCAAGGGGTAAACACAAGCACACATTGCACCTTTGAATCATTGTAGATAACCTATCCCTTTTAATAGCTTCACATTCTTCTACCCTTTTAAAAGCTTCATTTTCTAATCGAGCCTTTTGAATCCCATCTTCCACGATACGTATACCTTGTTAGAGCATCTTTATTCCATTTTTTTACTTAAAAATATTTTGTTTCCACTACGGTATTTTTAACAACAAATATGTTTCATAGTTATTCCAAACTAATTCAAACACATTTCCACAAATTGAACACAACATTCATAAAAATTTCTATTTTTGTTGAAAAATCATAATAATAAAGAACAAAATAAGATTTAAAAATTTTCAATCACCATAGACATGTAATACGAATAGTAGATATTAGTATAGTTACCTTCTAGCAACAATCATTTTCATGTTTGTCTTCGTGCTCTTCCTCAAAACCCATTCTGCCTTGCACAAACATGAATATTACATAGAGAAGAACTTCATTTACAATCTAACAATAAATATGACATATTTTTCATAGAGTAGAGAAATTTAACCTCGCCTGGATTGCAGTTGAATAAATGCGTCCAATGTTGCAGAAAAATGTTTGATATTTAAGTAACCTTGTGACTCGGTTCTGAGTTCGAAACTTGCACCCATAAACCCTGTAGCTTAAACCCTCCCATAAAATACAGATAGTACAGCTATATCAAATGCTTAACCATGTAACATATGAAAACATAATTTTCTACTCTTGGAAACATGGCACCTTAAAAATGCTGATGATTACTGTCTTTTCCATTCAAAAAATGATCACATAACCCTCAACCCATAACCACGGTTATTGTGGGTTATTTTACCCATTAGTGTTTTTAGTGTAATATTTTTGATTAGGTTTAGTTTGGGTGGTTGGGAGGAATGATAGTTATCCTTCTCACCGAGGTTCAATTATGGAAAATGACATGTTGATCTTATAACGAGTTGAATAAGAACCTCAAAATGAGGGTGTAAGCTGGAAAAAAATGAAAAAACATTTTTTGAATAAGAAATAAAAATGAGAAATCATTTTTGGAATAAGAAGGTAAAATGAGAACTCATTTTTGGAATACGAAGTAGGATTAAAATTAGTTATGAGAATGTATGAACTTAAATGTCCTTAACATGCATTAAAGGAAGTTCATATAGGTGAATAAGTGGGATAGAAACCACTGAAAATATTCACTTAGCATCAATTATAATCTATGGGACTTGCACTTGATAACCAAAGTTCCCAAGAAGTTTAGCCATTTCAATACTCCTCTGGCTAAGTGCACTTTGTTAGCACCAATTCTTGCAAGCAGGGTGTTTTTTTCCGATTTCAGACCCTTGATGCAGAATGCGAAGAAAGGGGGGTGTGAAAACCCATCAAATGCGTTCTAGTCCAAGGCCACAGCCTAAGCGTCGAGTGCAGCCCATAGGAGAAGTCCATTTCGGGTTTAAAAATCAAGCGAGTGAGCAGTCTGATTTTAGCAGCAAGGATCAATTGGCAAAGAAGATCGACGGTCGGTGGGGAATCCCATTTAACAGAGTTACGTCTGGATTAGCGCAATGGATAGCACCTATATTACAAATCTAGGTCATCCGATCCAGTTGGGACAAGTGGAAGCCAGTCAAAATTTCGGGGATCGACGTTCCGGGAGACAAGGGACCTCCCATTCACTACAGTTGAAATTGCCGATCGGTGAAATGCCGAAGGCACCTTTGGAGCTGAGCCCACGGTCCTAGCACTAGGTCATGTCAAGTGAGCCTGGGAATGAAGGCAACCCCCTTTTAAATAACAAATTCTATCTCGGCCATTCATCTGAAGGACACGCAGCGCACATCCGTGCTTTCGCAATTTAGTTGATTGGGATTTCGAGGAAGAAGTGCATTGTGAACTCCTGGTGCAAGAAATCCTGAAAGGATCAGGACCATTGATCAAGAGGACATGCGGTGCATGATCTGAGCCACGGGTGGGGCCCTTTGGGATTTTCATAGTGTCAGCGCCGAAGACGTAATCTTAGCCGTCCATCCAAAAGGACCCGTGGTGTGCGATCATGTCATGTCGGCATTCGGGAGTTCGAGGGGTAAGCGCTCCTTGTCATTTCACATCTCAAAGACTTGAACCCCGAAGCGCTGAAAGCGCCTTTGAGGATAAGCATAGGGTCATGACCGGTGGTCACTTGAGGGAGTAGAAAGAGTTGCGCAAAGGGACGAAGCGTCGGGTATAGCTGCAGAAGGGATCACCGTGTTCTCCAGGTGCCAGTTCAACTTGATCTCAACCCCGATACCTGCTCGGAGTAAATGAAGAAGAGAGAGGGTGGTTGAAACCTCACCTCACTCGTTAATTGCAAGGTATGGATGTCCCGGTGGGAAGTCTGCTCGAGATGGTCCCCTGTACTGATTCTTTCCATAGAAGCCATGCCGAGTCCTCTACTCACTAGGGAAGCCTGCGCACGCTAATTCAACATTTAAGGGCTCATCTACCCCCTGGCGTGATCCATGTAGAATTAAGGTGGCGTATGACAGAGGAGTGCAGGCCAGATTTGATTGAAGAGATGCCTCATCCCGAAAGTCTAGGAGGCCTCTGTTGGGCAAATGTTTAGGAGTATATATACTTAGTTTTGATATTTTTCAAAGGATCGATGGTTGAGCGAGGCTCCTGGTTGTAAAACTTTAATAAAGCACTGTTATTTTGGTTATGCATGGACTCTGGAGACTTCTTTCCTTATGAATGTCAGTTTCTTTCACGTCTTTGTTTACACTATGTTATAGCAACTCGGAATTGGAGGATCCAGTCGGGTTGTAACTGTTATAGGATGATGTAGGTTGGATCACTGTAACAGTTTCATTGTTTCTAATCGGTCCCTGTGACTTTCTTAGCGCTGAATGAATTGGAATTGGAGGATCTAGTAAAGTCCCCCTTTCAGTTTCTCGAATCCCTGAACCAAGAGGATCTTGCATTCAGAGTTTTTCCTCTACAAACTACTGAAAGGACTTTTGCCTGAGGTAATTTGCTCATTCCTCTCACCAAAGTCTTCAACCTGCTCATATTTAAATCAACTCACTGACTGAAGTTAGATCAAGACCTCCTTTGTTCCCTACATACCAGACTCAGTTCCCGAGTTAGAGCGATATCTTCCCGAGTCTCTACCCATTTGATCACCCATTAAAACTATCGTGACATAAAACTGATGGGCATTGGGCTCTGCTCCTGCAAGCAATCCAGGAGTGACTTCTGACGCTAACATTTCTGGCGCCGTTGCCGGGGACGAAGTTGAATATTTTCCCTGGGATTGAACGACATTGAGACTTTGATTCTGAAGGTACATCAGGCATCAGAGCCCTTAAAGATTGCTACTGTGCACCTGGCGACTCCACTGTGGCAACTCCAAGGTTTCCACATCACTGTTTCAGTTGTGGCTACTTTAGCGCACCTGAAAGCTGACCCAAAGGAGATTTCTCGAGAAGGTTTCAGCAGCTGCTTTCTCAGCCTGAGAAGCTTCCTGGGGTAACGACAACATTAAGATTTGGCCTTTGATGGTGAACAAGGACTAGGCACATTCAAAGCGGTAAATCTTTCACATGGCGACTTCATGATTTAAGGATCAATCAACGACTCCACTGGTTCGATATGGAGAAAATCTTAGCTAAAAGGTTTGTTTTCTGTGACTTTTCACAGATAGTTGGTTTTCCTAATGCACTTCCTGATAGAGACATATGGGAAAATTTCCTGCCTGAATTTCACGCAAAGAGTTCGGAGGTACCAGCTGAGCATTTACTGGAATTTCATGAGGTTATTCATCGACTTAATATCATGCATGAAGATGTCCAGATTAAGCTCTCCAGGCATTCATTAAAGGGAGCTGCTCTTGATTGGTGTCGATCTCTTCCCACTGCAAGTATCCATTATTTGACAGATTTTCATACAACTTTCAATTCATTTTGTAAAGATTACTATCCAGCTGATTATTTGTATGAAAACTGTTGTGAGGAGTTTTCTTTGCTTCATGAAGCCTCTGCTGGCCCTGAAGACCATGTCCATGATAAAGCTTTTACTATGGAGGAAAGCATTTACCATGAAAAAATAGAGGTGTTGAATGATATTAATTGTGTTAGCCCTAGAACAGAAGCATATGACATTATTTCAGATGCACCTGTTCTTTTAGATGTTCATAAAGATCAACATGCCTCTTGTGAAAATTCTGAGCTTATAGAGCAGATGTGGTCTATAGTAAATAGATCGCCTGGGTATCGGGTTGAAGCAGATGTTCCTAGCAGCCCTTCTTATGATGACAAAGACCTTCTCATTTTTAAAGAGGGGTTAGTTGTGGAAGAGGATTTTTCTCTTTTCCTCCAGGGGGTTTCTCATGATATATTTTTACCTGGGATTAAAGAGAAAAAGATTATGTATGAGCAAAAAGAAGCAGTAGGTCCCACTGTCCCTGAAACATATATTTTTGACGGGACCACCAGTCTGGAGGAAGATCATAGGGATAAGGGTCAACCCTTTTTTGGTAAATGTTATAGTGATGAGGAGCAACAAGCTTATCCTACATTTGATCACTATAAAGACACTAACCAGCATGACAATGAGCAGAGCCATCCCTTGGTTCCCATTTATTATGAATATGAATCTGATACGGGGGGAATCCAAGAAGAAGAGGAAAAGGAACCAGAAGAGCAGCTGAGCACATATTTCATTCCAGAGCCAGTCAACGAGAAACCACTATCTGAGAACAACGAGCCTACGTTAGTTGTCCACTCACCTGTGCTTATCAGAGATATTCAGCCACATGTGAGCAACTCTATAGCAGAGGAGGCTGCCTGCCGCCCATTTTTCAAAATTCGCCACTCATTCTATGACCCTGCCAGCAAATACATGGAGTGGCATGTCCTTTATGCCTTGGAGCTGCCCTATTTCATATCAAATTCAGCCTATGACGAGAAGTTGAAGAGTGTAGCCATTCTGCTGTCACGGTTACACCATCTGCTGGTGACCATCGGTATAAGGAAGGAGCTTCTATTCAGGAAGCTGCTTGGATGGCTATGGTGGAAGTTTTCTTTCACCTAGCCCCATGTAAAGGATTTTATTAGTTTAGGACTGTACATAACTAAGCTCCTTGGAGTGTCTATGTTTAGTTTGTTTGGTTTTTTACTTTTCAGAATATATTTCTTAGCAGGAGGTTTGAGCTTGACTCCATAGCCCAACAACAAGGCACTGAAACTGCAAAATGAGTTCTTAGAGCATCACAGGGACGACTCTATCCCCCATGGAGCCTAATGTTAGCACCAATTCTTTCAAGCATGGTGTTTTTTCCCGATTTCAGACCCTTGATGCAGAATGCGAAGAAAGGAGGGTGTGAAAACCCATCAAATGCGTTCTAGTCCAAGGCCACAGCCTAAGCGCCGAGTGCAGCCCATAGGAGAAGTCCATTTCAAGTTTAAAAATCAAGCGAGCGAGCAGTCTGATTTCAGCGGCAAGGATCAATTGGAAAAGCAGATCGACAGTCGGCGGGGCGCTATCCATTGTGCTTCGGGATTAGCACAATGGATAGCGCCTATATTACAAATCTGGGTCGTTCGATCCAGTTGGGACAGGTGGAAACCAGTCGGCATTTTGGGGATCGGTGTTTTGGGAGACAAGGGACCTCCCATTCACTACAGCTGAAATTGTTGATCGGTGAAATGCCGAAGGCACCTTTGGAGCTGAGCCCAAGGTCCTAGCGCCAGGTCACGTCAAGAAAGCCTGGGAATGAAGGCAACCCCCTTTTAAATAACAAATGCTATCTTGGCCGTTCATCTAAAGGACACACGGTGCACATCTGTGCTTTCGCAGTTTAGTCGATCGGGATTTCGAGGAATAAGTGCATCGTGGAAGGCACCTTTGGAGCTGAGCCCAAGGTCCTAGCGCCAGGTCACGTCAAGAAAGCCTGGGAATGAAGGCAACCCCCTTTTAAATAACAAATGCTATCTTGGCCGTTCATCTAAAGGACACTCGGTGCACATCTGTGCTTTCGCAGTTTAGTCGATCGGGATTTCGAGGAATAAGTGCATCGTGAAATCCCGGTGCAAGAAATCCCGAAAGGATCAGGACCATTGATCAGGAGGACATGCGGCGCATGATCTGAGCCAYGAGTGGGGCCCTTCAGGATTTTCATAGTGTCAACGCCGAAGACGTAATCTTAGCCGTCCATCCAAAAGGATGTGTGGTGCGTGATCATGTCATGTCGACATTCGAGAGTTCGAGGGGTAAGCGCTCCTCGTCATTTCACATATCGAAGCCTCGAACCCCGAAGCACCGAAAGCACCTTTGAGGATAAGAGGAGGGTCACGGACCGTGGTCACTTGAGGGAGTAGAAAGAGTTGTGCAAAGGGCCGAAGCACCGGGTATAGTTGCAGAAGGGATCACCGTGTTCTCCAGGTGCCAGTTCAACTTGATCTCAACCCCAATACCTTATTGAAGTAAATGAAGAAGAGAGAGGGTGGTTGAAACCTCACCTCACTCATTAATTGCAAGGTATGGATGTCCTGGTGGGAAGTCTGCTCGAGATGGTCCCCTGTACTGATTCTTTCCATACAAGCCATGCCGAGTCCTCGACTCACAAGGGAAGCCTATGCATGCTAATTCAACATTTAAGGGCTCAACTACCCCCTGGCATGATCCATGCAGAATTAAGGTGGCGTATGACAGAGGAGTGCAGGCCAGATTTGATTGAAGAGATGCCTCATCCCAAAAATATAGGAGGCCTCTGTTGGGAAAATGTTTAGGAGTATATATACTTAGTTTTGATATTTTTCAAAGGATTGATGGTTGAGCGAGGCTCCCGGTTGTAAAACTTTAATAAAGCACTGTTATTCTGGTTATGCATGGACTCTGGAGACTTCTTGCCTTATGAATGTCAGTTTCTTTCACGTCTTTGTTTACATTGTGTTAGAGCAACTCGGAATTGGAGGATCCAGTCAGGTTGTAACTGTTATAGGATGATGTAGGTTGGATCACTGTAACAGTTGCATTGTTTATAATCGGTCCCTGTGATTTTATTAGCGCTGAATGACTTGGAATTAGAGGATCCAGTCAATTCCTCCTTTCAGTTTCTCGAAGCCCCAAACCAAGAGGATCTTGCATTCATAGTTTTTCCTCTACAAACTGCTGAAAGACTTTTTGCCTGAGGTAATTTTCTCACTCCTCTCACCAAAGTCTTCAACCTGCTCATCTTTAAATCAACTCACTGACTGAAGTTAGATCAAGACCTCCTTTTTTCCTTACATACCGGACTCAGATCCCGAGTTAGAGCAATATCTTCCCGAGTCTCTACCCATTTGATCACCCATTAAAACTATTGTGACGTAAAACTGATGGGCATTGGGCTCTACTCCTGCAAGCAATCCAGGAGTGACTTCTGACGCTAACACACTTAATCATGGAGATTTTTCCCCATAGTCAAACCCACTTAACTGGATACCTCATTTGCAAAATTCCCACTTAGGTTGCTACCTCTGATCTGGATTTATTAATTGAACAAAATGGAATATAGATGTATATCAAATAAATACACAAAGATACAATAAAACTTGACTTCTATTAATAAATAAAATATGTTGAAACCATAAAAAAAATAGACTGAAACAAATATGCTCGAATGGTGGCAGTTTATCTCTAAGAAGAGATGTGACGGCTATGCTCATTCACCAGACGATGGTTAAAATGAGGCTCCAAAGGAATTTTTAACATAAATCATAAATGAGAAACCCTAAACATCCAAAAAAATATCCCTAGGATATGAAGCACCAAAAGTCATGTGGACCCCAATGGGTTAAGTTGGTACATCAACTTCCCGAGGTCGTAACTTTTGCATACGATCTTCGTTTTAGGTGCATGATAGCTCATTAGAAACAACTATATGAGGACTACACATGTTGTCATCACACTCTGGCCAAAGCCTAAAGTGTGACTATGTCACACCCAAAAAACGTTGTTTAGGGCCTCAAAAGGACCCCGAAAGTTTAGGACCTAAAAAACTAGGAAAAACTGCCAAAATGAAAATTGTTCTTTGAGCCAGTGGAATAGGTGTGTGGCCACCGATATACACATGAATCAACCTCATTTGAAAAACCTTAGAAAGTATTGTGCCTTATGCACTATTCATTTAAATCCCCCTCGAATGTTTATTTAATCATGTGGGGACTTTCACAACGGACACATAAAGTATCAAAATTTGGGGATTCAAAAAATGGTTGCATCTATGCAGTTAATCCATAAAATCAATACTTGTATGTTCATTATGAAAGTCCCTCAAATACTGATAAAGATTCAAGGGAGATCTAAATAAATTGTTCATAAGGTGATGTGCTAAGGTTTTGTAAATGAGATAGCACACTAAGTAGACATGACTATGTGATCCAGGTGGATATTTGTGGCCACCCACCTTCTCCAACCAACTCAAAACAATTTTTTGACAATTTTGACAATTTACTATTTTTAGCAGTTTTTAACTTCAGGGGCCAGTTTGAGGGCCTAAATGACGTTTTTTCATGATCATGCCTCTCAAGTAAGATAAAAGGCTCTGATTGATCCCCCTAAATTAATCTCCTCATCAATACCTTTCCAATGAGCTATCGTTCACCCTAAACGGAGATCATATGCAAAAGTTATGACCCCAGGAAGTTAATGTACTAACTTACCCCAACGGGGCCCACATGACTTTTGGCGCTTCATCTCCCAAGGTTAGGTTTTTGGATGTCTAGGGTTTTGGAATTCATATTTATTGTAAAAATTACTTCAGAGCCTCATTGTAATCATCTTATTGCGAATGAGCACAGTCGTCACATCTCTTCTCAGAGATAAGCCACCACCATTCCAACAAGCTTGTTTTCCGCTGCATTTTAGAGTTTCAACTTATTTCCTAAGTTAATAGAAACCCGTTTTACTGTATCTCTATTGTTTTATTGCATACATGTTATACGTTTCTGTATTGAAGATTAATAATAATATGCATCCACTTCATTCTGCTCATAAAATACAAATCACTATGGGAAAAAAATCCATGGTAAAGTGTGTTTGAGCTAGAGGAGTCTTGGGATGGATGAACTTCCTAGAAAGTCTTGGTTACTTGGTGCAAGTGTTGTAAGTGATGATTGATACTTCATGGATCATTTCACTAATTCCAGTCCTTCCTCTTCACCCTTGTGAGCATCTCATGATATAATGACTACTAAGTGGACTATTTAAGCTCATGAGAAATTGAACAATTAGTCATTATGGCTAATGTTCATGGGATATTGGTCACACTAAATGAATTACTTTCATAAATTAATCCCAAAAATGATGTTTCAAAATTAAGTTTGACTTAATAAGAGTCGTAGAGTACAAAGATTTGGATAAGGTATACATAACTTTATAATTATGTGTACAAGTGCGAATGAGTGCAATTTCAAGATTTAGGTGGTTATATTTGTCACTTTATCATTGTTTCATAATATTTTCCAATTGTTTGCTGGGTTGTGGGAGTTTACTATAACTAACTTAGATTTGGTTTTAGTGCATTCTTGTATGAGCTTTAATCATCAAAGAACTACATCTTGGAGTTTCAACGCTACTCAGATAAAAAATTAGTTGATTCTTGTGAAAAAATGACTAAATTGTAAACTTTTATGTACATATGTCAAATATGCTCAACATATTGATTGAGGGATAGTAGAAAATTTAAAGTTTTATTTCGAGCAAAGGTTGAAGGAACTAATTAACACTCAAAATCTTGATGAAGATTTATTGAAAAAGAAGGTTTGAGAGGTTGGTGTTTGATCTTATTATCATGTGTACACCTTCATCCCAACACTTGGTCGCAACATTGAGCTTGATTTGGAAAAAATTGTAAAATTAATGGAGTCTCTCATGGAACATAGTGTAAAGGTGTGTTAAATGATCAATCTCCTATGTGTTGTTCTCAATGAGAAGATTAGTACTATGTTGCAAACCCAACAACCATTCCTCTTTTCACCATTCCTACAATGGTTGGTGGAGGCATCTATACAAATGACAACATTGGCTAATGAAGTAATCAAATTATATAAAATCATTAATACTCTTCTCAATTTTCTTAGGAAGGTGAAAGGGGTCAAGTCATATGCCAAGTCAATATGCTTCAAACCCTTTCACAAATCGTCTGTACTAGTTTCATATCCCAAAGAATCCTCGCAACTCTGTGATCAACCTAGGGGTAGGCCAATCTAAGATCACCTGGAACATTTCTTGATGAACTGTCACTCCCTCAACACCTATTATGTGCCCTAAATACATGATCTACGTCAATCCAAATTCACACTTTTCCTCCTTGGAAAAAAGTGATTGTTCCTCCATAATGTTTAGAATCTCATCCACATACCCCAAATGTTCCCTCCACGTATTACTGTAGATCAGAAGGTCATCAAAGAATACCAATAGGAACCTTCTCAGCTGTTTGTTAAAGATATGGTCCATACATGACTGGAAGGTAGCTGGTGCATTAGTCAATCCAAAGGGCATGACCACAAAATCATAGTGACATATTTTTTGGATGTCCTCCTCTCTCGCCTTGATCTGGTGGTATCCTAATCGAAGATCAACCTTTGAAAAATATACTACTCCATATAGCTCATCTATCAGCTCATCAATTCTTGGTATCAGGTATTTGTTCTTAATAGTCTTATTATTTAGAGCCTTGTAGTCAATGCACATTCTCCATGTTCCATTCTTATTCTTCACCAATACTATTGAAGAAGAAAATGGGCTAGAGCTACGCTGAATGTATCCCATCTCCAACAGCTCTAGTATGTCCTTTTCTAACTCGTCCTTGAACTTATTCAGGTTCCTGTATGGTGTGGTAATCACTAGATTTTCCCCTTCCTCTAACTCAATGACATGTTTGAATCCTCGGTCTAGTGGTCTTCCTGCTGGTAGAGGCCCAAATACCTTATCATGCTTACCTAGTAATACACGCATGTCTGCATGGTAATGTTGGTGATCCTGGGATGGTTTCTGCATTATGACCAAACACTCCGCTGCGCATGCTACATCTCTATGTCTAAATAGAGCCTCCATGCATTTGTTGGATACAACCTTGGGTTCTCCTGATGACATACCCCTAAGGATAACCCGCTGACCCCTAGTGTCTATGAATTCCATCCTCATCTCCTGATAATTCATTTTGAAGTCTCCAAGGGAATATAGCCATTGTACTCCCAATACCACATTGGTGTCTACTAGTTCCACCACATAAAAGTCATGGATCAATGTGTAGTTTCTCAATGTCACATCCAACCCTCTAATCCTTTAGGTACACGTCATGCTGTACCCATCTACCACTACTACTTCAAAACCCTCAAATTCCTATGTGGGATTTTGTCTCCTTGTAACCAATGTTGCATCTATCAAATTATGGGTATCCCCTACATCAATCAACATTGTAACTCTTTGTCCCTGCATAATTCCCATGATTTAGAAGGTATAGTACCTAGGGATTCCTGACAATGTGGCTATGGTCACCTTCTTGACCCCTTCTTGTAATGGTGCATGTTCTAGAATTTCAAGGTGTGGTTCCTCACCATTGTTCTGACCCTCATCTGGACTATTCAGGTTCTCCTCCTCACCTCCATATTCTTCATCAGATAGTACTTCAATATAATGGACCTTTCCATTTCCCATACATCGGTGACCTGGTTCCCATGGATCCTTGCAACTAAAGAATAATTTCTTTCTTCTAAGCTCTCTTTGAGTGTCTTCGTCCAACTTGTCTTTCCCTGTCCATGTCTGGTGGGGAAACTTTATCGCCTGCCCCTTCTGAGGAATGAAGGTCTTTACTAGGGCCTTTCTGATTGTTTTGTCTGCCATATCCTAAGTTTTCTTGATGGCATCTTGTAATGTGGGTGGCCTAAAATCCTTAACCGAACCCTTCAAGGGTTCAATTTTCTCCTTTGTAAATATCATCACTAACCTTTTTTCTGAGATATCAATTACCTTGACAACCAACCTCTGAAACTATGTGATAAATGCCTCTAGTGTACCTGTCTATCTCAACTGGGCCAACTCTCTGAAATGATTTTCAGGATCCTTCCTTTCGAACCTGTCCATCACCCTCTGGGTGAATTCTACATATGATGTAATGTTAGCATGTCCAAGGGTGACCAACCCATGATGCCACCATTCATGAGCCTTCCCATCCAAATGTACGGTGGCAATCTTTATTTCCTCTACCTCGGTCATTGGGTTGAGACGAAGTTAAGTGTCCATCTTCTACACCCAAGCGCTAGTTGAAATTTTAGCTGATCCATCGAAAGAGGGAATAATTAACCTTCCCACCCTATGCATAAGATCATAGTTTTGTTGGTATTGTACTGCTTTGTTCAATTACCTTGGTTTGTTCCTATATTTATCATTGTAATAGTCTTGGAAATAAAATGCTTCCTAGAAACCTTCTGGTGTGGCTAGGTACTCTTTGTAACCCTTAAGGGGATCATTATCCTCATCCTATTGCTATGGAACTTCTGTCTGTTGCTCCTTAAGAAATTATGGTAATGATGGCCCTTTTATTTTAATGCTACTTGTTAGTGAGTCGCTCTGTATTGGAATATAAGTGGTGTTATCTCCCTATAGGCCCTACTACTTTGTTGATTGTCCTTTGTCTAATTCCCATTGTAGCCTTCTTGGATTTGAATGAGTTGTGTCAGGATTTTTGTTTGTTTGTTGTTGGCTCAAAGTCATCTGTAGTTGTCCTGCAACTATAGATTCCAACAATTGTTGGACTTTTTCTTCACCCAGGTTCCCCATGCTTCCTTCTGGTTCTGATTCTGATGGAATTTCTTCTGACTTCCTCTTCGATGATTTTTTAGAGAGTTGTCCTCCACCCCCCTTCTTCCTCAAAATTACAAGCTGGCAGAATCACCATTATATGCACACAATCTTATTTCCTTCCCACTTTTTCGCCTCACTATAAATCATGCGGATTTTTCTGAAAAAAAAAACCCTGAAAAACTTCCAAAATTAAAATGATGATAACTTTAGTTCTAGGACTCTGTTTCGACTGTTTTTTTTTATTTTAAATTGGGTATTTTTCCGAGAGGAATTCAAATACCCAATTGTTTTTGGAAAATTATGCTCATAAAGTTCCAGATCTGAGCCTGAAGTATGCCACCCCATTTTTCTTCCATTTTTTTGTTTTACTAAGGAAAGTGCTCAGATGCAATCACAGGATGGCAAGATCACTAGCTATAATAGCACTGTAATATCCTTGATTCAAATTATTAATTATTCCTATGTGAAAATGATATGAAACACTTACAATAATTTTCTCAATGAAGAATATTATCAAACACATGGAAAGCACACATAAATAGAGAAGAATAATATGACAACTTATTATGAATGGAAAAAAAATACATATATCTCTAGTGGCTGTAAAAATAGCTGGAGAACAAGACTAGGAATATAAACTATTGGCTTCTAGGAAGCTACACAATATTCTACAAAACACACAAGGAAACCTGGTATGATGCCCACATAGAAACCAAGGCCCTCCAATCCTTCCACTTCTATTCTCCAATATGCTTCAAGATATTTAAAAAATACCACAAGACAAAGACTCCAAATGAATTCTCATTTCTCTAGCTAGGGTGGGTATTGCACCACCGAAACTAAACTTGCATTGGAATGGTTTTTCCCAAAACCCCAATGAAAACACTAGCTACAAGAGCACTCATATAAGATATCAAATCATAATTCCCAAAGAGGTAGGCTCCCCTTCTATTTATTCTTCTTCGTTGATTCTTCTAGATCTTCCTTCTTGACCAAATCAAACCCTCACTTGATTAAAATATAATTATTTATTTTATTTTATATGTCTTTAGGGTTTGATACTTTGACTCCCTTTTTTCTTTGTTGACTATAGCCTACAAGAGTCGTGTAGGATAACGAGTCATCAATTGGAGGGGGACATTACATTCACACCCCCCCCGCCCCCTCCCCTCAGTATTAAAGTATATTCCAACATGGTGCAATTTAAATGTGTCAAGCTTAAAATCCCGAATTTCAATGAACAATGGTGTGTTTAATGATGTCTACCATCGTCATTAAAATAAGGGCCCAAACAACTATTGCAACACCAAGCCTGGGTTTAGGGTTTTTGCAGCTCTGATACAACTGCTCACCCCATTGGGGCGCATGCCTCTAAAGGAGAGAGGGCCGAGAAGCCCCACATACAACCAAACAACGACGAATGGAAGCATGGGAGAATGCTCCAAGTGACCCACCTTCGAACCTCCCCTCGATCTATGATCTAAGTTATTGGCTGGAGGAACCTTCAAAGACAAGGATATGGACATTGATTTAGGGAAAGAGATAGCACTTGCAAATGTGTCAATGCCATGTCTACCAAGCAAGTGTATCCCACAAGCACCACAGGCCCCAAAATACATTGTAATTTCTCCCCGCATTGAGGAGAAGAAGAAATATATGAGATATTATACCATAGTAGGTAAATTTTTAGGGCTCTGGCCCTCAGAACGAGACCTGTTCAAATGGATACAACACTGGTGGAAGCCCAAAAGACATTATGAACTGCAACTGGGCTCCAAGGGTTTCTTCACCATCATCCTGCATAACCTCGAGGACTAAAACTGCATTTTTGATGGAGGGCCGTATTTTTTCAACTTAGCGAGACTCTTCTTGAGGTTCTGGACAGAGAAATTTAGCCCTGAGACGGAAGACTTCGAACATGCACTAGTGTGGATCAGACTATATTCCCTACCTTAGGAATTCTGGTTGGAGGAGGTTCTTGCAGGCATAGGTAATGCCATTGGTGTCTATGTTAAATCCTCGGAGGCCACCAAGAAAAGATGATACACCTCATATGCGCGCATCTGTGTATACCTGAATATAGCCAAGCCACTCCTAGGATCCATAGTTCTAGAATACCATGATGAGGACTGGTTGCAAACCATTGACTATGAGCATATTCCGTTCAGATGTAGGAAATGCCATGAGCATGGGCATCTCTTCAGAGAATGCCCCCTCAATGCCACAAACAAAGAGGGGAATTCAGATGCCGAAAAAGACATGGGTGGCTTCCCTCATGCACCTAGAAAGCGCAGAAAAGGAGGAAGAAAGCAGGCAACCCAGGCAAGTAAAGATTCGTCCACCAACAAAAAATATGCGGTCCTACAAGATCAGCCAGAGAACCCCTCAGACCCCAAAGAGGTGCAGACTGAGAAATTAACCCAGCAAACAGGCAAAGGGAAAGAGGGATCAATGCCAAAGACGAATCCAAACATTTCATCAACAAACCCCACAACTTGAATAGAGGATCACCTGGAAATAGCGGATGGGGATGCCGAGATGGACCTCAATGAGCAAGAACTAGCAGGTGTGGACCTGGAGCACATGGAGCATACATACTGACACTAGAAGCTATACACCATACCTCCAGATCAACTACGAAAAGTGCACAAGGTCTTCCTTAACTCCTCAGCCGGATCCACAGCTAGATCCAACAAGGGTTTGGGAATAAAAGTGAACCAACCGAAGGATCAGAGAAAACCCTAGAAAGATGAAAATAGAAGAGGAAGGAAGTCGACGAACAAGCTCATACAAGAGATAGGTCACTTCATGGTGAACTCTGGGCAGATCCACCTCATCTCGGACAACTTTCCCCCTCTCCCCTCCCCCTCTTCCTCATGAATATCCTCTCCTGGAATATAAGAGGTCTCAACGGGCGTAGTAAGAAAAAACTGCCACGAGATTTGATCTTAGCAGAGAAACTGAACATAATATTTCTCCAAGAAACAAAATGCGCTACTGAAGACATAGATAAGCTTCTCCCCTACTGTTGGAAGAAAGGGAAAGTGGTATCCATAGTGGCCACATGCACATCTGGAGGCCTAGTTGTATTATGGAACCCCAACACAACCATTATGGAAACCTTCATCGCGACCAAATGGTCCATCACGGTCGCCTACAGGCTCATCGAATCCAATAAACCTGGCCACCTCTCCAATGTCTATGGACTGGCCAGCAACAGGGATAAGCAAGCCTTCCTCATAAATATGGAGTACTTGTCTACCTTAAGCAAGGACAACAGATGGATTGTAGGGGGAGACTTCAACCTGATACGCAACCTAGATGAAAAAAAAGGAGGAACTCGGCGCCTGGAATAGGAATCCAATGATTTTCAAAATCTTATAGATAACATCAACCTCATTGACCTAGAAACCCCCAATGGCACCTTCACCTAGACAGACAAAAGAACTGGAACACATAAAATAGCTTGCATACTGGATCGATTCCTAATATCAAACTCCCTACTGTTGGAAGGCACAGCTCTTGAGGCAACCATTTTGGATTTTCATGGGTTGGATCACTGGCCCATTCAGCTATGGATGGATGTGCCGACCACCCCAAGATGGAAACCCTTCAGGTTTGAACAGTTCTGGCTCAACCACCCGGATTTTCATGAAAAACTCCATGGGTGGTGGAGGGAGGCAAAGATACCTTACAGCTCCAAGATATACCGATTCCAACAAAGGCTCAAGAATCTTAAGCAACGACTCAGACTCTGGAATAGGCAAACCTTTGGCAATATTTTCTCCTCCCAAAAACACTTGAAGGATCAAATGAGCATTATACAAAGACAAATCTGGGAGAAGTGACTCACTGAAGACCTAAAAACCTAGGAAGCAACTTTAAGCCAACAACTAGAAGACAAGAAAGCCCAAGAACATATTCTATGGAAACAAAAATCTTGCATCCAGTGGCTCAACACCAAATTTTTTCACAGGTCCACCCTTCAGCGGCGGCACACCAATCGAATCACACAGCTAACTTATAGTAATGGCCAAATCATCCATTCTCATGATGATCTGGAGAAGGAACTGGTCGCTTACTACAAAGACCTCCTAGCGGAACCCATACAGAACATATCTCAAGACATTTCCAAGATTACACAACACATACCCACCCTAATCACTCAGGAACAGAATGCAGCTTTGCTCAGGCCCATCGCTCTTGAGGAAGTAGATCAAGCACTCTAGGACACCCCCAAAGGAAAATATTCAGGACTGTATGGATTTACTAGAGACTTCTTCCATCATTGTTGGCAGATGACCAGGGAAGAGGTTTAGGAAATCAATAAAAACTCCAAATCTTCAGGGAAAGTCCTCCCAGCTCTCAACGCTACTTTCTAACCCTCATTCCAAAAGAGGGGCAGATCAATCACCCCAAGAAGTTTCGACCCATCGCTCTATCCAACGTCATCTATAAAATCCTAACCAAAGTGATCACCAGATGACTCAAGCCCATCCTACTGCGGATCATTTCTCTAGAGCAATTGGGCTATGTGGAAGGAAGGAAAATCTTGGACAGCGTCATCCTAGCGCATGAAGTGATTCACTCCTTGTAGAAGACCCGTACACTGGGTATGCTCCTTAAATTAGACCTTTCCAAATCCTTCGATAGGTTAAGCTGGGATTACATGCGTGCAATGCCCCTGGCCTTTGGATTCGACCACACTTGGGTAGAATGGATCCTAAATATTACCTCCTCTTCTTTCTTTTCTATCCTGTTTAATGGGGTCCCTTCTCATCCTTTTTCTCCCTCCAGAAGAATCAGACAAGGGGACCCTTTATCCCCTTTCCTTTTCATCATCATGACCGAGGGTCTCAGTCGCTCTATTCACGCCGCCATAGCAAGTAAATTGTTGACTAGTCTACCCCTGCACGGTATCTCTCCTCCAATCTCCCACAACCAATTTGTTGACGATACCCTGATGATGGGCTCCCCCACAACAAAGGAAGCCCACTCTTTCCTCTCGATCCTTCAAACGTTTAGTGATGCCTTAGGACTGGACTTCAACAAAGACAAAACCCAAATTTTCTTCTTCAATACAACAACTTCGATTTAATGTCATATCTATTAAACTCTGGGTTTCACCCGAAGCTCCCTTCTTTCCATATACCTCAGAATCCCCTTGCTGGACAATGCCCTAAGGAACAGTTCGTGGGAGCATATTCTCTCCTCCTTTGCTAAGAGGCGTTTTTCTTGGACCTACAGAGCCCTCAATCTCCCCAGTCGCCTCATTTTACTTAAATCCGTGCTACAAGCCCTACCTGCCTATACCTTTTCTTCTCTCGCGACCCCAAACTTTGTCCTTACTACCATCAAAAACTTGCAAAGAAATTTCCTCTGTCAAGGCCTTAAAACCGGGAAAAAACTTGCATTGATCAACTGGGATAAAATTTGCAAACCCAAAGCTCAAGGGGGCCTTGGGTTAAGGGATCCCCCAGTGATGAACAAAATCCTAAGCACTAATATCTGGTGGAGATGGCTCAAAAAACCTCAATATATGTGGGCCAAGCTCTAGAGAAGGAAATATGCACCCAACATGGCAGAGAGGAACCTGATTAGATGGAACGGGGACAACCCTGGATCCCTAATCTGGATGGCAACTAGGAAGAATCGACATCTTGTCACAAGTCACACCTTCTGGGAAATTAGAAATGGGAAAACAACTTTGTTTTGGAAAGATTCGTGGCAACAATGGCCAATTATGGAGTATGAAGACTGGGCTGACACCTTCAACATCCCAGCCACATAGGCAGGCCTAACAAAAATGGTAGACTATTGGCAGGACAATTCAATAGAGCCCACCTAGAGAGGCTTGATTTCAAACAAGGAGTACCTGAATTTAGAGGCACACGTGGACCTTTGGCCCTGACACAGTGAAATCAACGAAAGGAAAATCCCCATTCTCGGAGGGGAGGACATCCTACGATGGGGATACTTGCCAAGGGGAACCTTCAGCATAAAAGAAGCCTATGCCATTAAAACTCATTCGGATCCGTTACCCCTGAGGAAGGAGTGGAAAAAAATCTAGGCCCTGAAGCACTGGGAAAAAATCAGTCTTTTCCTCTGGCTTGTAACTCACTCGAGCATCCTCACACGGGATAACCTCTCGAAGATGGGTTTTGTTGGTCTGTCCATTTGTATGCTTTGTGGATAAAAAACTAAGACTGTGAACCATCTCCTCAACACCTGCCACTACACTAGTCAAGTTTGGGATCATGGTGCGCTGATCATGCGCACCTCGGACCGCAAGCGAGAAAGTATCATCGACACCATAGCAGAATGGAGAGACAATTCTTTTCAATCACCCCTTCTCAATCGTATCTGGAAACTTCTCCCAGGCTTTATACTTTGGCAAATTTGGAAGGAAAGGAACAAAAGAATCTTTCGGAATGATTCGATCCCTTGGAAGCACTGTTGGAATCAAAGTCGCCTCAACATACTGGAAACCATCAAGATACAACATTGGCATGCAACAGATTGAATGGCCCTCCTTCTGAGCAAAGTATTCTTCAGCACTCGAAAGTCAATCTGGTTCAGAATCCGTCCACCCCCCCTCACCTCTCAACCTCTTCAAAGAAGCCCCACGTATTGGACACCCCCCATGGAAGACTTCATCAAACTCAACTTCGATGGAACCTCCAAGGGTAACCCCGGGGCAACAGGTTTTGGAGTGGTCTTCCACGATCATCGAAGCCATATTCTTCTAATTAACGTAGGCATCCTAGGCCACACTACGAACAATGCTGCTGAGTTATGGAGGGTCACTCGAGGCCTGCAATTAGAAATTGAACACAACTTCATCAAGCTGATTGTTGAAGGGGATTCACTAGTCATTACCAATCTCTTCGAGAAAATCTTGAATGGAGCTGACCCAGAGAGAATCTCACCTTGCTGGAGACTCTCCTACAGACTAAGAACAATAGTGAATCTCCTGCAACCCAATCAGGCCTTCATCCCCTCACACATCAGGAGAAAGGCGAATCAGGTTGCGGATAAACTAACAAATTTGGGAGTGAATTGGGAAGGACCAGAGCTCCTGTGCCAAACTTCCCTCAATCCGATGCATCCCATACTCCAACAGTGCGCTGAAAAATCCACATCGGTGGATAGACCCCTAGATGGAGTGATAGTGCAGGACACATGGCACTTGGAGGAGGCACAAAGAGGCCAACATGGTGATTTCCATGTGACTGAAGCGTGGAACGCACCACCATCACCCCCATGCATTTAACTCCCCCATACGACGTCCTAGGCACCATTAAGCTTGGTGCACCTGACCTCCTCAAGTTGTCCCCTCCATGGATCTGCTCATTGAATGCACCTTTACTCTGCGCATGCGACATCACCTTCTTCTTCATCATCTGCGAAGCCATGCCTCATTCCAGCCTCCCTCCTTCGCTGTGCTCTCTTGCAACTGGCTTTTTCTCCAGCTCCTCCTCGACCATCTGGGATCTTTTCTTGTGCTCACCTTCTCCCCCTGGACCATCAGAATGTCGAGACAGAGAGGCAAGCCAAGCCTTGGCAACCACAACAACCTCATTTGGTCCTCGCTCGGGTGCTTGCAACCTCCCCAGGCTCCTCCCTTGGGTCATCCCTCTTGCACTCCTCACATTCCTCGTAGTCTGAACAAGCACCACTCGCCACCTCCTGCCCTCCCACTTCCCGTCTTGAGGGGTTGGCACTCTCTGATAGCTCCCTCGTTTTTCCCTCAGAACCCATCCTTGACAGAGCTTCCTCATCTTGGGCGCCTCCTGCAGTACCACCAAATTCACCAGCCAACACACTGGCTCAACCAGAGGCCTCCTCCACTCACCCACCCTTGGAAGCACCACCTCTTCTATAGGAACCTCAGCCTAGTCCACACTCCTTTTTAGATTCAGTCCCAGACTCGCAATTGTAGGATAGCTTGGCCATTTTCTACGGGATGGTCTTCGAGCTTTGACAGGGCCTGGATGACCTTCAGTTTTGGCTGGAGCTACCGGATGGGAAGACCTTTGTGCTCCTCCAAATCCTCTCCACCTTCCAGGGGGCCTTCCACTTCACACCAGAAGCAGCGAGGGCAGCAGAGCACACGCATACAGGAGACTCAAGTGAAAGGGGGCTTCCCACAGGAGGTGGCGACTCTGGGCAGGCCATGCACGTGGCCATCGACAAGGAATACACACCCACCGAAGGAGAAATTCCTGGGGCATACGTTGCAATAGGACTGGGCTTACATGCGACTAGGGAAGTGGGAGGCACATGGCCCGATAACAGACTGGAAATGGGTGACTCAGATGCCGACACGCATGAGCAAATGGAATGGAGAGGGGCAGATGTCGAAGAGGAGCCATGGGACCTTGCAACCCATGCCACCTCTCCACCTGGCTGGCTAGTTTATAAGCCAAGTGTATGACCATCACATGGGTCTTTTGTGGCCTCATGAAGGCCAATATTAACATTTTACTTATGACTTTAGTTTACTTCTTCGCTCTGTTTTTTAGTTTTTGTAAGATTGGTAGTCTTTTTAATCCCAACACCGACTGGCTGAACTGGTTTCCCCATAGGGCAGTTCAGTTATTACAGTACGACACTATTGCACACTTTGTAACTCTAGTTTTTTGAAGGCTCCTTATATATAAATTCTTACTTATATAAAAAAAAAATAAGGACCCAAACAACAAGTTCAACACTATCAAAATCCACACTAGGGGTGGACCGTATGTGTTAGTTAAGAGTTTTCCACCCTCTCGGGTGCCATTTTTCCCTCACATGTGTTTAGATGGAAGCAACATTCATTTTTTAAATGTATTAAAATTTGCCCTCTTAAATGCCAGGATCTCCCATTTAACTTGCTTTGATATTTTCATGAGGATCGATGCCCATCTCATTTTTAAAGAGATTATATGTATGTATCACCTCACTCTTCTTTGTGTTGTAGGTGGTCTCCATTACCTCTTCCTAAGAAACCCCCCCTCCTTGGTCCTCTCTCTCTCACACTTTGGATTTTCTACTATATCTTTTGGGTAAGAAACATGATGTCTTTTGACTATATAAGGTCCTAAATTTACATATTAGGAAGCAATTGGTATCACCCTGATTTCACTCTCCTACAACATTTGAGTGGCCATACCAAGAAAATTCACCAATTAACTTATAACTCATATAAATGCAATCCATCATATCAAATCGTGGCTATTTTATCCCCACTAAGTAAGGTCAAACCATCATTTGACCTTTTTTAGGGTTATGTGTCTTATCCTTTATTACTCACAATAATCACATGGACAATCCTTTGAGATTCATGCAACTCTTATGAATCTAGAAATCTAAGGATGATCCATGGGATGCATAAAGGAAGAGGAAATGATAGTAGAGTTATGTTGGAAGGATGAGATTGGAGAATTAGAAAACCATCATTCATACCCTCTCAATTTGAGCTTACTTTCCATCTTGGTTGTTTTCTCTCCATAGTGGTCATCCACAAAGAGACATGTTACTCACATACACGAAAAATTGATATTAAACATATAAAGTGGTTAAAAGACCCTCCAAAAAAAACTTTAAAACCCAATGTCTATAATATTTTCTCCATATTTTTAATATATTACATAGTTTTATTAATTCTATTGAACTAAAATCAAACATTACTTCTTGTCCCAAAAATTTGTAACTTAAATGTTAATTAACATTTTATAACATTTTTAATTGATTGTATTACCTTCATTTATGCATGTTGATTGAGGCATTCGCTTGTAAATTTGTCCCAATTCCTTTGTTTGTTTGTTATTTGCTTTACAACCTACTACTACTAATTGCATCAAAACCCAATTACAAAATTTTATGATATCTTATTAACATATCAAAACTAAAAAAACTTTATTAATTTTTTTGAAATAAAAAAAAAAAGATTAAAATAAATATCTCCATCACTAATGGAAACTTTAACATTGATCCAAAAAGCTATTTAAAATTTAAATTGAATTTTGATTTTTAAAATCAATAATATTGACCCAAATGAAATTTGTCAACAACTATGAACTATTAGCCTCTCAAATATTGCCCCAAATGAATTTTGTCAAAAA
Source organism: Picea engelmannii (assembly GCA_009831015.1). Lineage (NCBI taxonomy): Eukaryota > Viridiplantae > Streptophyta > Pinopsida > Pinales > Pinaceae > Picea > Picea engelmannii. The sequence goes on from ML795629.1 coordinate 235,693, forward strand.
CTCTTGGCCTCTCAAATATTGCCGTCCCAAACAAAATGAAATTTGTTAACATCTATCATCTATCATCTATCATCCATCATCACATCACATGAATAATCATGACAATATCAATCATCATTTCAATGTAATAATTTTAAAAATAATAGACAAAGGAAGGAATACTCTACATAATCATACTCTATTTGCGTCGAACTTCCTTGGAAACTTCAAACAACATTCATTCATTATTAATTTTATAGTGTAAAATATTTATTTTTAATTTTTAATATTTAATAAATTTAAATCAAATATATATTTCAGAATTAAATTAAAATTAATTAATTATATATATTTATATTTATATTTATTTATTTTTATGTAATTTAAATATAGGTTTAAGTAGGTTTAATAATTAAAAATAATCATGATAATATCTTTTAATAATGTAATCTCTTAATAATTTTTTTAATAGGAAAAAATAATTTCTTATCCTACAAACAAAAAGATTTCATACACTATAATCATAAATTAAAAATTATTATTATTATTATAACTAGAAAAAATAAAAAATCCTTATTATTATTACAAATAAAAAAAATATATCATACACTCTAATCATAACCTTAAAAATAATAATAATTATTATAACTAAAACACTTAATATTAAACCCATTAAAAAATACTCTAACGATAATATTCCATTTGTGTGGAAACGCCGTGGAAGCTTCGCAGAAAAATGATTGAGTAACATTTTCTAAAGCAAAGAGAGGTCATTTGGAAATTGTAAACACAACTCGAAATCATGATATCCCATTAGACCATTTTTGGGTCATCGGCAAAGTCCGTCACGTATAAAATTCATTATTACACCATTTCTTTCACTATCAATTCAAAGATGAAGTTGACCCATCACCATTAAAATTATAAATTTGGGTTGTCTGAGTCCACCCGTTGATTTTGCTACTGATTCTTCGGATGACTGAAAGGGTTCTCCGAGGACCAACAGAAAAAAATCAACAGTTGACTGTGATGCCGAGTTTTCCGATGACTGGAATTTACAATGACCTGACTTTGGCGCTGAGTCTTCCGATGACTGTAATTTACAATCGAATTTAAAAGGGTGCGTTTGATTTGAGGCATTCTACGTCTGATTTGTAGATCCCTCCTTTCCTGAACATTTGGCAATGGGGGGTGAGGGATTGAGATTTTCGGTTGCGTGCCTGATTCTTATGGTTAGTATCCAT
>ML795629.1:264121-284151 GCA_009831015.1 Picea engelmannii
AGGGCTTAACATTCTAAGTGTTCTTCTGCAGTTATGTCCCCCTCGCCTGTAAAATTGGGCAGCTGCTTGAGGTAACCATCTGCTGGGAGGGCGTTGAGAGGCTGCGGTAGCACGAGGGGAGAATACCTAGCGGCTATGATGGCCTCCATTCTGGTCATAGGGGGATTTTCTCCTACCATAGGGATATTGTGTGGAGGATAACTCGGAGGGGAAGGAGCTCGAAAAGGGGATACTGGGGATGAGCTTATAAGGGGAGTGGTATACAATAGGGGATTTAGGGAGAAGGCTAGCGAGCTTAGGTCGGTTGATGTTTCCCTTCGCACATAAGCAACAAGGGTAACAAGAGGGGAAGCAGTAAAGCCAGGACTAGGGAAATCTTCTGTGGTCCTGGGTCTACGTCGAGGTATATCTTCAGGAGAAATGGGAGTGACAAGGATTTCTACCTCTAATCACAGACTAGGGGGGGAAACCTCAATAGGAACACTCCCGAAATTCAGGAAACGGGAAACTTCAGAAAGCGGCCTGCTAGGAAATTGAGGAGGAGAAAATGGAGTTCTTATAGAAGGATATGGTGGATTACCTGGTTCAGCGGTGACAACTTCTCCTTCAGAGACCTTTTCTTTTCCAAGGACCACCTCCCGATCAGTCTTAGGTGTAGCTAGAGGTAGCTGTGGATGGGACCGCGTGTGTCTGCCTTTGAAAGCCACAATTGACACGGCAGGTTCGCCACAGTGGAGTCATCACAATAGATTCGCTAGGTGCACAGTAGAAATCTTCAAGGGCTTTGATACTTGATGCACCTTCAGAATCAGAAGCTCAATGTCGTTCAATCCCAGAGAATATTTTCAACTTCATCCCCGATAATGACGCCAGAAATGTTGGCAACAAAAGTCACTCCTGGATTGCAGCAGGAGCAGAGCCCGACGCCCATCATTTTTATGTCACGATAGTTTTTAAGGGGTGATCAAATGGGTAGAGACTTGGGAAGATATCACTCTAACTCAGAGACTAGATCCGGCATGTGAGGAACAAAGGAGGTCTTGATCTAACTTCAGTCAGTGAGGTGATTTGAAAATGAGTAGGTTGAAGACTTGATAAGAGAAATGGACAAACTACCTCAGGAAACAAGCCTTTCAACAATTTGTAGAAGAAATACCCTGAATTTGAGATCCTCTGGTTCAGATTTTCGAGAAATAGAAAGGGGGACTTGACTGGATTCTCCAATTCCAAGTCGTTTAGCACTTAAGAAAATCACAAGGACTGATTAGAAACAATGCAACTGTTACAGTGATCCAATCTACATCATCCTATAACAGTTACAACTCGACTGGATTCTCCAATTCTGAGTCGTTCTAACACAGTGTAAACAAAGACATGAAAGAAACTGACATTCATAAGACAAGAAGTCTCCAGAGTCCAGGCATAACCAGAATAACAGTGCTTCATTAAAATTTTATGACCGGGAGCCTTGCTCAACCATCGATGGATTACAAAATACAAATACTGAGTTTATATACTCAGATAAAATCACCCAACATCGGCGGACTCAGTCATCCGAGGCTTGGTGTCCCTTCAGCCAAATTCGTGCAGGTATTCTTTGTCAGATGCCCCCCTTAACTGCGCATGGCTCCTGCAAGGGGAGTAGTTGAGCCATTAAGTGTCGAGCTAGAGTGTGCAGACCTCCTCTGGCTGGTCGAGGACTTGGCATGGCCTCTTCAGAAAAATGGGTACAAAGGGCCCTCTCGAGCAGACCGCTTGCCAAATTATCCATATTTACACTTAATGCCCGAGGAGAGGTTTCAACTACCTCTTCTCATCTTCATTTACTCCAGGTGAAAAACCAGGATCGAGGTTGAATCAAATGGCACATGGAGATCATGATGATTCTTTCGGTGACTAGACTCGATGCCTTTGGCCCCCTTTTTTCACAGCTTCTTCCTTTCCCAAGTGACCACAGGTTGTGACCCTGAGTCTATTCCCAAAGTGCTTTCGGCGTTCGCAGATAGAAAGAGTTAATCCTTTCTTATTCACAGCTGCGATGAGTGAAACGCTGAGATGGACCAATCGGGCGCCGCGCGTCTCTCCCAGATCTGACGGTCCTGAACTTACTTGGTGATGTCATGTCCTGGATGCTACTAGAAACTCACGCATCAGGAATCTGATGGAGCTGTTTATGCGCCTTGGAATCGCGATGGGCGAAAAGGCGAGGAGCCTAATCGTGCACCAGGTGTCCCTTTTGGATAAACGACTGAGACTGCTTCGCAATGCTGTCGGCCCGACTCTGGGTGCTTTTGGCACTCCGGGGTTCGGGGTTTCGAGATGTGATAAGACGAGATACTTTCACCCTTTTAAATCCTGAGTACCGATATGCCGACTAGATCTCGCACTATGTGTCGCTGGATCGGACGACCCAGATTCAGCCATGAAAAATAGGTGCTTTCTCTAATGCTATATATCGTTTAAATTGGTAGCCCCAATATCCCGATGACCGTTGATCTTCCCTTGTGGATGAATCTGGATCGTCGACAACATAACTTCGCCCTCTTACGTGCTTGGAAGCCTTAAAACGAGATTTTTCAATGCTGCTCTCGGGCGCTTCTAGTGCATCTTACAGACCCGAACACTCTTGCGCCTAGGAAAAGAAATGTCGCTAACAGGTGGTACAACTTTACTTCTGGTCTTGACTCTTATCCTCTACTCTCCTTGAATATAGACAAATAGTCTTCCACTCTAACGAGTTCAATACAATAAAGAGTTTATAACTCTATGTTCAATACAATGAATTAGGGAGGTATTATTTGTGCACAAGTCCTTCAAGTTGTTCTGCAATTTTATGAGGTCATTTTCCTATTAATGTCCAATAGACCAATTGGTCTCAGTGGACGTTAATCATCATGATCATCATCGTCGTCAATAATTTCATTTCACATTCCTCTTAACGCACTAGTAACTCAATGTGTTTCCTACTATGGGAATAATAATGCATGTATTTTCTTCCGACATTGGTGTACATTGAATTTTATCTCTAGTGTATCTTCTACTGGGAAACTACACTAACAAAGCCATCAATCATTTAAAAATTTGTGTATCTACTGCTAAAGAATCACCATGAATTTTATTTCTAATGTATCATTCGGTGGAGAACCACACTTATTAAGTCATCGGTTTTGTTTATCTTTGGTGTCTCCATTGGTGAGAAATTGTTAGGATATTTAGACACTCAAGAGTTAGTTAAGATCAACTTGGTATAATGTGTTGTTAGGTAAAAGTGTGTTTCTTTAGTATGTGCTAGTATGTATTTATAGTTAGGTAATATGATGGTCACAATATGTTCTCGATATTGGGTGATCCAATGGTTCATATTGTCCTTGATCTTAACGACTACATTGATTTGTGGCTTAACATCTGATTGGTCCATACTCTCTATTTAAAGAGCATGGAGGGTCATTTTTCGATGATCGATTATGATAAAATATCTTGTAAACCTCTCTGTAATATTTTATTTTGCATTAATAAATTGCTCCAAATGGCCAAGTTGGTTGGGGTTGTGGATGTTTCCCCACAGGGGTTTTACCATGTAAGAACTTTCATGTGTTGATATTTGATCTGGTTATGTGAGTGGTTACTGAAGGTGTTCATCTTTTTTTAGAACACTTGTGTTGTCAAACATGGTATCATAACACATTTGAAGACCCTCTCCCATTGTAGATTGAGATCTTGAAGTCATGTTGCCACATCTTTGGTTTATGCCATTTATGTACGTTTTTGGGCTAAGAGGGGTGTTACAATGCATCTGGATCACTTGCTTCAAGTAGGAATGCCTTTCGTTTGACTCAAAAAGGTTTTGTTTTTCCTAATATACGACCATTTCAGCTAGATCTAGAGGTATAAACTCTGAATACACCCTTTTAAATTTTTTCAAAGATAATATTTCAATTTTATTTTGGTCTTTTATTTTTTAATTTTGAGTTTCTACTATTTTTTATCTAAGTATGATCTTTTCCCTACTCTTTATGCGATCTCAAAAAATTAGAAACATAGCACAAATGGTTTTCCTAACTGCGTATTCTATTTGTCTTGCGCTCTATGTGATATCGGTAATTCGGAAACATAGGAAAAGTTTCCATTTTCTCGATAAGCTAATCAATATCTAACCCTTGTTGTTGTCAAGAAGTAGATTTTTTTTGTGTGTGAATGCATGGAATTTTTTTATTGAGCACGCACTTCAAGGCCATCTTCCACAAAAACAACAACACCCATAATCCTCCTTCTTAAGACTATAATGTGTTTTTCACTAGCTTACTTGGTTCAAAATTACTTTATTAATTAATAAGAGGTGTTGAGTTGACGCCTCTTTTTGTTACTTCTTTTTGAAAAGTTCATGCATCCATTGTAAAGTGTATTTCACTTAAATTATAAAAGTGAATCACTACAAGTAGCTGTAACATTTTATTTTGAGTTATTTATTTTGATTGCAACTTTCATTTATAAAGTAACTTCATTGTAAAAGTGATGCCCGCTTATTCTATAAAAGTGGGTCACTTCATAAGCAATTTATTTGTAAAAGTGAGGTTATTATAAGGAAGGGTATCACAACGTGGACCAAATTCTACTTGTCACGTGGCTCTTTAGTTACCATTTATGCCTTTTTTCAAAAGGGCATAACTGTCACATCTAAAGTCCGTTTTTAGTGCCCTTTTTTTAAAACCTCCTATTTTTTTGAGATCTTTCCATCTAGACCATTGATTTCATATTTTTATACATATTTTAATATGACATCTCCCAATGATCTTTTGCTTACCAATACCAACTACTTTTCATGGAAATCCCATATGGAGGATATATTAATAAGTAAATGATTGTATCGAATTACCTTGGCAAAAGAAATATAACCTATTGATGATGAAAAGAAATTTGAATGGGATAATAAGAATGACTAAGCACGTGGACTAATCAAAATGTCCATCTCTCCTGATTTAAGGTTTCACCTTCAAGGAATTGATGCTCCCGATGCAGCTTGGACTAAGCTTGAAGCTGTGTATGGGAAACACAATATTGTTCGATCCCACCAGATAGAAGATCAGTTAATGAATCTAAGTCCTAATGATTTTTCTTGCATTGAATATTATTTATCTAAATTCAAAACACTTAGACCTTTGTGTATAGACTACAAAATATATATGAAGGAAAACTGATGCACATCTATATTATCCTTTCTAATCTTATTAATGCATATTTTGTCTTTGTATCTACCTTTTCTTCTATTAGAGATGCTCTAGCGAGTGCCTATAAATATACCACTTTTGATTTTTTTTGTTATTTTTTGATTAAAGAGAAATATAAACTTTTGCAAATACGCTGCATGTACCTCCAACTAAGCCTTAGTGGGCCAACAAAAATATAAATCCAAGAATCCCACGAAGTAACATCCTCACCACAAAAACAAGCAAAACAAGGGTCCTAAAACCTCTCCACCATCTTTTGCTCCTAATGGTTACAAAGGCGCAAAATCTAAAAAATACGAAGATTGATAGAGATGAGAACTTTTGTGGGAAAGATGGTCATCTGGAGACCAAATGTTTTAAGAAGATGGAAGATTTAGAAGCAATGATGAAGAAGCACAAAATCAATATTGATTCTTATTCTTCTTCTTCTCATGGACATACACTTTCTACTTCTGGTTTCTCCTTCAATGCAAATTCTACTTCTTCTTCTTTTGATTGGTTTATTGATTATGGAGTGTATTATCATATGTTTAAGGATAAATCCATATTTTTTCTATAAATGAATGTAACCATTGAAACCTAGGTCTGCACCTCTTCTCTTTCCCTCCCTTGATCCTATACATCTGTAAAGTCTGATTTTTTGCTCAGTTTCTTCTTCATGGTTTAATGAGTCATCTTGAATTTTTCTTACCCTTCTATTGACTTTGCACCATTTTATTTATTTCTTGGAAGGTTATTGTACGTTCTGATTTGGGTTAATAACATATGTCATCTTGATTTATCCTTATTGAGCTTATAACAGGTTAACTGATCCTTTTTAGTGTATAAAAACATTGATTGCAAGAACAAGCATGTTCTTGCAATTAATTTTTTTCTGCACTAAAAAGGCTCGGTCAACCTGCTACAAGCTCAGTAAGGATAAATCAAGATGAAATATATTATTAGCCCAAATCAGAACATGCAGTTCTTGCAAACAGTTGTAAAGAGCGTCATTTTAATTATTTAAATATTCATAAATTATTTTAAATATTTGAAAATGCTTTGTTGGCACCTGCATGTGTATGCATGATCATGTGAACTCAAGTTCACAAAATTTTGCCTCCAGATTCATAATTACATAGTATGTGTTAAGATCGTGCAAGTTGTACCTTCAGTTCTCATCATCACAGCTTTACAGGGAATTAAAATCACAGGTGGAAAATTACATCAGAATAAAATTCACACTCAGCTCATTTCTTGTAGCAAAGGTGGCCAACACAAAATGGTGTCTCCCTAAGGCTGATGGCAGCTGAAAAGAATAGAGCCACAGGGGCTCGAGTTGTTCGAAGTTGTCCCAAAAATCAAGGATCCTTTTGTCAAAGCAGAATGGTATGAATTCATTTGCGCATTTGAGGAACATCATATAGGTGTGGCTCTACTGTTTGTACAAACATTCGACGAGTTCCCAACCAAACTTGGGGACACCCATATCCACATTAAAAAACATTTCATTGGAGCAGTTGTTACCCATGATTTTGGTCAATCTCAATGGTGTATTGATGATGGTGTACTCAGGCTCCTCATAAGAACTTTCTCCTAAGAAAAGTGACATTCATCTCTTCCTAGAAAACTTACTTTTGAAGAGAGTTCACAGGTTACTAATATACTAGGGTGCGAGAATGACCCATTCTCGCAGGCTGCTTTAAGCTAGGCTGCGAACTTCTCGCACTGTACTACATAGCTAGGGTGCGAACTTGCTCTAAAGCTTGGAAAATGATGAAGTATTGATGGTTCTAGAAGGGAATCTTCTAGAATAATGGGTTGGCATTCGAATGGTTATCCTTTTACTGGTTTCCCTGATATTGTGGGATCATTCTTATCTAAGTAACCATCTCATTCTTTCCTATATATTGAAGGAATTCTCATGGAAAAGGTTAAGCAAGATTCATTGGAGAATTGGTGAAAGAATTGTGTGAAGGACCTAGCTTGAACATGAGCTTGGAGACTCTAGAAAGTCTATCAAGAGGATTTGATCTTCTTCATACAAGGATTGAGCAAGTGTGTGTGTGTTGGAGCCAAGAGCCACCGAAAGGAAGATTACGACATCAAGGCGATTAGGTTGTAATCTTATACTTTCCATTAATATGATACAGGGGCCTGTCCTTTTCCCATAAAGTTATTCTCACTTTATTGTGTAACTCCTTGATCATACACATAAGTTGATAGTTGAATATATTTTTCTATCTCCACTTTGGTTGGTTTGTGTTGTCTTGGTCTTGACCTCACGAGAGCACTAGAGCGAAGCGGGAGCAACAAAGACCCTAGGAAGCGATACAAAGGTATGTTACTTGTTCCTCCCTACTAGTTAATTCAATGGTCAAAACTTAGGGAAAAAGTCATGTCCTGTCATGTTTTGTTCTAGATCCAGGTGGATCTAGGGAGATCTGTTAGTGTCTACACCTACCGATTAGTCCAATAACAAAATTGGCGAATCCACCGGGGATATAACCTATTTTATTTTTGGTTTTTGGTGTTTTTCTTTGTCCATTTGCTCTTGCCTTACCTTTCTCCATTCATATCAATCTTCGAGTCTTCAGGATACCCTGATAGACCCTCTGGGTCCAGAGGCCTCTTCAAATTTTGTGTCTTTTTCCAAAAATTTGATTAGTTTAAGACATTCTCGCACTACACTCCATAGTGGCTTGCGAGAATATACTGAGTTCGCATCCTGCTTTTAGGTTCAGTGTGAGGTTCTCAAACTATGCTCAAATCTCACCTGCGATAATGACCCATTCTCTCACTGTGTAATACTCTCAGCCTACGAAGCCTTTTTTTCAAAGTTTTGGCTTTAAGATTTTTACATGTTTAGCTGCCCAGCTCAATATAGGTGCCTAAATAGAGCTTCTTGGATCATTGGTTGATGTTTTCTTGTCTTCGTTTTTGTGCACGAACAGTCTTAGGAAATCAAAGGCTCTTCCTGCCCATTTTTCTTGACTTTCATTTATTGACTTTTCTCAGCAAAGATATACTCTCTGATTTTAGAATCTGAGTGTGCTTGTTTGGTTAAGAACTGGTGATCGGATGAAAGTTGAGCTTCTTTTTCTTTATCATTTGTTCATTATTTGAAAGATCACTTTTCTCATGCAATTGAAAAGACTAGTTTGGTTTGCTTGTTATTTTTGTTTCCATTGAAAGATTGATTTGGGATTTTTGTCTATTGCTTGTTTATTAGTTTCTGGTTTTCTTCACTCTCACCATCATGGTGTAGGTCCCTTTTGAAAAGTGAACAACATTTTTCTTTCAAAAGAATTTTCGTCTTCGAAAGTATTGAAAATCAATTGTTGAAAATATTGAAAAAGAAACAATAGAGAATTGTTATTGATGCGTGATTTGTTGCAATTGCATTTTAAAGGAAATTGTGTATCGTAGTTCAAGTTTGATCCAGAAAATTCTCTTTCCCTCCCATACATAGGATTCATTGAACGAAAATTGATATATTTCATTCCTATCTATGCATTGTTGGGTCAGAGTCTCACACCACTTCAGTTTCATCTCCGCTTCCCTTGAGTAACAATAGCTCTTAAAAAACATTGCACAATTTTAAAACTTAACTAGTAACTCTTTTCTAGGGATCTATTACACCAATAATTAGCTAGGCTAGCGCTTTGGAATAGGTAGAGAGATACACTCTCCAAAGCATGAAACACATAATAGCATCTTGTGTTAAGGAGTGTCAAAATTCCATTTACAACATTCTGTCCTGGGAAGCCCTTCTCACACAAGGGTCAAACACGAGGTCACATTGATATTGACGAAGTTACTCACCCTACTTTGTTGGTATCAGTGTAGAGATTGCACGTATTATGGGGATCACTTAGAGGTATACCCACAATTATGAGTGGAATCCTCTCGAGTTGATTTCGGGCTAGATACCCTGCCCTTGCGTGTGGATCGGACTATCGACTGTCCCCCCAGGATTTATTATTGTTGGTGGTGACCTTAGTGGCCTATCTTCTTAGGATCTTACACAAGGTGACTGTGAAGGGGAAATTCTTCATGGTACCTGGAATCAACGTTGGCCAAACTCACTTGGGCTCCTTGGAGGGTATACCCACGATTATGTGTGGGAGCTTTCACCAGGGTGTAAGTCCATTAAGCAGGTCGTCAACATAACTTTTCCACCCTAGCCCAGCCCCTTCTCGTCTCGTTGTTAGGACGTTGGATTTCATCACCAACTAGTAACTTCGAAATTAGAAGGTATTGTTTGCTTGGTGTTGTTTCCTAGATTTTGTTTACTAGCGCGTGTTGTTTGTTTACCCAAGTTGACCATAATACTATTTTCATGAGTTTGTAACTCGTTCACAATTGAGCCCCCACATCGTTCCCATAGAATGCAGGGTTTGTCTCCGGAGCATCCGGAAGGTTCTCAACCCCTGTCTACAAGCTCACCCGAGGGCTCTCCTCAACAGAGTGAAGTCCAGGACGTCTCCACCCCACAAGTGGAACGAACTGACTCTCTTGAAACTTTCCAAATTACCAATACTCAAGAGGACTTTCGGCTTCACCCTGATTCTGAGAGACATTTTATGCGAGCAAAATCTTCCGATGACTTAATTGTTGTGTATTCTGGATCTCCAACTGGACCTGGGGACCAAGATCCTTTTTGGTCTACAGGAATTTTTAGATGGGACCTTTTTGGTCCGGGATCACTTGTGATTTCTGAAATCTCCAACCCAGAGATAGTACCGTCTACTACTGTTCATTCTTCTCTTGGTACAGAAGCCCCGTGATCTGACTACATTTGGACCATCCCCATTGAAATGGCCCATCACACAAATACTACAAGTGTTCACACCAGGATTACCGCAGTTAGTCTCGCTCCCATCAGCACACCGCATACGCCCAAGATCACCCCAACACTACTGCCCGAATACCATGCGTTGAATGCTTCCATTTCAACTCCTCCGCAAATTCCATCCAGCTCTCCTAGTGATCCCTCTTCTTCTGGGCACTCTCTTCCTGGTTTTATTCCGACACTCCCTTAGTTTCCTTTTGGAGGACCTTCCTCGTCTTCCACCAGCAACATTAATCCTAGTGGCACTATTCCTTCATTCACACCAAATTACCAGATTCCCGTCGGTGGACAATTTCATCAAGGTGGTATGACTCAACCCCCTCTAAGAGCGAAAATTCCCATTGGAACACATATTCCTATTGGAACACAACCCCTAATTGGAACAGAACCCCCAATTGGAACTCAACCCCCCATTGGTGTACAACCCCCACCTTACGGACAAAACATACCTCTATCCTTGGCCCAGTATTGGAACCATCTAATACAACAGAACCCTCAATTGACTGGGGGCCACAAAGTTCCAATTGCATCCGTTACACTCCCTAGTATAGGCCAACCATATCCAGCTACGTCCAATCCTATTTGGAGTTCAAATGCTCAAACTCACATCCCTATTCCAGGACACAATCCCTTGAGCTACTATCCTCTCCAACCACCACCGAATCTGCCTGGGTCTTCACATTATATGCATATTTCTTATGGTCCTACTGGTTTGCTGACAGGGCTTCCTCCCCAAAACCACCAGTACTCGCAGGTGAATTGACAATTACCCTTCTTGGCCACTTTGTATCTACCAGATTTGTCACGGATTTTAAATGTTCCAATTCGTCACTCTCCCCACTGGCCTGTTATACCAACCAAGTTACCATCGGACATCCTTAAATTCGATGGAAAAGCAGGAGAGGACCCGAACAATCACTTCATGACTTTTCACCTCTGGTGTTCATCCAACTCGTTGATGGATGACTCTATTCGTTTATGTCTTTTTCAACGAACCCTCATAGGTTCTGCTGCGAAGTGGTATATAGAATTACCACAAGCTTTCTTTGCTGACTTCAACACCCTAGCTATGGATTTTCTCACCCACTACCATTTACCAATCCGTTATGAAATGGGGACCGAGATTTTGAGTTCTTTCAAACAAAACAAAGCCACTCATATCTTCGATCACATTCATGAGTGGCGATGGAGATGATGTCTCATCAAATTCGAATTCCCTGATTAGTTGCTGGCAGAGTGGTTCACAAAATCATTTGTGAACAACATTGGTCGTGATATCGCCATGGGTGGCGTAGTCACGGAAGAACAAGCCATAAGTCGTGCTCAATACCTTGATCTCGTTTACTCACAAATGGGTACCCTTTACGACTTGCTACCTGACTTACCTCATCCTTCCACTTCCGCCACTTAAACTACTCCAACTGCTTCTCATGCAGCCGATGGTGTGATTGGCACTTTCCAAGCCCAACCACATTCCTCTTCAAGCGTCAACCCCAAAACTGCTTCTTCTAATGTTCAAAATGCTCCGTCTCCTGCTCCTCCCACTAGAAAGACTTCTGAGGTAAATGCAGTTCAATCTACCCCAGCCGATAAAAACAAATCCAAAAAGGGAAGGGGTAGGAATAAGGAGGAAAAAAATACTTCTCAAGTAGAGTGAACAAAAACTACCCCTGTTGATGATTAGGATAAGCGCAAACCTCGATACTCTTGCCTCATCTGTGGTGATGATAACTACATGAAGGATTGTCCACGACGCGCCGAGGTCACTAAGTTCCTTCAAGGAACCTCGAAACCACTTGCTCCGGCCGTTTTGTCCCAACCCTTCCCGTCTCAACAACAGGCTCAGTTGGTCATTCATGACCAACCCTCATCTTCTACCACATCTTATGTCTTAATGTGTACTGGCGATTCGAAGAAAAATGACATTGCACTCACCACTCGAGCCAAATATTATTCTCCCTCTAAAGAGAAGGTTGATGACTTACCTCCGTCATTGGTACAACCCTCTCCCACAACTCAACCTACCAATGGTCCTCTTCATCTCGAACGACCGAGACTCAACACAGTTCTTCGAACCCCCCCAAAGGGATTCGTTCGAAAATCGGCTTTCAATCCTCATGCTCATGCTACCCAGAACTACAACATTGTTGAAGATCTGGCCCAAGCACCTTCTACGATGTCAGCCCTTGAAGTCCTTCAAAGTTGTCCCACACAACGGAAGACACTGTTGAAATCTATCAGTGGAATCGACCCGACGGATACGAATTTAATAATTTTTGACTTGGAAGATCACATTCCAAGGTTACCCCCTCAATTCGTGTTCCAGATTCAAGTGATTGTCTCTGACAAAAACATTTGTCGAACCGTTATCGGTGAGGATGCCTCGACGTGTGTCATGTCTCTTACTTGCTGGAAAGCCATAGGCTCTCCCTCTTTGAAAAAATCCCAAAACACTCTAAAATCCTTCAATGTTTCTGGTTTTAAGCCCTACGGTGTCCTTCCTTCGTTTCCCATCACGTTAGAAGGCAAAACGGTCCAATTCGAAGTGGAAGTCTTTGACGCTTCCCTTGATTACAATATTCTACTTGGCTGCAGATGAATCGATTCCATGCACGCAGTTGTGTCGACCCTTTTTCATGTGGTACATTTCCCACATCAAGGGAAGGTAGTCACCATCGACCAATTAGCCTTCTTTAACTCCGACATCTCTACTGGCAATGTACCGTCCATCTATAAAACCCCACTGGGTTATGAGAATGTCGGTGTAGGTCTTCTCAAAGACTCTTCGTTAATGGGTACTTTCCCCATTCCACCGCCCGATGTTCCCCACTCGTCCGTTTCTTCAATCAACATGATCTCCACCTCGATTCACGAAATTCCTGCATCTCATGACCCATGGATAGTACCTAACCCTGGAGATCATCTTCGTTACGGTGAGGAAATGCCGTTAAGTCCAGTCAAATCTGCCTATCAGGCCATTCAATCGGCAACCCCTTCTATCCCTTCTCTTGGTGAGTTATCTCCGGATCCTTTCCATGCCATTTTTCCCACAGACGAGATGATCGTGTATGTCATGGAAGACACCCCTTGGGACGATGGACATCATCGTTCCATCCTTTTCCTGGAGAAACATACCATTGAGAGCTACCAATGGATCTCGACCCCGTCGATCGTTGTCGTCATCTCAACCGTTCCCGAGTCCACACACGATGTGTTTTCCGAAGGGAACTTAAGCAATATCTTGCCCACTATTCCCCTTGACATAGCCATCAAACCTGGAATTGTCGAAATGTCCATATCGGAGCTTCATGTTCCACTGACGAGATTTTCACCTACACGTCCCTTTTCAAAGAGTTTCGCGACATCTTCGCCTGGAGCTATGAGGAAATGCAGGGTATCGACCCCACCATTGTGATACATGAAATCAAGACATACCCCGACGCTAAAATCAACAGGCAACGCCTTCGTCCCATCCACCCATGTAAAGTGGTTGCTATCAAGCTCGAAGTCGAGAAACTTCTCAAAGCCGACTTTATTTACCCAGTGGCCCTCACTGAATGGGTTTCCAATCTTGTCCCGATTGAAAAGAAACAAGGTACAATTCGTGTATGCGTTGATTATCGGGATATCAACAAATCTTGTCCCAAATACAACTTTCCTACCCCCTTCATCGATCAGATTCTCGACGATTGCGCCAGAAGTGAAATCTTCTCTCTGATGTATGGTTTCTCCAGGTATAATCAAATCAACATTGTTCCTGAGGATCAACATAAGACTGCTTTTATTTGTCCTTGGGGTACTTTTGCCTATCGAAAACTCCCTTTTGGTCTCAAGAACGCTGGTGCAACTTTCCAACGTGCTATGTCTTATGCTTTCCATGATATCAAGCACATCGTTCAACCATATCTGGACGATTTACCCACTCACTCAATGTGCCAAGTCGATCATCCAACCCACCTCCGAGCCATTTTCGTTCGCTGTCAGTTTTACCGTATACGTTTGAATCCTCATATGTGTGTTTTCTGCGTGGAATACGACCGCCTTCTAAAATTTATTGTTTCGCGTCAAGGAATCCGAGTGGATCCTTTAAAGGTTGAGGTGATCCTAAATCTCCCTCCTCCTTCCACACTTCGCCAATTATAAAGTTTGCAAGGGAAAGCAAACTTTCTTCATCGTTTTATCCCAAATTATGTCGATATAACTCGTGGATTTACGCAGTTACTAAAAAAGGGGTCTGAGTTTGTATGGGATACCATTTCCAACAATGCTTTCGAAGCTTTGAAATTATCCCTAACGTGTGCTCCACTTCTCTTTCCCCCCGATTACATCCACGATTATTTCCTTTACCTTGCTGCCTCAGATTAAACCATTGGTATGGTTCTCGTCCAAGAGGATGACACTAATGACGAACATGTTATATACTACTTAAGTCAGAGTCTAACGCTTACCGAAATCAAGTATTTACATGTCGAAAAATTGGCCTTGGCTGCCGTCCAAGCCGTCCAACGCTTTCGGCACTATATCCTCTCGTGCAAGACTACAATGATTTCTAACCGCAACCCTATGCAACACATTCTCACATGTCAATTTCTAGGGGGAAAATACTCCAAATCGATTGTGATACTCCAAGATTTTGACTTGGAATTCAAACACACCAAGTCTAAGAAGTCCTTAGTGTTTGCTGAGTTGATATGCGACTTTCCCTATTCTGAAACGGAAAATGTAGCAACTGATTCATTACCCGATGAATCCCTTTTCCTCATCAGCACTGATGATATTTGGTATGGTTATATCCTTATATATCTCCAAACCCAGACTTTCTGGCCAACTTTTTCCAGTACTGACTACCGTTGAATACGATACCAAGCTCGTCAATATATTATCCTTGGGGATACTCTTTATTGTCGGGGGATTGACTCCATTTTTCGACGCTGCCTGACATTCGTCGAGGCTGAGAGAGATCTGAACGATTTCCATTCTGGAGCCTATGGTGGTCATATGTCTGGGTATGCTACTTCCCATAAGATCTTACTAGCAGGGTATATTTGGCCTTCTTTATTTAACGACTGCATAATCGTTATTCAAAAATGCCATGCTTGCCATACCTATAATAACAAGATATGGTCACATCCCGCTCCTCTTCACCCTGTGGTCTCCGTTGGTCCCTTTGCGAAATGGGGCATCGATTTCATGACATGTCACCCTCACTCGGTCGGGGGGCATGGATACATTATTGTATCCATCGATTACTTTACAAAATGGGCCGAGGCGATGCCGACATTTGACAACACTAGAAAGACCGCAGCATTATTTATTTTTAATCACATCATAGCTCATTTTGGTGTCCCTCAGGCTATCGTCACTGATCACGGTAGCCACTTTCGAAACTTCATGATGTCTGAACTTATTGAAAAGTTGGGTCTTCGCCATGAAAACTCAACTCCCTATTACCCACAAGACAATGGCCAAGTCTAAGCAATTAACAAAGTTCTCATAACTATGCTCCGACGAATGATAGGGATTCACAAAACAAGTTGTCACACAATGTTTTTTTTGACATTGTGGGCTTACCGGACATCCATCAAGTCTTCTACTAGGTTTACACCTTTCCGGTTAGTCTATGGTTTGGAAGCCATTCTCCTGATTGAATGCGAGATACCCTCTTTAAAACTAGTTGTTGAACTCCTAAAACACACTTCTGTTGAGGAAGAACGTCTATTGTATCTTATGCGATTAGACGAAACTCAACGCGATGCTACCCTAGTCATAGAAACTCAGAAAAAATGTGTCAAGGCCCAATACGACAAACATGTCAAGCCTTGCGTTTTCTCCGAAGGAGATCCCATTCTTCTCTATGAACAAGATCGAGATGTGCTAGGAGATGGAAAATTCGAAGCCATGTGGCGAGGTCCTTATATCATTAGACGAGTTTTGGAAAAAGGATCTTATGAGTTAGTAGATTACGATGGTATTCCTTTAAGTGAACCCAGAAATGGGTTGTACTTGAAGAAGTACTATGCATAAGATCATCTGTGCACGAGTACTTGTATTTTTATTGTATCATACTTCTTGTGTGTTATTGTAGCTTGCTTTTGTCGTTATCTGGTCTCTTCCCTTATGTGACGTTGTGTTTGATTTCCAAATGTCGGAGTCTTCGCTACCCTACATTGGCTTCACTGATGGCGCTAGCCGTAGTACTCAGAACCTTGCTTCCACTGCATGGGAAATTTACGCCCCTACAAATGAACTTGTCTCCTTACGAGGTGTGTGTCTTGGCCATGCAACCAACAATATTGCAAAGTATAGCACTGTTATCAAATTGTTGATTGATTCTATCTCGCTCAGAATTTGTCATTTGGTTGTGCGACTCGATTCACAACTTGTAGTACTACAGTTAAGTAATGTCTATACTATTCGAAGTCCTACTTTGTTACGGGTGTATTTGCGAATTCGCCTCTTGGAAAGTTATTTTGATTATATTGAATATCAACATATTCCTAGATGTCTAAATACATTAACTGATGCATTGGCTAACTATGTATTAGACAGACATTTGGATCATTTATAAATCAATCACATCAATTTTCACATAACACAAGATAAACTGGTAGAAGCCGTCTGTATATATAATGATCAAAAGAGTTTTTTTACAAAAACGTTTTGTCTGAGGACCAAAATGTCAAAATCTGAAGCTCATAGCTTCTACAAAGTGATGTCATGGATGACGTTCATGGTAACACACGATTGTCTAGGCAACCCTACGGAGCAGTCAGCCAATGGACTCTGACACTCCTACTGTGTGACACTGATAACGTCGTGGAACCTCTCCTAGAGGCATGTTTGGAATATCTATTGTCAATCCCTCTAAGTTTTGTTCCACCGCTTCATAATCCTTAGCGTTCCATTGTGGTATTGACGCCACCTCTCCTTGCCGCTGAATAGGAGAAGAACCAGGAGGTCGGTAAGGTCCTACATCTGTGTCATAAAAAATTCACAAAAACATTTAAAAAGAAAAAAATGTGTACTTCTTGTTGGAAATGTTTAACAGGTTTTCATTGATGGCAAGTACAACAATGAAGATGGCATGAATACAGGAAGAATGTAACAGACGGGCACCAGAAGTATTTTGGGAAGAAGCTGCAGAGAAACCTCGATAAGATCAGAAGAGTTAGTGCAGAGGATGTTTGGTATGTTTTATAGGCAGCGTAAGCTTGTCATTGATGGCAAGTACAACAGTAATGATGGATTGAGTACAACACTGATGATCAACAGGAAAATAGAAGATAAGTCCAGGAAGATCGAATGATCGAAGGCAACACTGGCAAGTACAACAGTGAAGATGGAAAGATCAGAGTGTGCATCGATGGCAAAACAGGAACAATGTAAGCTTGGAGGAGAAGCATCGGTGATCGTTGGATCCCATCCCAAATTCTCGATGATCGTCAGATCTCAATAAAGACAAGAAGAGCGCGCTGAAGAGGAGGATAGATCTCAGGCATCAGATCTGAGCACAGGGTCTGACCACCGTTGGATAGAGGAAAAAATGCACGATCTTTCAAAGTGAAAGGAATAGAGGGCTCACAAATCCCGACAGCATGAGGGTCATCAGATCTGAATAAAGACAAGAAGAGTGCGCTGAAGAGGAGGATAGATCTCAAGCGTCAGATCTGAGCGCAGGGTCCGACCACCATTGGATCGAAAAAAACCTGGACAATCTTTAAAAGTGCAAGGAGTAGAGGGCTCACAAATCCCGAAAGCAGGAGCACCGTCCATCTCAGGGGGTTATGTGGACCATTGATCCAAGACCATTTTAGGGTTTTGAGGATTGAGTGTTGGAGATGTCAAAGAATATTGACATCAAGAATCCTGAAATCATGATGTGTGAAATCTCGACTGAATCTGAACTGTCAGATCAAGATGTGATCTAGACCGTCGACCCGACTCATGTCAGCAGACCACGTCAGCTAGGAACACATGACACAACCAGGTAATGATAAGTGTCATACTAATTCAACATTTTAGGCACATGTAAGTCACGAATCAGAGTGACACGTGGCAGTATTCAACACATGTCAATCCACGTGTGACGTCAACAAACTTACACCATGTCGGAGTTTCGAGGATCGCGTGCTGGAAATGTCAAAGAAACAATGCAACAAGAATCCTGATTTCGCGATATGCAAAATCGCGACTTAAATCACAGCCGTTGAATCAATATCAAATCTGGACTGTTGATTCCAGTCCTTGTCGAAGTTTCGGGGATCGAGAGTTGGACATGTCAAAGAATATTGACATCAGGAATCCCGATATCTCGATATGTGAAATCGCGATGTAATATGAGCCGTCAGATTAAGGTTCAATCTGGACCATTGATTCCAGTCCTTGTCGAAGTTTTGGGGATCGAGAGTTGGACATGTCAAAGAATATTGACATCAGGAATCCCAATATTGTGATGTAATCTGAGTCGTCAGATTAAGGTTGAATCTGGACAGTTGATTCCAGTCCTTGTCGAAGTTTCATGGATCGAGATTTGGACATGTCAAAGATTATTGACATCAGGAATCTCGATATCGCGATATGTGAAATCGTGATGTAATCTGAACCGTCAGATCAAGTGTTGATCGGAGGGCTACTGATGCATGACACAGTGAAACTACCAGAAACCATTCATGGCGTATGCTAGATAATTCGAAGAGACCCTTGTGTGATCTCCAGAGGAGATGAAGAGTCTCCAAGTTTCGTCCAAGTGAAGAAAGACTATTCTTAGAAGGGATTGACAGATGGATGAGCGTGGAAGCCTGTAACTAAAACAGAGAAGGTGAGCTCGAATTTCACAGCGAAGATGAAGAGTCTCAACTACCAGAGAGGCTGAGGAATCTCAACATAACATCCAGTGATGCTGAACGCGTGGGAAAACGACCAGAGAAGTTGAAGAGTTATGATAATGATCATGCAGAGCACTCGAGAGGTGGAGGAGATTGGTGCGGTATGAGCATGTAGAGGAATGGTGAATATAGCATGCACAAGATGCACTGAAGCTATATATACAAAGTACAGAGAAGAGAAGGGCTACTGTCGCTATTGGAGTTTGTTGTGGTTGTTGTTGGTGAAGGTGATTCATGTGTGAAGAAGGAGGAGAGTGCAACAACTGAATAGCACAGAAGATGAACTGTGCAGTGAATGGACATGGTGCACAAAGCATAAAAAGCGGAAGAACAAACAGCGCAAGTGATGTGTGCAGAAAGCCAATGAGGCAGACAGAGCAACGAAATGCAACAAAACAGTGATGAGTCTGGTAAGCCATTGTTGAACATCATATCACTGTAATAAGTTTCAGTAGCAAAGATTTATATTTTAGGGTGGTTGAGAGGTGCTTGGGAGGACTATTGTCCTCAGAGGTTCAATTGGTTTCTTGAACACAGGGAGTTTTAGATTCCATCTGGTTGCAACCAGAGAAACCAGGGTGGCAGGGTGGTGCAAGG
The DNA here is from genome assembly GCA_009831015.1 of Picea engelmannii. Taxonomy (NCBI): domain Eukaryota; kingdom Viridiplantae; phylum Streptophyta; class Pinopsida; order Pinales; family Pinaceae; genus Picea; species Picea engelmannii. Next base: position 283,663 of record ML795629.1, read on the forward strand.
GAGAACTCTTGTTCTCTGTTATACAGGTTGGTGCCTGTATGATTGGAAGTTGGTGCTTCCATCCAGTTGGTGCTGGAAACACTCAGGGAGTTGGTGCTTCCTTCTAGTTGGTGCTAGAGAAACCAGGGAGTTGGTGCTTCCTTCTATTTGGTGCTAGAGAAACCAGGGAGTTGGTGCTTCCTTCTAGTGGGTGCTAGAGAAAACAGAGAGTTGGTGCTCTCAGCAAGTTTCACCTTGCAAAACTGAGGTTGTAGCCTCATTATGAGTTGGTGCTCATATGTATGATACTGTAAAGAATGTAACTATTAATTATCATATAAAGAAAAAGAGTTTTTTACCCTGCATAGGTTTCCTCGGGAAATATCTGTCTCTGTGTTTCTCATATATGTGAATGATGCTGAAAGTGTCATTGTTTATTTCCCTGCATTATTGTGATCATCATTCAGTGTCTCTACAAAGAGTTTAAAAGAACCATAATTGTTTAAGCAC
>ML795629.1:292556-333580 GCA_009831015.1 Picea engelmannii
GGAGTCTTTCATCCCCGAGACCAAGCTGTGGAACAAGGTGAGTGGATATTTCACCACTGATTTTCTCCCAAGGGTTTGTACAGAAAAACCCCCAAACTGAATGCTCAAGAGCAATAGCAAATGCTAATCCAAAACCAGAATGAATAATAGGTGCACCCGAGCCTCTTACTTATACTTTTCCTTCTAATTCTTTGTTGAGTTAGGTTAACTCCCAGGGTTAATCTTCTATTCTTCTGTTGAGTTATCTATTACTCCTTTATCCTTTCCCTTTCTTAAGTGAACTTAAAAATATAACTTTTAACTTCTTGACTTTCCCCCCCTTCAGTGTGAGACTATGACCTAGTGGGGGTGCCTAGGCCACTGAGTCTCCTCCTCACCTCTATAAGAGGTGGGGGACATTACAAAGAAAGTATCATTATATCTGATAATTGGTCCAGCTACGTGCCGGGCCATGAGATGACACCATCTCAACATTATTGGATCTGTTGGAGCCAGTAAATTCCAATCAACGTGTAGCCTCAGTGATGGAACCCTCTCGAGAAAGAAGGACACCAACAAAGATCCGCACTCAAATTGCTTCAGGTCGCCTCTCCTTCATTTGGTCAACTGCCTTTTCATGCTACGGAGCACTACATCTGCCCAGTTAAAAACCCGAGGCTCAATACACTCTATGGCATACTGAAAGTAACTCTGGAGCGCCATGTGAGGAGCGGAGCTTCCAGCCATCCAAGCTATGGTGAACAAGATAGTACGGAGGGTCAAATCCCGTACCCCCCAAATAGCTACTTTCCCTTTCTTCCTCTCTACCTCGGGAACATAGTGTAAGGGACAGTACTCACTCATGGGCAGAACACCACCTCTGCTACCAGTCAGGCTCACGTGGTACCCACGCCATGACAGTCCTGTCAAGACGTAAATTTCCTCAATGTCCAAGGACAATGTGTGGACCCCTACATGAAATACTTGCTGCTCAGGATCCCACATATGCACAAGGTACTCCAATAATCTGACTTGGGCCCTCATGCCCGGGATACGAAAGTACTTTAGAAGACCACAGTTTCTCAAAGCGACAATGGTGGGTGGATGATTTTAGGCAATGGCATTGTCTTCTTTGTGCTCCCTTTCACGCCATTCCAAGACCATTGTGATGGCCAAATACCTACATAAGAAGCACAAGAAGAAGATTAATAACTCTATTCATGAATTGGTATCTTTTCATTGGGCGAATTTTTAAAAAACATTTTATACTTTGCGGTTATCGCAGGTGCCCTTTAGGCACAGTGTGAGGTTCTCGCTGGCTACCGTGGGCTCACCTACGAGAATGACCCATTCTCGCAGGTTCCGTGTATCTCACCTGCGAGAATGGTTGAGCGCCATAGTAAACCCCAAAATAAACTCAAAATGATACTTTTTTCCAATGAAAATGAAAAATTAAACCATGACAGAGTAGAGGACAAAGTTCCTACCTCACTACCGCTGACAGTTCGTTGAATGGATGCTCGTAACTCCCGCAATCTGACGCCAAATTTTGAGGGTAAAAGAGGGGTTTTTGGGCTCAAATAGTGGTAAAGTGAAAATGATGTGGTAAAAAGAGTTTTTACTTCTTTATATTGACTTTTACCATGTCATTGAATTTTTATAATTATTTATTTATTAAAACCTAATCCCTAATGCCCTTTTGAGTGTAACTTTTGCAGGCGTAACGACTTTGATGTCATGTACAGGGATGTAGATATATATATTTTTCTTCTTCATTACATGTTTTGATTGTTTTTTATGGTTTTTGTACAAAACCTCAAGCTTGGTCTTTGTCCATTCTCACGCTCGAAAATAAATGAGAATGCGATCAAGCATACTTTTATCACTTTTTCATGCTCAACAAGGTTATACGAAAAAGGAACCCCCCTGGATTCCTCTTTAAGCTATTTTCATACTCTCTAAACATGAAAAGATAGCCGAGCGACCTTGCTATTTTCATGCTCGATAAAGTATTTGAAGAAAGCATCTGGTGAGCGATAATTGATCTCCTTTTCAGTCTCATCAGACTATTTTACGAAAAAGGAACTGAGAGATTTCTCTTTTAAGTGTTTTTCCAGACTCTATAATCATGAAAAACCTTCGAGTTTTCTATCTTTGGACTCGTTAAACAAACATCGACAGACCCGTAATGGGACCAAACCACTCCTTCTTAAGGTTCGTTAAACATACTCCGAAGGACTTATCCAAAGGATAAGCTTATATCAACAATCATATGTTATCCTCCTCAAGTTTGCGTAAAAATAAAGAGGTACTCGCCAGAAATGGTAGGGGAAAATTTGGGAAAGGGATGTGTTCTCATAATCACATTAATTGGTAGTAAGTGTCGCTCTTGAACATGACACCTCCCTATTCATTATTTTGAAGCCGGTTTGGGAAATCCATTTGTCTCTCATTTCGATTTGCTACAAGGTCATATCCTGAGTCGTCTTTGAGTCAATACTGCCAAATCATTGGTCGTGCCATTCATATGTTCAAGAGAAGTTCATCCGAAACCTCTATTGAGTTGGCCATCTGTAGTTGTCCATTCTTTTCATGTCGGCCTTCCTTGTGTCTAGTTCAACTTACATCATACTCTATTTCACCTTCAAAATCTGTTACTCATTTTGTGTTGTTGATGGGGGATACATCAAGGCCCTCCTGTGATGATTTTTGTTCCGTCGACTTCAGCTCATTATCTAGAAACAAGACTTAGAAATTCTTTGATACCTTGGAACTTGCATGCCTCAATGGCATGTTTCCTCGCTTTTGACATTGGGTTTACATCATTGACCCCTGATTGAAATATTTCGTCGAATGTTCGACCTCAACTCATTCATTCACATTCGATGGATTGTACTAGTGTACCTTGGGAGTCATTGACATTAATGGTGATTTCCCTCACACTTGTTAATAGTTTCATCAATGATCGGTAATCAAGTGGTTTCTACCATGTTCGACTTCAACACATGTAATCACATGGTTAGATTCGTACTTTTGGGCGATGGAATTGAAGACCCTGGATATCATCTCTTTGTCCAGGTTGCGATGGAATATGTAGAATTTGTGACACATAGATCCACTTTGTATGTCTCGTGGCTATGTTGTCTAAATTTGAATTTTCTCGCATAGATCCACAGTGTATTCCTGGTGGCTATGCTATATTTTGACGGCTTGGATCCACAGTGTATGATTGGTGGCCATGACCTATGCTTATAATGTCGTCCGTCTGTGATCTGAGTATGGGAATGCCTACCTCAGAGTTAATATGATATTCTACAGATGCTTGGTTGTTCATAGGTTTCCAATTAGGTGCGCTCCTGGTTTCCGACACACACATGAAATTTACAAAGTCTTTTGACTGTCACTGGTTCCGACCTCATACTTTGGGGGGAATTTTGTTACCCATGATTTTGGTCAATCTCGATGGTGTACTCAGGATCCTCATAAGAACTTTATCCTGAGAAAGGTGACATTCATCTCTTCCCAGAAAACTTACTTTTGAAGAGAGTTCGTAGGTTATTAATATACTAGGGTGCGAGAATGACCCATTCTCGTAGGCTGCTTTAAGCTAGGGTGTGAACTTCTCACACTGTACTACATAGATAGGGTGCGAACTTGCTCTAAATCTTGGAAAATGAAGAAGTCTCGATGGTTCTAGAAGGGAATCTTCTAGAAGAATGGGTTGGCATTCGAATGGTTATCCTTTTACTGGTTTCCCTGATATTGTGGGATCATTCTTATCTAAGTAATCATCTCATTATTTCCTATATATTGAAGGAATTCTCATGGAAAAGGTTAAGCAAGATTCATTGGAGAATTGGTGAAAGAATTGTGTGAAGGACCTAGCTTGGATAGGAGCTTGGAGACTCTAGCAAGTCTATCAAGAGGATTTGATCTTCTTCATACAAAGATTGAGAAAGTGTGTGTGTGTTGGAGCCAAGAGCCACAGAAAGGAAGCTTATTACATCAAGGTGATCAGGTTGTAATCTTCTACTTTCCATTAATATGATACAGTGGCATGTCCTTTTCCCATAAAGCTATTCTCACTTTATTGTGTAACTCCTTGATCATACACATAACTTGACAGTTGAATATATTTTGCTATCTTCAGTTTGGTTGGTCCGTGTTGTATTGGTATTGACCTCATGAGAGCACTAGAGTGAAGCGGGAGCAACATAGACCCTAGGAAGCGATACAAAGGTATGTTACTTGTTCCTCCCTACTAGTTAATTCAATGGTCAAAACTTAGGGAAAGAGTCATGTCCTGTCCTATTTTGTTCTAGATCCAAGTGGATCTAGGGAGATATGTTAGTGTCCGCACCTACTGATTAGTTCGATAACAATAGTCTGTGCTCTCCTGGTCTGCGGAGAAAGGTAGTTTAAGAATGGAAAATTACCCTCGACACTTTGCAATAAATATTTGGTGTCATAGAAGCAGAACGCCGACTGGAGCTAGGGAATTCCTATCACATGGATAAAGGAGGAATGGAAAGGAACCCTCACAACAGTCCATAGATACATCATAGGTGAGGGTTGATTTTTGATTCTTCATTGTTTCCACCTTCGATTTCTCATGCACCCGAGTGGGGATAAAGAATTAAATTTACCCTTTTATTTACTCAATATTTTAACTAAGATGGAAAAAAGCATTCAAATTCATCCCAATTATTCCCACAGAAGATTGTATCATCAGGGTGTGATTAAAATTCTGGTGCTATTCACTTTAGGTGAAATTGAAATGCCCTAGGACTAATTTCTGCAATCTGTGGGTTTATAAGAACAAGAACAACAACCTGATCCACAGACTGAGGGTGAAAAAGATGAAGACAATCTAGAAGGGAGGGTTTCCCCTGAACCAGGTAGCTAATCGAAGGATGCCCATCAAACAACATATAAAAAAAATACCTCCAAAACAAAGGGTACCACATCAAGAACAAAGAATTTAGCAACCCCAATGAAGGAGGAAACCCCTTGAATGCAACTTAGATCTTCCACTTCAAAACAAAGATGGAATGAAGGTAGCATAGTTTCTAGTATGCAACAATAGGCACATGATACCCCATAGGGCCCATTGTCACCGGACCATTCAAAATATGAACAAGTGACTCCCATCATGCGGCAGGTTAAAATGCCTAAAACAAAAATGAGAGGGAAAATGAGATCTAAGCAAAAAAATCCTGAAACTGTAAAGGCATAATTTATTCCCATGGAAACCTTACTTAAGGAGTCCCCTGAAGCTAAGAAAAACAAAAAAATGAAAGGAAATCAAGGCCCTAGAATGAACAATAATCCCAACAGGAAAACTAGAATTATAAATCAATTAAGATTGAATTCCAAGGAACTTTTTAACCCATAATTGAAAGAACCCCAACCAATTGTAATTGAAGATGAGGAAAACTCTGGATTTTCCAACATGGAAGAAATGGTAGTCCATACACTGAAGAAAATGACATGGGATAAAGAAAAATTGAAATTCTGCAAGGGTGAAACTTCAGCGGTACAATTTGCAGCTGTCAAAACAAAGTACCCTGCAGATTCAATTTTATAGCAAGATGTAGGGGACTTTGGCCCAAATCCCAAGCAAGATTCTGATGGAATTTCCCCAAATGCAAGGTTACCCTCCAATCAATTATTTGATGAAATCAAACTAGAAATCAAGGTCAACATATCGAACATTTAGGGATCTATAAAAGAAACAAATGGTAGAGGGTCTGAAGTAATGCATAGGTATGAAATGAGATCGAGAAAAAGAAGTGTTAGATGATCATAATAAATCTACCATGGATGATGAGTAGAGGTTGAAAGAGAGAGGTAAAAAGTAGGTTTTAATTAAACTAAATGAGGAGGTTGATGAAGCTGTAAAGGAAAACCACCAGGTGCAAGCATTAAAAAAAAAAATCCATACTTTAAAACAACAAAATCAAGAGTTGGAGAAGCACCATTCTAAGCTGCAAAAGAAGTACTTGAAACTACAAAGAAAACATAAGAAGACTTGCTTCTTCTTGAAGGAGATAATATGAAGTAGATTGTTGATTTTAAGGAGGAAGAGTTTGAGGATGATGCCATCTTATCAATCTATCTCCCAGTTAGTCTCCAGCTGGAATGCATGTGGGTTTCAATGAACATTTATAGTCATTCTCATATGTCATAGTTCTTTTGTTAAGGGTTATTTTACTCCAGTATAGACATTAGTTGTATCTTGCACTTATAGAAGTCTAGTTGTTCTAGGTTTGAGACATTATTGTCAAAGCATAATAAGTGTTCATGTTTGTGCGATATGAACCACATTTTTTTAAGATTAAGTTAAAATATGTCATGACTATGTTCCTAATTGAATACACTCGAGTCAAAGAGTTGTTTTCAGGTTTTTATGTAGAATTAAACTTTGGTTTTCAAAATGGTCGAAACCCTCTACAACAATGATAAATAGACAAATTTTGTATTGTTGGGGGGTTCTCTTTTTAGTGAAATATTCAAGCATCAGAATTGGTTGGACCTAAACTTATGGTTGTAAATCTCTCTACCTGATGAATATATATCTTGATGACAATTGTGTTTCCTTTCTCAAGTCTTTACATGTTTTAATATTATCTTGGATGAAAATTTGGAATGTGTGCAATGTTCATTTCCTTCTTCCTTCCAGGTATTGGTTTAATTCATCTTTTTGTTGTTATGCAGCCTGTTAATTAGTTATTTCTTTAGTAAAAGGATCAATTATTTTGCAACCTGTTGGATGATTTGTATTTGGATATTTTTTTAGGTATTAAAATATCATTTTGAGTATTAAGTCTCACACAACAGGTAACTCATTGTATTGCTTGGTGTTATTTCCTTTGTTTATTTTTCCATATCCTCACTCGTTCATCAAAATGCATGACATTAGCTAAGGGGAACTTGGAGTCATATTGTTTGTCCAGTCCAACTAGGTTCCTAATATTGATAAACCTATCCATTAGTTGACCAACAAACCCAATTGATGAAAATCAAACCATTCAAAAGACTTGAGGTGGCCTAGCTCTTCCCTTTAGCAGTGAGGTGTAGAATTTAAGACCAACATCTTATGGCACCATTGTTGGGGAACAAAGTAATGAAATATATTTCCTTCTGAGAACAAAAACGATCAGATATGATCTTTAAAGGTCAAAAAATATTAGGCACAAAGGTGACTTCCATATTTCACCCGATGAATCCACTAAATGAAAACCTATTAAAAAATTATGGCTCCTAGGAAAGGATCAAGGAAATAAAATAATGAGCTTGCTAAAACCCAAAATTCAACCTTGATATTAATGGTGACACAACCAACCCTGATTTAGAGAGACAATTAAGGAATACTACCATTTCTCAGAGATACCCCTTGCCATCCAAAGGCAAGGCCACTGCTGAAAAGTTTTCCTCTGTCCACAACCATAAGAAGCCCGAGGTTATCATTTTTCAGAACTCCCTTGTCATCAATCCTTAGACATCCCCTGTCTCAAATTCAGCTTCATCATATCCTCCATCAACCACACCCACAACTCCTCCTCAGCCTCAGAGTCCAGTTATCCCAAACATGGTTTTCAATAGGATGGAGGCCATCATTAAAGACAAGTATGCACCTTTGGTGCTACCCCATAACTTGAATTCCTTCCCCACGGGTGACTACATGAAGTATCTACCAAGGTACACTTATGAGGGGGAAGTAGATGTTGAGGAATATTTGGTAGCATTTTATAGTTTTGCAAACAACTTTAACATTGAACATGCATATTTATGGATGGCTTTGTTTGTGTAGAGTGTAGATGGGTAGGTAAGGAAGTGGTTCCATGGCTTAACCCCTGCTTCTATTACAGGTATTGAGGCATTGGACGAGGATTTTCTAAGAAAATGGGGGGATAGGAGAGAATATTTGTATTACATACCTGAGTTTGGGGCTTTAAGAGGGAAGAGTGGGGATTTTGTATCAAATTTCACAAAGAGGTTCAAAAAAATGTATAATATGATTCCTGATGATATTAAGCCAACTGAGGCCTCATCCAATATCACATTTACAAATTCCTTTGATGCATAATTATCTCTTATGTTGAGGGAGAGAAGGTCCACCACTTTGTTGTCCATTCAAGAGGAAGCTATTGAAGTTGAGTCCAATATCCTAGCATAAAAAAAATTAAAGAAAAAATTAGATAGGGATAAAAAGAAACATAGGGAAGAGTTTCCTTCCTCTTCCAACCCAACGAAATTTGACCCAAAGTTAGAAGAGATGACTAGGACCTTGAAATATTTGACCTTAGAAATAGCCAAGCTAAAATGGGAAACCAAGTAGCCAAATAGGCCATATCAGGATCTTGGAAACATAAAAAAAAATCAATTTAGAAGGTTGAATAATGATCCTCAAATCATGTAGAGAGAGAGGAGAAATGTTGAGGATCAAAGAGTTGTACCTCCTTTCCAAAACAATGAGATTGAAGAAATGGATGTAGAGAGTGATGTTGTAGACGATGTTGTTGTAATGTTCAATGAGATTTATCTTTATCCTAGTCACCTAACATAGCAGGACTATGAAATATCATAGTTGTCAAGACAGTTTGATGATGAGGTGAAGGAAGAGGAAAATTTTTAAAGTCAAGCCCAAAATAAGTATGATTTGAAGCCTAAACCAGGGGCTCCCAAAGAAAGTTCCCCTGATTAGAACAAAAAATCATATCTTCCTCACAAACAAGGCTCAAGAAAGGGCACATCATACAAAACTGATCAGCCTCTTCCATCTAAGCATGTTTCCCCTGAAGTAAAAGAAGAAGCAGACAGACAATAAGAACAAACAATTGTAAAGCATGTTGTTTTAATTATTTAAACATTCATAAATTATTTTAAATATTTGAAAATTCTTTGTTGGCGCCCGCATGTGTATGAATTCTCATGTGAACTCAAGTTCACAAAAATTTTCCTCCATATTCATCATTACACAGTTTGTGTTAAGATCGTGCAAGTTGCACCTTCAGTTCTCATCATCACAAATTTATGGGGAATTAAAATCATAGGTGGAAAATTACATCATAATAAAATTCACGTTCAGTTCATTGCTTATAGTAAAGGTGGTCAACAGAAAATGGTGTCTCCCTGAGACCGATGGCAGCTGAACAGAATGGAGCCACAGGGGCTCAATTTTTTCGAAGTTGTCCCGGAAATCAAAGATCTTTTTTTCAAAGCAGAATGGTATGACTTCATTTGCGCATTGGAGGGACATCATACAAGTGTGGATCTGTTGTTTGCATAGATGTTCAATGGGTTACAACCCCAACTTGGGGACACTTGTATCCACATTATAGAACATTTCATCAGAGCATCTTGTGCTCTACTGGTTTGCATAGAAAGGTGGTTTAAGAATGGTAAATTACCCCTGGAACTTTGCAATAAATTGTTGGTGTTAGAGCACCAGAATCCCGACTGGAGCCAGGAAATTCCTATCACATGGATAAAGGAGGAATGGAAATGAATCCTCACAATGATCCATAGATACATCATAGGTGAGGGCCGATTTTTTATTGTGAATTGTTACCACCTTTGATTTATCATGCACCTGATCGGGGACAAAGAATTAAATTTACCCTTTTATTTACTCAAGATTTTAACTAAGATGGCCATAAGGGTTCAGATTCACCCCGGGAATACTCATAGAATCTTTTATCATCAGGGTTTGATTAAAATTCTGGTGCTATTCTCTTTGGGGGGAATTGAAATGCCATGAGACTACTTTATGCAATTTGTGGGTTTACAAGAAAAATAAAAACAACCTGATCCATAGAATGAGGGTGAAAAATGTGAAGACAATCCAGAAGGGAGGGTTTCCCTTAAACCTGGAAACTCATTGAAGGCTTCCCAAAAAACAAGAAATACAAAAAGGGCCTCCAAAACAAAGGGTACCCCATCAAGAAAAAACAATTCAACAACCCCAATGAAGGATGAAACCCCTCAAATGCAACTGAGATCTTCCAATGCAAAATGAAGAGGGAGTGAAGGTGGCATAGTTTCTAGTATGCATCAACATTCATGGGATACCCCACAGGGACCATTGTCACCCATCCATTCAGAAGATGAACAAGTGACTCCAATCATGCAACAGGGTAAAATGGCTAAAACAAAAATGAGAGGGAAAATGAGATCTAAGAAAAATAGTCCTGAAATTGTAAAGGCATAATTTATTCTCATGGAAACCTTACTTAAGGAGTCCCATGATGCTAAGAAAAACATAAAAAGGAAAGGGAATCAAGGCCCTGTAATACCCAGTAATCCTAACAGGAAAACCAACATTACAAATCAATTACGACTGAATTCCAAGGCACTTTTTAACCCATCATTGAAATACCCCCAACTCATTGTAATTGAAGATGAGGACAACTCTGTATTTTCCAACATGGAAGAAATGATAGTCCATACATTGAAGAAAATAACATGGGATAAAGAAAAATCAAAATTCTGCAAGGGTGAAACTTTAGGGGTGCAATTTACAGATGTCAAAACAAAGTACCCTATAGATTCAAGTTTACAAAAAGATGCATGGGAATTTTTCCCATATCCTAAGAAAGATTTTGATGGAATTTCCCCAAATGTAGGGTTACCTTCCAAACAATTTTATGATGACATCAAACTAGAAATCAAGGTCATCATATCAGAAATTCAGGGTTCTATAAAAGAAACACATGGAAGAGGGTTTGAAGTAATGCACAGGTATGAAATGAGATCCAGAAAAAGAAAAGTGCTAGCTGATCATAATTGATCCATTAGGATTTTTTGWAATGACTATGGTTGAGTTTTATTTGCATGCATTTATTAACCATTGGAAAAATAAACGAAAGAGCRAGAAAAGAAATGAATTATACAACCATTAACATATTTTCAAATCTGAAATGCAATAAATAACAGCAAACCATAATGCACAAGTTTGATAACGGAGTTCGGCAACTTTGCCTACGTCTCCGGGCCTTTTTCTCTGTGAGGGAGGCTTCTTGATTTCTTTTCAAAAGCTTATTAGTACATATTTACATTGCCAATTGTCTCCTAGACTGATCTGGTCTTGTTCTCCATGATCTCTAGAATCTTGCACAACTTACGGCACCTGAAACGGATATACCGAACTCTCAGAAATCGTCCGACAACATCTCTACCTCAACAGCTTCCTTGCCTCAAACTGGCTTAGACCTGGCTTTGCCTCAGCATCTCTGCTCTCCAAAACCGTAAAAAAAGCTCTCAAAGCATCACCAAATGGCCTCAACATGGCCTTGGTTAAATAGTTGGGAAAGTTGGTTTCAATCTCCAACTTCCTCCCAAGGATTAGGCTCTAAAAAAGCCCAATAGCTCCCAATTACATAACAAATGGAGTTAAATTACATTTAGTTAATAAAAAGTGGTTAGAAACCCACTTTCAACCATATAATTTGGTTAATTTTGGCTTTAGCCCTTCTTTGCTGGGCGCGCGCCCCCTTAGGCGGTCACATGAGTTCCATGTGGCCACGCGCTAGCCCCTTGGGCTACGCGGGCCACCCCTCTACTCCAGCACTGGTCGTATGGTTTGATATAACAGGACCGCGGGCTATAACATATTCACCCCGCGTATAAAACAACGGTCACATAGCAATGTAATAAAACCGTTTAATTAAACCGCCGCATAACCGTTTCATATAACAAATGTTATATTAAAAACCCGCGCCAAGTTTTAAACAAAACGCCGCGCTCCCGGTTCCCTGCTGTGGTCGTATGTGCCGAAAGAACTGTGGGTCGGGGCCTAGCCCCGGCCCGACACCCCCGCCTTTTAAAACAACACGCGATTTAAATAGAATTTCTCTAACTTCCGTAACAAGACTCACACGATGGTCCGTCGGTTCAAAGCTTATTACGAAGGCGCTGTGGTGGAGGAGGTCCCGGGTTCCATTCCCCGGGCCTCATAAACTTTTTACCTAGCCCTTATTGGCTAAACCCGGGGTGCCACGTGGCAGCCTGTGATTGGGCCACATGGCACCCTATCATTTGCCCAGAAAGATGCCACGTGTCAGTACCTGATTCGCCCACATATCTGCCACGTCATCTCGCCATACTGCCACGTCATCCGCCACATAAGCCTTCCGTACGTCCAGTCATCACTGCCACGTCGGCGCCACGTCACTTCTGTATGATCCAGTCATCATGCCACGCAAGTCTGCCATGTCAGATGCTGACTTCACCCTGCCATGTGTCACCCTTCCAGTGGTGACACGTGTCACTTCGGGATTGGTCCAACCGTACGCCCAAATCGCCAAAACTGCCTGACACGTGTCACCTTTTGGTGCTGCCACGTGTCCTGTACGGAACCTGCCACGTCATCGTACAGACCTGCCACGTGTCGTCCCCTGGTGCTGCCACATCACCTGTATGGACCTGCCATGTGTCATCGTATGGACCTGACACGTGTCCTGTACGGACTGTACGGACAAGTACAGTCAGCATCCCAAAATTTTGCCTGTTTGGCTCGACGAACAAAATGCGATATCTTCCTCATACGGACTCCGTTTGCGATAAAAATTATACCACCGGAATCAGGAAGATGAGCCGGACGCAATGGTGTTGGTTTCGTCAAATTCTGAGCACTTTCATTTTTGAGCATTTTTCATGCCCTGACAGCCTGCTGAATCCGATTTCGGATCAATAATAAATCTACCATGGATGATGAACAGAGGTTGAAAGAAAGAGGTAAAAAACAGGTTTTAATTAAATCAAAGGAAGAGGTTGATGAAGTTGTAAAAGACAAACATTAGGTACAAGAATTATCCAGGTGGATATAGGTGGCCACCCACCTTTTCCCACTGACCCAAAACAATTTTCTGGCAATTTTGGCAATTTACTATTTTTAGTAGTTTTAACTTCCGGGTCCAATTTGAGGGCCCAAATGAAGGTTTTTAGAGATAGAGGTTCTCAATGATAGCTTACATCATGATTGATCCCCCAAAATGAATCTCCGTGAAGATAGCTTTCCAACGATCTATCATACACCTAAAACAAGGATCATATGCAAAAGTTACGACCCCGGGAAGTTAATGTACTAACTTACCCAAACAGGGCCCACATGGCTTTTGGTGCTTCATCTCCCAGGGTTAGGTTTTTGGATGTCTAGGGTTTTGGAATTATTGTTTATTGTAAAAAGGCCTTCATAGCCTCATTGTAATCATGTTCTTACGAATGCGAGTAGCCATCACATCTCTTCTCAGAGATAAGCTGCCACCATTCTAGTGAGTCTTCACTCTATATTTTTACAGTCTCTGTACATTTCTTTGATTAATAGAAATCATGTATTACTGTATATCTGTGTTTATGGTTGCATCTCTGATACATTTCTGTTATATTATTGAATATCTACAATATCTCTGTGCATTTGTTTATTATATCTCCGCTCTCATTTCGTGCCAAAAATAATCCGGATCAAAGCATTAAAACAACAAATCCATACTTTGCAAAAACAAAATAAAGAGTTGGAGAAGAAACATTCTAAGGTGCAAAAGAAGTACCAGAAACTACAAAGAAAACATCAGAAAACCTGCTTCTTCTTGAAGGAGATAATATACAGTAGACTAGTGTTGTTAAGGAGGAAGAGTATGGGGATGATTCCAGTTAATCAAGCTATCTCCCAGTTAGTATCCAACTAGAATGCACGTGGGTACCAATGCACATTTCTAGTCATTCTCATACATCATGGTTTTTTTGTTAAGGGTTATTTTACTCCAGCATAGACAACAATTGTATTTTGCACTTGTAGAAGTCTAGTTGTTCTAGGTTCGAGACATTATTGTCAAAGAATAATAAGTGGTCATTTTCGTGTGATATGAACCACATTTTTGTTAAGATTAAGTTAAAATATTTCATGAATATATTCCCAATTGAATACACTTGAGTCAAAGCATTGTTTTCGAGTTGTTATGCAGAGTTAAATTTTAGTTTTCAAAATGGTTGAAACCCTATGCAATAATGATAAATAGACAGATTTTGTATTGTTGGGCGGTTCAATTTTTAGTGAAAGCTTCAAGCATCAGAATTGGCTGGACCTGAACTTATGATTGTAAATCTCTATACCTGGTGAATATATATCTTGATGACAATTTTTTTTTCTTGCTCAATTCTTTATGTGTTTTAATCTTATCTTGGATGCAAATTTGGAATGTGTGCAATGTACATTTCCTTCTTCCTTTCAGCTATTGTTTTAATTAATATTTTTGCTATTATGAAACATGTTAATCAACTATTGCTTTAGTAAAAGGATCAATTATTTTGCAACATGTTGGATGATTTGTATTTGTATATGTGTTTAGGTCTTAAAATATCATTTTGAGTCTTAAGTATCACACACTAGGTAACTTATTGTATTTCTTATTGTTATTTCCTTTGTTTATATTTCCATAGCCTCACATGTTCATCAAAATGCATGCCATTAGCTAAGGGGAACCTACAGTCATATTGTTTGGCCAGTCCAACTGGGTTTCTAATCTTGATAAACCTATCCATTAGCCGACCAACAAACCCAATTTATCAAAATCAGACCATTAAAAAAACTTGAGGTGGCCTAGCTCTTGCCTTTAGAAGTTAGGTGCAGACTTTAGGACCAACAGTAACACCAATAAAATATTCGTTGGTGATGATAGATATATTTTCTTAGTGTTGTAGGGTTTGGAGAAATTCAATTAGATAATGATCATTTCAATTATGTATTATGTGTTCCAAGTCTTTCCTACAACCTTCTATTTGTTGATTAAGGTTTGTTGTCATTGATGTCAACCCTTGAAGAAAGACCCATAGAACAAAGGTTTGGGTAATGGACCCAATATTGTTTGATGTAAATATGACTCATTATTGTTTTTTCATGTTTAATAAGAAGTAAATATGGATGAACTCCAAAGTGGTCCCCTTATGGTGAAAGCCCTCACGGGAAGACGCTTTGCGGAGTAAGAGAACCCATGATTAATTGTGTAATAATGAGATGAAGGATAGTGAATTTTCAGGGAAACTATCCTATATGGATAGTTCTTGTCATTCCATTTTCGTTGGTATGTGGAACGTAACATAACTCCTCACGGTTAGAGAGTTATGGCCATCAAAAGTTGGAGACCCCAGGTTTGGGTAATGGACACAAGTTTGTTTGATGGGTAATGGTATGAGTTATGATATATTTTCAGATAATACTATTCTATATGGATAGTACATGTCATCCCATTTCTGGTGGTATGTGAAATGTCACATAACTCCTCACGGTTTGTGAGTTCTCGCCTTATGAAGTTGGATGACCCTCATATGTCATCTAGAAGCCCCAAAAGGTCAAAGTAGTCAAAGTGGTTTAAGATATTTTTAAAGCATAAATAATAAAGTGAAGTGATGAGTGTATTATAATTCAAATTTAATACGAAATAAATTATTTCAATAATAATTTTAATGGATAAATTAGAAGTGGGTTAACCCTAAAATAAGGAAAGTCGGTAAAGTGACCTAGAAGATGTTTTTAAGGAAGCTACTTGGAGAGTATAAATAAGAGGCAAGGCTCTCTCATTTAACATAAAATTGAGAATATTGAATATCTGTAGGTGTCTAAGGTAACCAAGGATATATAAATCGGAATTTTGAGTGAAGGTGAAGAAAAGAAGGCCGAAATGCAAGGAAGGATAAATTCTTTTGATGGTGCTTTCTACGGTGTTTCGGATAAAAATGTCATAACTTCTTCATAACAGATCCAAATTCAGTGAGACCAAATGTGTTGGTTAGGGTACAATCTGTAGTATGATTTTTAATAGTTTCAGATAAATTCATTAAATATTCAGTGTGGGGCACTCTCTCTAGAATAAGCCAAAATTCAGCAAGGTATGCCATTTTTGCTATAACTCCTTTTCTGAGAGGTTCCAAGTAGTGACACTTGGAGGAATTGTATAAAACACACTGAAGAACATTTTGTATCAGTTTCAGATCTTTATACATTACAATTTCAAAGTTATAATTACTTCAAGTTAGGGTTGTTGACTAATCCAAAACTAGGCATGTGAGACTAAAGAAAAGTTTGATGAAAATGCTAGTCTCTTGTTGTTAAAGTTAACGAAGGTTTGTAGGAATGTGATAATATACACCAGGTATATTACAGAGCTACAAATTAGATTTGGATGATGAAATTGATGAGGTATTTTGGTTGAGATACATGTTGAGTACATGGTTGAGACAAGTAGTTGATGAGTTTGCACATACATGAGGTGTATAGTTGATGATGCTAGTACATACTTGGTACATGGTTGGATGCACTTGTTTATGGTACAGGTTGATTACAGGTTCTTTGGTATAGGTTGGTGCATGGTTGATGCAGTTATTTATGGTACAGGTTGATTACAGGTTGTTTGGTATAGGTTGGTGCATGGTTGATGCACTTGTTTATGGTACATGTTGATTACAGGTTGAGGTACAGGTTGATGCATGGTTGATGCATGTTTCAGATTTATTGGTACAGGTTTACAGTGGTATATCTCACAGTGATAGGTTGACAGTGGTTCCATCATTCTACTTCTACTTCAGTGTGGCAGGACAGGGCAAGGACAGGTGGTTGTAGCCGGAGAACTTAGGGAGTTGTAGCCTCCTTTTGGTTGTAGCCAAAGAATTGGAGAGTTGGAGCTTCCCTTAGGTTGTATCCAGAGAAAGTAGGGGGTTGGAGCCTCCTTCCAATTGCAGCTGGAAAAAAAAGGAAGTTGGAGCTTCCAATGAATATATTTCTTCAAGACATATAAGAAAAAGCATTCCATTGTTTTCTCCCGATTTGGGTTTCCACGTAAAAAACTGGTGTACTGTGTATGTGTATGATTGTTCATTTGTTCATTTCTTATTTACTCTGCAGTTATTGGATGATAATGCTACAATGATATAACACTTGGATTATATTGTTAAAAATGATTAAAATTCTTTATTATTGATTCACCACCCCTCTCAGTAATCCAACAATTGGTATCAGAGAAAGGTTCCTTCAGGAAACAGTTTAACCATTGGAAGGAGGTCATGGATTATTCTAAGAATGGAGTACCAATGTTTAATGGTCATAATGGTTTTAAGTATGAGATGTGGAGCAGAAGGACGGAAGTATTTTTACAGGCATAGGGACATTATATTTGGCTATCAGTTGTTACAGGATATGATAGTTCAAAAAGGGAAAAGACTGCAGACAAGAATGAATTGAAGAAGAATAAAAAAATAGCAATGGATTTCATTTGGGAAGGATTACCTAAACCGGTAAGAGAAAAGGTTGGTAAATGTTCATCAGCCAAAGAAATTTGGGATAAGTTACATGACATATATTCTTGACCCATCGCAGATTCAAAAAATTCCAGAGAAGATGTAGATACAAAACAAGAAGAAAGATGTTCATCATGTCAGATAGATTCAAAATAGGAAGAGTATGATGAAGAAAAAGTTGATTACAAAGAAAAATTGATCAATGCAATTAAATATCTAAGGAAATAAAGAGAAGAAAACAAGTCATCAAAGAAATAATTGGTGAAGCAAAAGCAAAGTGTTCAAGGTTTCGAAAAGGATCAGCAGGGCATCGAGAATTTAAGAGCTCAACTAGAAGAGGCCAGAAGAATTGAAGAAACTCTAGAATATCAAAAGAAATGTTTAGAAGCCAACATAAAAACACAAAAGGAAGATGAAAAAAAGAGAGAACAGATATTGATGGATCATCTCAAGGAAAGAACCAATGACTTAAACCAACTTGAGGAAGAGTTTGGTCAAGAAGAGAGAAGACTGGAAGAAGAAATAATTTCATTGAAAATCCAACTTGAAGAAGCAAAGAGAACATAAGAGGTCATGAAGTGTTAGATAATGAAGAAAGAAGAAGAGGTTGAGAATATTGAAGAAGAAGTTGTCACACTAAGAGTCAAAATCGTCAAGCTCAACAAGAAAGTTGAAGAGACAAAAACATCCACATCAGTTGTAGAGAATGAAGAGAATCACTCTACGTTGCTAGAAAAGAAGAATGGAGAAAATAGAAAGAGTTATGCAGAAGTACTCAAAGGAAGGAATCATGGTCAATCAGAATCTAAGAAAACTATTGAAGATACATCTTCAAGAATACCATCCATGTTCAAGCCACAAACAAGCTTCAATCATGATCATGATCAGTCAAAGAAAAAATTTAGAAGGACTACGCCACAAAGAAGATTATTCACTCCCAGGTATGAAAATTTATTTTATGGTCATTTTTTTTTATTGTACTAACTTTGGACATAAGGTTGCAGATTGCAGGGATTATAAAATAAATGTTCAAGAAGACCATGCCTATGTGGTCGCATATAACATTGAGTGTTACAAATGTCATAACTATGGACACATAGCCAGTGATTGTAGAAACATGATCGATAATTCCATGAAATAGAATACTGATATCATATATAAGAAAGTATGGATAAGAAAATAGGAAGAAAAGGTGAACAAAGACCAGGTACCAGAGATCGCAAGATTGACAATAAAACGAGATGAAGAAAATTCTACAGAGAAAAGGAAAGATGTCAAATACAGAAAGGTTTGGAAAATAACTGAAAGAAAGGAAGGATAGGTAAATAAGGAACATGTTCAAGAGATTGTACTTTCAAACATTGTAGTGAAAGATGAATCCACAGATAGAAAGAAAGAAGTCAGAGCTAAGAGAGATAATGAATCTACCAATGAAGATGATGATGAATCTACAATTGAAGATGATGATGAATACACATTAGAGAAGGAATTGTTCTGAGCCATCCATATTAGAGACTCCCAAGTAATATGAATATTATAAAGGGGGAGTCTATGCGATATTTGTGATATACCAAAGAACCATCCTTTGAGTAGCTTGCAAAGTTTGAAAAGACATATTCAGAAAAATCAATTAGCAGAAGTACAGTTTGATAGTATAATGATAGATGGGAAATTTTGACTCTCCTATGGACAAGGGAATACTTGTTTGTTACTCAAGTACAAGGAAAGCATACAAGTGTTACAATCTAAGAGTAAACAAAGTTGTGGAAAGCATCAACGTAACAATTGATGAAACATGAAGACTAGAATCAAAGGAAGAAGAAAACAAATCAATGGAACAATTTTTCGAGGAAGAAGATGAAAAGAAAAGTAGAAGAGGAAGATGAAGATGAAGAGAATCTGACAGAAGAAGAAGATCAAGTTCAACAAGTATCTCCAAAGACACCTAGAAAACGAGTACAGAAGAATCATCCTTCAGATCAGATTATCGGAAATAAAGATGCAGGAGTTGAGACTAGAAGAAAAAATCCATTCACCAGAACAAACACACCTAGCACTCTTATCTACAATTGAACCAAACTGTTTTGAAGAAGCCAGCAAGGATGGATTTTTGAATAAGGCCATGGATGAAGAATTGGATCAAATAGAGAAAAATGACACTTGGGAATTGGTTCCAAGACAAAAAAATAAGAATGTGATCGGCACAAAATGGGTTTTCAGGAATAAATTGAATGAAGATGGATAGGTTACAAGGAACAAATCTAGATTGGTATGTAAAGGATATGCTCAGATTGAAGGAATCGACTTTGAAGAGATACTTTCCCCAGTTGCCAGAATGGAAGCAATCCATTTTCTTTTAGCTTATGCATGCTCCAAAAATGTTAAAGTATATCAAATGGATGTAAAATCATCTTTTCTGAATGGGGAACTTGAAGAAGAAGTCTACATTGAATAACCAGAAGGATTTCAATTGTCAGAGAACATAAATGATGTGTGTAAATTAAAGAAGGCCTTGTATGGTCTAAAACAGGCTCTTAGAGCATGGTACTCTAGACTGGATAAGTATCTACAACAGGCAGGGTTCATAAAAGGAAGTGCAGACAACAACCTCTACATCAAGGTAAGTCAAGGTAATATTTTACTAATTTAATTTTATGTTGATGATATTATTTTTGGTAGTGATGATGACAGGTTAAGCCAAAAATTTGCAAAAGACATGCAGAATGAATTTGAAATGTCGTTACTTGGAGAACTGTCCTTCTTTCTGGGACTTCAGATACATCAAAACAACCAAGGAATTTTTATTTCTCAAACCAAGTATATCAGAGAAATGCTAAAGAGGTTTGGAATGGAAGATTGCAAACCAGTTGTAAGTTGAGAAAAGATGATGATTCGAAGTCTACAGATCAGAGGCAATACAGGTCAATGATTGGAAGCCTACTATATGTGACAACATCTAGAATAGATGTAATGTAAGCAGTTGGACAGGTGGCACGATTTCAAGCAGCACCAAAGGAATCACATATATTACCAGTAAAGAGGATTTTCAGATATCTCAAAGGAACAGAAGAAGTTTGGATTATGGTATCCAAAAGGAAAATATCTATCACTTATTGCCTACATAGATGCAGATTGGGCAGGTTGTATTGATGACCGACAAAGAACCAATGGAGTAGCATTCTACTTAGGTGAGTGTTTGGTATCATGGCTAAGAAAGAAATAATCATCAGTATCTCTATCTACAGTCGAGGCAGAGTGTATTGAAACAACAACATGTTGTACATAGGTTCTTTGGATGAAACCAACTTTGATAGATATATAGGTTGAGTATGATGAGCCCATTCCAATATATTGTGATAATACAAGTGCCATCAGTATCTCAAAAAACCCGATGATGCACTCCAAGATGAAGCACATTCCAATGAAGTATCACTTTCTACGAGAATAGGTTGCATAAAGGAGAATAAGACTTGAGTATGTGGGCACAAAAGAACAAGTGGTAGACATCTTTACAAAACCACTTCCACAAAAAGCCTTTGAATATCTTCGCCAAAGACTTGGAGTTATTTCTACTCCAAAATGAATTCTTTTTTAATTCTTTTTGAATGCTTATCTTATGTGTCTTAAATGTACCCGAGGAAGCACCATAAGAGGACAATTCAATCAAGGGGAGAAACCCTAGATGGAAATATACCTTTGCCATTGATGACAAAGGGGGAGAGATTTATCAGATGAAGAGGATAGAGGCATGGTTCCAGGGGGATCTGATTTATCAAATGCAGAGGACAGAGGCATGGTTCCAGGGGGAGCATGAGTGATATGATTTCATTATTTCATCAGAGTGTTTCCATCAATGCCAAAGGGGGATATTGTTGATTAAGGCTAGTTGTCATTGATGTCAACCCTTGAAGAAAGCCCCGTAGCACAAATGTTTGGGTAATGGACCCAATATTGTTTGATTTTAATATGACTCATTATTGTTTTTTCATGGTTAATAAGAAGTAAATATGGATGAAATCCAAAGTGGTCCCCTTATGGTGAAAGCCCTCACGGGAAGACGCTTTGCAGAGTAAGAGAACCCATGCTTAATTGTGGAATAATGAGATGAAGGACAATGAATTTTTCAAGGAAACTATCCTATATGGATAATTCTTGTCATGCCATTTCCAATGGTATGTGGAACGTAACATAACTCCTCATGGTTAGAGATTTATGGCCATGAGAAGTTGGAGACCCCAGGTTTGGGTAATGGACCCAAGTTTGTTTGATGGGTAACGATATGTGTTATGATATATTTTCAAATAATAATATTATATATGTATAGTACATGCCATTCCCTTTCTGGTGGCATGTGGAACGTCACATAACTCCTCACGGTTTGAGAGTTATGGCCTTATGAAATTGGAGGACCCTCATATGTCATCTAGAAGCCCCAAAAGGTCAAAGTAGTCAAAGTAGTTTAAGAGATTTTTAAAGGATGAATAATAAAGTGAAGTTATGAGTGTATTATAATTCAAATTGAATACAAAATAAATTATTTCGATAATAATTTTGATGGAGAAATTAGAAGTGGGTTAACCCTAAAATAAGGAAAGTCGGTCAAGTGACCTAGAAGATTATTTTAAGGAAGCTACATGGAGAGTATAAATAAGAGGAAAGGCTCTCTCATTTAACATACACTTGAGAATATTGAATATCTATAGGTTTATGAGGTAACCAAGGATATCTAAACAAAATGTGTTGATTAGGGTACAGTATTTAGTACGATGTGTAATAGTTTCAGATCAATTCAAAAAATATTTCATGTGGGGCACACTCTACAAGGTCGCTCTCTAGAATAAGCCAAAATTCAGCAAGGTATGCCATTTTTGCTATAACTCATTTTCTGAGAGGTTCTAAGTAGTGACACTTGGATGAATTGCATAAAACACATCGAAGAACATTTTGTATCATTTTTAGATCTTTATACATTACAGGTTCAAAGTTATAATTACTTCAAGTTAAGGTTGTTGACTAATCCAAAACTAGGCATGTGAGACTAAAGAAAAGTTTGATGAAAATGCTAGTCTCTTGTTGTTAAAGTTAACGAAGGTTTGTAGGAATGTGATCATATACACCAGGTCTATTACAGAGCTACAAATCAGATTTGGATGATGAAATTGATGAGGGATTTTGGTTGAGATACATGTTGAGTACATGGTTGAGACAAGTAGTTGATGAGTTTTCACATACATGAGGTGTATAGTTGATATTGTTGGTACATATTGATGAGTCATAGTTTATGAGTAGTTGACACATGATTGGTAAATACTTGGTACATGGTTGGATGCACTTTTTTATGGTACAGGTTGATTACAGGTTGTTTGGTACAGGTTGGTGCATGGTTGATGCACTTGTTTATGGTACAGGTTGATTACAGGTTGTTTGGTACAGGTTGGTGCATGGTTGATGCACTTGTTTATGGTGCAGGTTGATTACAGGTTGAGGTATAGGTTGATTCATGGTTCAAATTTATTGGTACAGGTTTACAGTGGTATATCTCACAGTGACATGTTGACAGTGGTTCCATCATTCTACTTCTACTTCAGGGTGGCAGGACGGGGCAAAGACAGGTGGTTGTAGCCACCTTCCAGTTGTGGCTAGAGAACTTAGGGGGTTGTAGCCTCCTTCTAGTTGTAGCTATAGTATTGGGGAGTTGGAGCTTCCCTCAAGTTGTAGACTGAGAAACTAGGGGGTTGGAGCCTCCTTCCAGTTGCAACTGGAAAACAAAGGAAGTTGGTGCTTCTAATGAATGTAATTCTTCAAGACATATAAGAAAAAACATTCTGCGGTTTTCTCCCGATTTGAGTTTCCATGTAAAACATTGGTGTACTGTGTATGTGTATGATTGTTCATTTGTTCATTTCTTATTTACTCTGTAGTTATTGGATGATAATGCTACATTGATATAACACTTGGATTATATTGTTAAAAATGATTAAAATTCTTTATTACTGATTCACCCCCCCTCTCAGTAATCCAACACTATCAGTGTATCAAGTCACTCATTTAGGTGAAGGTAAAACCATAGAGTTTTCACCTCACCAAGTTGTAACCAATGATCTTAAAAATCCTAAGCATGTAATCACAACTGGAATTACCAATGATATTACCAGGTTGTACAATTTTGACAACTTTGGGTCATCATCTTTTCCATCATTTTTCATTGCTCATGGCTATGACTTTAGCAAACTTTTTCATGAATGGTTTGGTTATCTAAACTATCACTCATTGTATCAACTATGTAATCAATAAATGGTGATTGGTTTTCCTGTTCTTTCCTGCAGATATGGTGTTTGTGTCAGTTGTGTTCTCAATAAACACCATTGGGACAACTTTTACAAACATGCCTCTTGGCACACCTAAACCCCTTTTCAACTTGTTCACATTGACTTGTGTGGTCCACTTTCTTCTCCTTATTTTTCTAGATGCAAGTATTTATTACCTTTCATTGATGAATTTTTTAGACACACTTGGGTTTACTTCTTAAAACTTAAGAGAGAAGTGTTTGAAATTTTTTTGGCGTATAAGGCCCTTGTAGAAAACAATTTGGACATCAACTTAAAATCTCAAGAATAAATAATGGAGGGGAATACGTGAAAAACAATTTTACAAGTTATTGCAATGCACAGGGAATCCAAATACAACACATTGTTCCATATACACCACAAGAAAATGGTGTTGCTAAGAGAAAGAACCACACATTAAAAGAAATGGATAATTGTGTGATCCAATATAAGGGATTAAGTATTATTTTTTGGGAAAAATCCATTAAATATGCAAACTATATAGTAAATCGCAATTCCAAAAATTATACAAAAAATATAACGTTAAAAGAATCATGGAATAAAATTAAGCTAGATGTAGGCCAAAATCATGGGCTCACATTCCTAATTATAAAAGAAAATCATTGCATCCTAAAAGTGAGAAGTGTATTTTTGTTGGTTACTCTAAACATGTCAAAGGTTATAGAATTCTTTAAAATCATTCTAATGAAATTATTATTATAAGATATGTTAAATTTGATGAAAATTCTTGGCCTGCAAGCCTAATTTGTCATTTGTTCCTTCTTCACCCTTCGAAACATCTTCGACGTTTGTGTCGTTTTATGTTCCTATTATGGTTTCTTCTTCTTCAGAGGATGATAGTGAGGATGAAAACCCACCTCATCATGCTCACCTTCCTCCCAATGATTCCATTGAACATGAAACTGCACCAACACCATAGCTTTCTCGATGGGTTCGTTCAACTTGAGAAGCAACTGGTGATCCCTCAGAGTAGCGTCGAGCACGTTCACATCTCTAATGAGCCTCTTATATCTTGGCTCAAGTTTCAAAGACTCATTATCTAGAGACATTTGCATAAGATTTAGGTCATTCATATTGGGATACAATAATGAATGAAGAGTATCGTTCTTTAATGGAGAACTATACTTTGTATCTTGTACCTTTTCTGAAAGGAAGAAAACTTGTTAGATGTAAATGGGCCTACATGAATAAGTATGCATCAAATGGAAGTGTTGAAAGACACAAGGTCCTCTTAGTTTCCCAAGGATTCTCTCAAGTTGAAGGAATTGACTATAATGAAACCTTTTCCTGCATCACCAAAATGAATTCCATATTTCTTATTCTAGCCCTTGAAACCTCACATAAATGGGAGGTCCATAAGATGGATGTTAAGTCTGCTTTCTTGCATGGGGATTTCCAAGAATAAATCTAAATGGAACAACCTTATGGTTATGTCCATAATGACTCTAGCCTTGTTTTTCACCTTAATAAATCTATTTATTGTCTTAAGCAAGATCCTTGAGCTTGGTATGCCAAAATGGATAACTTTATTCTTGACATCGACTTTTGTAGATGTCATTATGACCCGAACATATATATAAAGAAAGTATAAATCCATCTAATAATCCATATTATTTATGCTAATGACTTGATCCTTACTATTAGTGACCCTAAACTTTTAAAACATGTGAAAACTAGCCTTAAGAAGAAATTTTAAATGATCAACTTAGGGTATTTGCACTATTTCCTTGGCCTCTAAGTTTTGCAAACCAAGGAAGTAATTTTTCTTTCTTAGTCTAAGTATTCTTGTTAGCTTATTCACCACTTTCACATGGATGATTCTAAACCAGCCCCTTCTACCTTATAGCCTTGAGTAAAACTTGCTTCCACTTGTACTTCTCTCAAAATTGATGCCACTTTGTACCATCGATTAGTTGGTAGCCTCTTATATTTGACTCATATATGTCCTGATATTTCCTTTGTTGATGGTATTGTTTCCAGGTATATGCAAACACCCCATGAAAGACATCAGAAAGAAGGTAAAATATACTTTGGTATGTCTGGGGTATAGTCCATCTCGAGATACATTATAGCTCGGGGGGGGCTCCTTTATTGTTTGGTTTCACTGATTCAAATTGGGCCTTTGACTTTGATGATATAAATTCTACTAAAGGTTATGTTTTCAACCTTTGTTCAAGACCTGTCACTTGGGCCTGTAAGAAACAACATGCTATTTCTCTTTCTTCAATAAAAGTAGAGTATCAAGCAATGATTAATGCAAGTCAAGAAGCCTTGTGGCTTCGACATATCCTTTCAAAGTTTGGATTCTAGAAGTAGCATCCGACAACCCTTTGGTGCAAAAATCAGAGTGTCATAAAGCTTTCCAAAGACCCAGTTCAACATCAACGTAGAAAACAAGTTGAGATACAGATGCTCTTCATCTAAAATCTCATTCTTTATCGATTTATTGAAGTGCTCCTTTTCCCTACAAAAGATCAAGTTTCTGACATATTCACAAAGTCTCTTACATAAATGAAGTTTTCCAAACTCCAATCTATGTTAGGATTTTAGGAAGTTGTCATTGAGGGTCGATAGGATCAAATTCATCCATCCTTTTCCTATAGTGTCTCCTTTGTAAATCGTTCAATCCTATCCTAAGTTTTTCTTAAGGGGGAATGTTAGGATATTTAGACATGTAGGAGTTATTTAAGAACAACTTGGTATAATGTTTCATTAGGTAAACATGTGTTTCTTTAGTATGCATTGATATGCATTTGTAGTTAGGAAATCCAATAGTCATGATATATTCCTGACATAGAGTGATCCAATAGTCATGATATATTCCTGACATAGAGTGATCCAATAGTTCATATTCTCCTTGATATTAATGGCTGCATTGATCTGTGGCTTAACACTTGATTGGTCCATGATCTCCACTTAAAGAGCATGGAGGGTCATTTGTCGATGATCGACAGTGAGAATTTGTTTTGTAAATATCTTTGTAATATTTTCTTTTGCATTAATAAATTGCTTCAAGTAGTCCTATTGAATGGGGTTATGGATGTCTCCCCTTACAGGTTTTACCACATAAAAACATTGGTGTGTTGATATTTGATATATTTGTGTCAGTGGTTACTGAAGGTGTTCATCCTTTGTTGGAATACATGTATTGTTGAACATAAATCACCACATTTTATGTGTGATGTATCCTCTAGTAAACAATTATCTTTGGTCATGTAAATATGCATAATTTGGTTCTTCGCTAATCTCTCCAACTGGATTTTCCAAGAGTCAAAATTTTGGCCTGGTAAATATTATCCCTAACATCCCCATAAAATAAACTTAGGAAATATGAGGTACAATAATTTACTGCATTGGTTTAAAATGCCTCTATGGAGATTATAATACCATGTCACAAAAACATACCAGATTTATTGTGGAAAACATTTTGTATTGTAACTTTGGATTTCCTGATTTGGATAAAATTAGTAAAAAACCACATGGAAAAAGAAAATTAGAAAAACGTAAAAACAATGTTTCATGTACATTTCAATTATGCAAATCTATGTAACTTTATAAAATTTTAATCAATTTTTGAAGTCTATGTAACTTTATAATTTTTTAATAAAATATAGCGTAGAAAGGTGTACATTTAGGTAATTTAGATTCGACTATCTCTTTCTTATTCTTTTTTCGTTTTCTCTCTTTTGTTATGTTATGTCTATGAGTGGTTTGTGATAAAATGGGGAACATATTCATATCGGAAGATGCCTTTAGGTTTAATTAATGTCAGGGCCACATTTCAAAGAGCCATGGACATCACTTTTAGGAGACTAATAAATAAATTCATGGTTGTTTATTTGGATGGAATTATAGTTTATTCCTGAGACAAAAGTGAACATGTTCATCACTTGAGACATATATTTGATTAGTGCAAAAGATATGGAATTTCCTTTAGCCCAAAGAAGACCATTTTTGCGATTATAGAAGGTAAACTTTTGGGTTTCATCGTTTAAAAAATTAGGATTGTAACAGATCCTGGGAGGACTAGGGATATTTCACAAATTTATTTTCCTCACAATAAAAAAACATGCAATCCTTCTTAGGAAAAATAAAATTTATGAAGAGATTTGTCCCTATATTTGTTGAAATAGTTAAGCCTTTACAAGATATGATTTAAAATAACTCTGCATTTAAGTGGGGCAAAAAATAAAGAGAATTTTTAAACAATATTAAAGAAGCAATTGTGCAAGCTCCCTCCTTAATGAGTCCATATTTTGAGAAAGATTTTATTTTATATACTTTTGCATCTCACATATCCTATGCAGTTGTTTTGAATCAGAAAAATGCAAAAGGTTGTGAAATCCCAATATCCTTCATGAGTTCCGATCTACAAGGAGCATAATTGAATTATCTCAATATTGATCAACAAGCTTATGTTGTCTTCAAAGTATTAAAACATTTTCGCCCATATCTATTGAAGTCACATACAATGGTCCATTGTACATCATCCTTCAATTAGGAACTTGTTGGTTAAAAAGGATTTGGGAGATAAGAGAGAAAATTGTATGACTACACTCCAATAATATGATCTTGAAATTAAACCAGTGAAAACTGTAAGAGGGAAAGGTTTGTGTAAGCTAGTGATTGATTTATAAAATTCCTAGGTAAGTGATCAGAGTGGTTGGGATAATGAACTTGAGGTAAGAAATGATGTTTTATATATGCTTTCACCCACTTTTTCTTGGTATAATAATATCAAATATTGTTTTACTAATGGTTACTCTCTTGAATCTTTTTTTTTTTTTTAACTGAAACGGGTATGTTTTATTTATTGGTGAAGAAAATGGACATGTGCCATGGCAGCCAGCATTACAAAGCTTCTATTTCTGTTTCTTGTTCTAATTCATAATGCAGATTACTCAAGAGTTACAAGGATGGTATGATCTTTCGTAATTTAGGAGAAGCTGCCCTTTCCCGAGAGTACATCCTTTGTTCGCCAATAGATCTGCTTCACTGTTCGAGTTTCTGAGGATGTGGAAGAATTTGTAGGAGTCAAAGTCGAACATGATTCTCTTTAATCTGTTCAGAGTTTTGTTGAGTCTTGCATTGGTGAACAATTTATCCGAGTTTAAATTTTTTATTAGAATCTCTGAGTCTCCAAAAGCTTGGAAGTCTTTATATCCTCTGTCTCTGGCTATTTGGCAAGCTTTGAGCAGGCCTTGGATCTCTGCTTGGTTGTTGGTTTTCTGTCCGAGGCCCCAGCTAAAACTGTCCCTTCTTGAACCATCCGAGGCATATATGACTCCTCCTGCTCCTGCTATCCCAGGGTTTCCTTTGGAGGCTCCGTCGAAGAAGATCATGGTAATTTTTTGTTTTCTCCACCATTCTTGGATGGTAGCTTCAGAATCTCTTTTTCTCCAAACCGGGTTCATTGGTTGAGGGGCTGATAGTTGATTCCGAGGGTGGGGATAAAGGGGGCCCAACCACCTCTCTTCTTCAGGGAGCAGCAAAGCACAATCTGAAGAATGATGTTGAGCTACTTCCAGGAGGAAGGCTTTGGCCTTTGCTGCTGCCAAAAGAGGGGCTTGCTGCTTTTCATTGAAAATCAGGTCATTCTGGGTCAGCCAGATCTGCCAGCAAACATATTTGGGGATGGCATTCCAGACTTTTCTCCAAAATGATTTGCTGGGGATTTTTTTTGGATAACATTGATTCCAGGCATCAAATAAATCTGCTACAGAATGAAATTGAGGGATTGTGATTTTTAAATCGTGAAGAATGAGGCTCCAAACTTCTTTGGAAAAGTTGCAATCCATGAAGAGATGCTTAGCTGTTTCTGAGCTGCTCCTGCACAGTTCACATCTATGCGGCCCAGCTATGCTTTTTTTTTCCAGATTGTCTCCCGTTAACAACTTGTTGTGAAACAAAGTCCAAAAGAAGAAATTAACCTTGGGTAATGCTAGCGGATCCCATACTTTCCTCCAAAATTCTGGAGGTTTGCTGCTATTCCTAATTGGATGTAGAGCATTGTAGGCTTCTGTTACTGTATAACTTCCTGATTTACCCCACCCCCAGCTATCTTTCATTTTTCTGTTCACTGGGGCCGCTTCTTCCAACAACTCTTCTAAAATGCGTTTTTTCTATTTTAGGTGATCTGGAACTCCAAAGAAGTCCCACCCTTTCCAGTCATCATGACTGTCCCAATTGGATAAATCATAGACACTATTTATCCCTGCACGTTCCAGCCAATCTTTCAATTTAGTGATTTCATCATTATCTTCAAGGGGTTCTCGGTCCATAATGCGATCATGCCACAGGTTAATATGCTTTCCGTTGCCTGGGATCTTGTACGCCTTTCCTTTGAAAAAATTTAAACTTTTATTGCATAATATCCATACCTGCGTGCTGTGGCGAATGTGGCTTTCTTGCAGATCCCTGGACTGGACGTTGTGGGCATACTTCGCCTTCAAAATTTCGCTGACAGGATGCTTGGGGTTTATGAAGAGATTCCACACGATTTTGCCTCCAAACGCCAGATTTACGATTGATGGGTCGCGAATTTGCAAGCCTCCCTCAGAAATTGATCGTTTGACAATTTCCCATTTGACCAGGTGATATTTGTGATGATTCCCTTTCCCCTCCTGCCAAAGGAAATCTCGGAGCAGCTTGGAGATTTGATCGTTCACGCTTTTTGGGGCGAGAATGAAGGCTGCTTGATATATTGGGAGCGCAGATAACACCGCCTTGATCAGGACGACCTTGCCTCCCTTGGTGAGCCAATAGCCTCCCCATGTAGAGATTTTCATTTTTATTTTGCTAATGATTTCTGTCCACAGCGACCTCTTGTTGCAACAGTTAGTAATGGGAAGGCCGAGGTAGTTAATCTTCTCCCAGTGGGCATGTCCTGTGAAGCCAAGGATGTTGGAGATACCTGTGAGCTCTTGCTGTCCAATGTTCCAACCATAAATTGCACTTTTCCTTTCATTGATTGAGGCACCAGAGACCCCGCAATATCGTTTTAGGACTAAGTCAAATTCCTTGGCTATTCGAACAGAAGCGCCTCCCAAGAGGAGGGAGTCATCAACAAACAGTGACAGTGCGTGGTTCTGGGCTGGAGAGGAAGTGGAAGGTTTTAGTCCTGGAAGGGAGCCTGCGGCTTGTTCAACTGTTAACTTTCTACTGAGGGAATCCACCATCAGGATGTACAGGAAAGGAGAGAGCGGGCATCCTTGCCTGAGGCCTCTTTGGGCTTGAAAAAAAGGAGTAGGGYGACCATTTACGAGAGGGGCAATCCATGGGTTGTCGGTGCAAGCTGAGATGAGGTTGACAAAATGGGAGGAGAAACCATAAGAATGTAGGACTTTGTAGATGAAGGCTCGRTTGACTCGGTCGAAAGCATTGGCCATGTCAAGTTTTATTAACATGCCTTTTTCATTTCGCTGCTTGCTTGAGTGAATTATCTCTTGGACTTGGATGACATTATCCAGAATATGCCTGCCTTCTACGAAGCCACCTTGATTGCTGGAAATCAACTTGTTGAGCAATGGATTGATCCTGTTAGCTAGGAGCTTTGCTAGAATTTTGTAGGAGGCATTGCACAACGATATAGGCCTAAATCTGGTGAAGGTTTCAGGATTGGTTTCTTTAGGGATAAGGGCGAGATAGGTGGAATTAGTTCCTCCTCCTACTTTGGATTTTTTCATAAATCCTTTTACCATCTTTAATAGGTCAGCTTTGATGATGTCCCAGCAGGTTTTGTAGAAGAGAATTGAGAATCCATTAGGCCCAGGGGCCTTGTTCGATTCCATGGACCAAATGACTTTTATGATTTCTTCTTCAGTGATGGGCTTTGTGAGAATGGCATTGTCTTCAAGGCTGATCAGGAGAGGGATGTTAGCGAGGAGATCAGCAGTATCTTCCTCGTTGTTTTGAGAGTCTGCTGTGTAGAGATGTTTGTAATGTGTTTCAGCTGCCTCTTTTATCTAGCTGAAACCATTGCAGATCTGCCCCTCTGCTGTTGTAATTTCAGAGATATGGTTTCTTGAGAGTCTTGCTCTATATTGGCAATGGAAGAAGGAGGTGTTGTGATCGCCTGCCTTCAACCACAAACTTCGGGACTTGATTCTCCAGTACTCTTCCTCCATCTGGAAAGATCGAAATGAAGAGCATTGAGTTTTAACTTCTTCGTTGAGCAGCATTGGAGTGATATCTCTGATTTCCATTTCGGTTTGCAGCGCTTCTAAAGACTGGACAATTTCTTTTCTTTGACTGGTTGGGTTTGGAGTTGGATTCTTTATCCATCTCTTCAGTGCTTGCTTTGTGGCTTTGAGCTTTTGTTCCCACACGTAGCTGGAGGGCCCTGAGAAGGATTTGCCCCATGCTTCTTTCACTGTGTCAGTGAATCCGTCCCTTTCAGTCCAAAGAGGGCTGAATCGGAAGGGGATTGGACCAAGATCTTCTTCATCTTCCAGAATGAGCTGAACTGATTTGTGATCAGAGGTCAATTTCGGCAAAATTTTGGTGATGATTAGTTTCTTGTTCATCATCAGAGTGTCTTGGACAAGAAATCTATCCAGGCAGGCTGATATATGTTCCTCTCCCACTCTGTTGTTGGACCATGTGTAGAGCCCTTTGGCCAGACTGAAATCAAGAATATCCCATTGCTGAATGAGGGCTTCGACCATGGGGAGGATGGTGTCTCTGCTATCGATTCCTCCCCTTTTTTCTTTGGATTTTAAGACAATGTTTAAATCCCTAGCAAGAATGATGTTGTTAGGGGAATGCTTCTCTAAGAATTCATTAAGAGTGTTCCAGCAAACTCTCTTTTCAGAATACAGGACAGGTACATAAAGATTAAAGAGGGATATGGTCAACTTACTTGAATAGTGCGTTAGCTCCGTAAAGATCCAATGCTGAGTTTCATGGGATTTGGTCAGCTGAAAAAGCTCTTCTGTCCATAGAGTTGCAAGCCCTCCGGATGAGCCTCTTGAGCTGACTGCTATACCTGCACTTTTCTTCCATTTCTTCTTGCTGATGTCTAGAATGGATTTCCCCTCTATCTTAGTCTCTTGGATCATGAGAATGTCTAAGGGTTCTATTTTGAGCAAATACTTAACCGCTTCTTCTTTCATGGGGTTACCTAGACCTCTGCAATTCCAAGAGACAAGGCACATTATTTACCAGTGGTGGGGTGGGAGCCTCCCTTGGGGGGCCTGTTTCTGGAGTTTCTCCCAATAGACATCTCAATTGTGGGCTAGCTTCCTTGGGTTTTGAGCCTTTCCACCTCCTCTTCCCTTGCTTCTCTGCGTTATTTCCTACCGACTTTTCTTGTGGGCTGCTCATAGTTTTCCTCCTCCGAGGAGTCGGAGCTTTCAACTAGTTTTTTCCTTGTAACATCTGCGTATGAGGGGTTTGAAGGGATTCCTTGAGGGACTTCCAGGTGAGCCATTTCCTCATCTTCTTTGTTCGAGTTAGGAGGAGCACTTTGATCCAATTTCTCTGGAGATGTTGTGGATGGCTTAATCTGACTGGATTCTTTATTATTTGAGCTCTTTTCTTGGATGGGATTGGAGCTGCTTGGTCCCTCGTTCGAAGTGCCTTTTCCTTTACTTTTTTTTTATTGTTGGTTTTTTGTATTAGGGTCCATTGCTCTCCATTCTAATTGTCTGACTATTCTTCAACCTTTTTCTTGCAGTGTTTGGCGAAGTGCCCGTAGCCATGGAAATGCCTGCATTTGAATGGGAGTTGCTCGTAATCCAGCTCTTGAACATGCGTCCATCCTGCGACTGTTAGTTTAATGGCTTCCGGCAGGTCCTCCTCCAGATCGACTTCGACATAGATACGTTCACATGAATATTGATATTTTCTTGCAGCGTGATCTATGTATTTTCCTAATCCGTTGCCGATAATCTGGAGAGACTTTGGGTTCCAACAGTGGAGGGGGAGATGGGGAAGCCGCACCCACACCGGAATAGCAGATGGGACATCCTGGGCTGGGTCGAAGTCTGGCGACCATTTGTTGAGATATAGTCCTTGGGGGCCCATGAAATAAGGTCCGTTTATGAAGATTAGGCTTCTATCCTCTGCACTTTCAAAGACGAAGACAAAGAAACCTTTACCTACGAAATAGCTCTTGATTCCTTCTTTGATTAACGGCTTCCAGTTCCTTTAAGTCCACTCCTCTACCGACTTAGGCGAGGGCCAGAGGCCCGTGAACTGACCTATGAGACCTTTCTCTGCAAGATTTAGAGCTGCTTTACAGGTTTCTTCTTCAGGGAGAGCTACCGATGGTATGGATTCCATCCTCTTGACAAACTTCTGCTGACTGGCTGAGGGCTGACGCTTAGAGTTCAATTCAATCATTGCTTTGAACGCAGTCACTTCTGGAGGAGGGGGCAGGGGAGGGTCCATTGTCTCTGAATCCCCTGAGGGCGAAATGTCTGAACGCAGCACAGTCCCAGACGCTGCAGGGGCCGGTTACTCAGCTAAAAAGAGGGGGGGGGCCCAGAAGCATGAGCTTCCAGGTGGGGAGGCCGGGTTCGTGGAGGCCCAGCAGCAGGAGCTGCCAGGCAGGGAGGCCACATGAGGCATCTCGGGGGCGCAGAGCGGCTAGGTCAGGGCCCGAGTGATATTATATTTATTTTAGATTCTCCAAAGGTCATGTTACTCTCTTGAATCTTTAGAACCTAAGAAAGGAATATATTTAAGGTTAAAATCATCCAAATATAAGCTTATCAATGGAGCATTGTTTATAAAAAAATATGATAACGTTTTTATGAGATGCCTTGAAAAATATGATGTAGATAAGGTTTTCTCTCAACTTCATGATGGACTAGCTAGAGGAAACTTTGGTGGAGAAACAACTACCCAAAAAATTCTCGGGGTTGGCTACTAGTGGCCCACTTTATTCAGAGACTCTTACGCATATTCCAGGAAATTCAAATTATGCCAAATAGTTGTTGGAAGAGAAAAGAAACCTATGTTTCCATTGTAATCGGTTGAAGTTCAAGGTCATTTTGAACAATGGGGTCTAGATATAATTGGGGAGATCAATCTCAATGTTTCACAACTTCACAAATATATTCTAACTGCAACATATTATCTTACATGTTGGACAGAGGCCATTCTTGTCAAAAAAATTAATGAAGAACATGTGCTCTCTTTCCTTAATTAGTTTATAATTTCCATGTTTGGTGTTCTGAATTCTCTAGTTTTTTATAATGCATTTTATTTTTCATCAATTAAATTAACTGAATTTTATTTAGAAAAGGGGATCATGATTAAATATTTTGCAAATTATTGCCCTCAAGGAAATGGTTTAGCAGAATGAACTAATAAAAATTAATATGAATTGTTAAGAAGGTTGTTCATGAACAACAATGACATAAACAATTTTATAATGCATTATGTGTAGACAAAGTTGTTGAAATGTTAGTTTTCATTGATGTCAATGTTAGAAACATGGTTGTCATTGATGTCAACCATATAAGAAGCCCCAAATCAAGTTTGGAAGTTTCTAGAACTGATTGGTGTATTTGAAGAAGTCTCCACAATGGTCCCCTCATGGTGTATATTTAAGCATGGCCCTCATGGGAAGACGCTTTAAAGAAGTCTACAAGAAGCCATTAAAGTATGGCTAAGTGGTTAATAAGCCCAGAAGGTGTGATCATGAAGCCCAAATGTTTTTAAAAAGGGTGAAGGACACCGAAAAAATATGCAAATATCTCATACATGGATATTCCTCATCATGTTGTTTCCAATGGTAGGTGGAACACCACATGGTTCCTCATAGTTGAGAAGTTATATC
Organism: Picea engelmannii; assembly: GCA_009831015.1. Lineage (NCBI taxonomy): Eukaryota > Viridiplantae > Streptophyta > Pinopsida > Pinales > Pinaceae > Picea > Picea engelmannii. The sequence continues at coordinate 327,960 of ML795629.1, forward strand.
CACTTAAAGATGAAGCCCTGAAGTATGGTCAAGAAGCCCCATATATAAGGACAAGAAGTTACAAGTTGGCCCCAAAACTAATTAAAGGAGTTGCAAATAAGAAATTATAGGTTGTACCTAATTCAAATAAAATGAGTTACTTGGAAGGGTATAAATACACATCAAAGAGCCTCTCATTATGACTAGGCAATCAAGCAAGTATGTGATCTCTTAGTGAGTCCGAGGTAGCAAATTTGAGGAAGAAAATGAGTGCAAAGGAGAAAAGTTCTGGAGACACAGATGGGAGAAGGGTTATATGAAAAACCTAATTAGGAAAGCCCTCGTAGGTCAGATATAAGGTGTCCAGTGAGGCCCCTACGGATTTCACAACACTCGTCAAGTGAGGCACCACTAGTTTCCTAGTTTTTTCCAGTGAGGTTGAAGGAAAGGTTGATGAAGATGTTATCTTCCTGATGTAGAAGATGAGGAATGTTTGTTGGTTTGTTATCTTATGCACCGGGTCATTAAATGATTAAAGGTATGTCTTTATATGTGTTTTTGAAGGTTATATCTTGATGTTATGGTATATGCTTGATGCATATCTTGGAGAATATTTGGCACATGGTTAGAGACACATGTTGGTGATTTTGGGCATATGATTTGAGGTATATATTTGGTTCATGGTTTATGGTTTATCATGGATGTTATGGCACTTCTTTTAGGCATATATTTGGCATATGGTTTAGATGCATCTCTTGGTGATTTTTGGGCATAGGTTTTGGATATTATTGGTGATCATGGCATAAGTTTTATGAGGTGGTTGAAACAACTTTTATGATGATGATGTATCATTATTAGTGACAGTGACAGGTTTATTATCAATGACAATGACAGATTGATTATCAATGGAAATGACAGGTTGAATATAAATGATAGTGACAGGTTGATTATCAGTGACATTTTTAGTGACAGGTTGAGTCTCCATTTATATTTTAGGGCGGAAGGAAGAGGTAAGGAAAGGGGGTTGGAGCCTCCTTCCGATTGGAGTTGGAGAATTCAGGGAGTCATATCTTTATTCATTTTGGATCCTATAAAATAGGGGGTTGGAGCCAAAGAATATAGGGATTAATAGCTTCCTTTAGGTTAGAGCCTGTAAATCAGGGGGTTGGAGCCTCCTTCTAGATGGATCTAGAGAATTTAGGGAGTTGTAGCTTCATTCAAGTTGGAGACCGTAAACTAGGGGTTTAGTGCCTCCTTCCAGTTGGTGCTGGAGAATTTAGGGAGTTGTAGCTTCCTTAAGGTTGGAGCCTGTAAATAGGGGGTTGGTGCCTCCTTCTAGTTGGTGCTGGATAAGTTTGGAAGTTGATGCTTCATGTGGATGTAATATTGAAGATATATATTAAAAATCATTCCGTGGTTTTCTCCCATTTGGGTTTCCACGTAAAATTTATTGTACATTGTGTATGATGTGATGCATTGTTGAATGGTACTATTTATGATATGTTAAATGCAATCATAAGTGAATGGAATCATTGATAAGTTAATGTTTACATGTTATGGTTAAAATGGTAAAAAGTGTTCAATACTGATTCACCCTCCCTCTTAGTATTGGTGAATATTCCAATAAGAGTAACTCCCAATAAGTCAATAGGAAATTCACCTTATTTCCTCATTTATGGGAAATAAGCTATTTTACCTCCCAATCTATTTCTTCCTTCTCTAAAATTGGTTCAGTCTTTCCAAGAAGAACCATGTTCCAAAATGCAATTGAGAATTGATGCATTAATTAATATGGAAGAAGAACGTGACAAAACCAAACACATATTTCATGAACATCAAACAATAATCAAATGATGGTTTGATAAGCATTCAATTAATAAAAAATATTTTCAAATTGGTGATCTAATTTTGAAATGGGACAAATCCCATGAACAGGAAAGGAAAAAACACTAAATTTCAATATTTGTGGCTAAGTCCATTTCATATTGTCAAGAAACTTGGCCCTTCAACCTATATTCTACAATCATTAAACGGGGAAGCTTAAAACCTCCCTATGAATGGCCAAATCCTAAAAAAATACTTTGCTTAAAGTCATGTATGATATCTTGTAAATATTGTACAATCCCTTTTTCTTCACATACTTTTTGTTTTAATTTTCTTTTTTTGGCTGTAATTTATCACTCCATTTTGGTTGCATGTTGAAATACATGTCTTAGCTATAAATCTAAAAATTATCTTCTAATTTGTTGACTTATAGACTCTATAATACACGTTAGTAACTTCATATCATAAAGGAGATTTTATTGGATATCAATAGTTATAGTGTTCATTAGCAAGAAAATGATTATCTATAATTTTTATGAGAGTTCTACTCATTTCACAATATAAAGTTGACATAGTGATAATCAGAAATGGAACAAAAAATTTAGGCCTGGTTTTTATCCACCAAATGTTTGCTATCAAAATAACTCTCATAACACCCCACTTTCATCACACTCATTGAATATATATATATATATATATATATATATATATATATATATATATATATATATATATATATATATATATATATATATAAAGAGTGTCAAATTATAAAATGGAATTTGTAAAGAACTTATGTAAAGTGTGGGAAGTACAAGTAAACCTGTCAAGGCTATGGACCCTCGCAGGAAGTGGGGCAATGCTTGTATGATCTAGGTGGATCTAGAATGCCTCAAAATTCAAAGGCATCAAAACTTGAAGCAAAGGTTTCCATCACTAATATCTCAATGAGATATTTTTGATGCTTCTTGAACATGTTCAAACATAATTTGTATGAAGAAGATATTGCATTCTGAAGTTTTTTCCAAACATGGAAAAAAGGAAGGACAGAGGTTACACATCGAAGTATGTAAAGACACGTAGTAGTTTGTGCAAGGTGACACCTATAATCCATATAGGACACATGGTGGACTGATTAGTGGACACGTAGTAGAGGAAGGTGACATGGTAGTCGAGTTGGTAGTAGAGTCGACAGGTGACATGGCATGCAGTCAACAGATGACGTGTTATCAATGGGACATGGTCCAATCAGAGGTTGTGACATGAAAACCTTTGATTGTCTAAGAAGGTTCTATATAAAATATGTAAAAGTTTCATTGGTTGGAATCAAACCCTGACCTACAAGCTATGATCACAACAACTTAACCAACCAACCAAGAGAACCGTTTGGGATATATCGTCGGATGTTCTATACTTAAAGTTAAGTTTATCATATATTCCAAAGAGGGCAGGTCCACGGGATTGAACTCGTGACATCCCCACCAACAATGATCCCACATCTATGCACTTGTGGACACACCAAACTATTATTGCTTGGTGGATAGTCAAACATTTTTTTTTATTTCAAAGTATTATATGGCCAAAATGTACCAATAGCCTAAGGGTTTGACCCTGGGGTTTTTGAATCTCACATTTTTAAAGCAAATCCTATTTACAATGCACCAAAGCATTGCTATTGAACATGAGAGTGTGATTTGTATATTTAAAAACGACATTCTTTTGTAATTGGAGAGATATATGAGCTTTATAATCCCTCTTGGAGATTAGAAAAGGGGAGATATAGGTTGAAAAGGATTTTGGAAGCCATTATGTTGTAGAGAATAAGAATACCAACTTTGAGTTGAGGACTTGTTGATGTAATCGGTCTTTTTTGCATCATAATAGAAGAGGCCAATCCCATTGGAACTAGGCCAAGAGATGTATCCCACATTGGGTGAACTTCATCATCATCTCGTTGTGTTTTTCTCATTCTTTTTATCCTCATTATTGCTCCTAATCTCTTTATGTATTTCTTTTGTATTGGTTTTCATACTCTTTTCAAGTAATCAAATCATTAAATAGCTAAGTTAAAGACCTGTATCATTGTATGATGTTAAGCATCTCCATTGGGGATATGGATGCTCATGAGAAGTGAAGCAATGTTGGGTTCAAGAGATATGAGGAACAAATTAATGAAAAAATTGGTTTGTATAAAGATTAATCCTTGGTTTTAATTTCATAACTAATTAAAAAAACTATTTTTTGTAAATAATGAAATTCATATTACTTTCTCTCTTAAAAATATTATGTTAAGTACATAGTAATTATATTGAATAACTTGTATTTTCAGATATCTAGTATTATGCCTCTGATCTAGGTGGATATTGGTGGCCACCCACCTATTCCAACTGGCTCCTCTCATTCGTTTTTGATCAACACGTTCTTCTGTACTTCTTGTAATTGTGGGTTCTACACTTCTGGGGCTGTCTGAAGCCCCACACATCCTCCAAGTGGATATTAGTTCCCTCTCGCATAATCCAAGTATCTTATTTTGTATGTTTTCATGTCAACACATCTTGTTATACTTCCAGGGCCGTTTTGGAGCCCTAAACGTTGTTTTTTTGGCTCACCATAGTCAAAATATAGACGGAGTTAGAGTTTGACAGTGGAGTGTGTATTTCTCTGAAAGACCTTTCCAACGGGCTATCATGTGCCTAAAACAGAGGTCGTATGCAAAATTTACGACCCTGGGAAGTTGAGGTACCAACTTACACCAACTTACCCATAGGGGCCCACATGACTTTTGGCATTTCACCTTCTAGGGTTAGGTTTTTGGATGTCTAGGGTTTTTTCATTCATGATTAATATAAAAAATTCCTCTGGAGCTTCATTGTAATCTATTTTTCTCAGAAGGATGCGTGTAGCAACCACATCTCTTCTTAGAGATAGCTACCACCATTCAAGAAAGTGTTTCAGTTCTGCAATTTTACAGTTTCAACCTATTTCATTATTCAATAGAAGATTTTGTTCACTGGATATTTGTGTTATTATTCATATCTATGTGTTTATTTTATTCAGTCTGTTAATCAGTTCGTTCCGCTCCTAAATACAAATCACTGGTATTAGAGCGATCCGCTCTTCATTTATTTTTCTTCGTGCATGTCCCTGACAAGATCTGGGTACAAGAAGTTGGCACTCAAACCAATCGATCCATTACAAGATCAGTCGCACCAAGACAAATATCAACCCATGGGGGATGAAAAGAAATATGATGGATCAAGAGATCCTATTAAAAAATTTCTCGAGGAAGGCCTCACGCAAAAAAGGAATGAAATGATGGAAAACTCCACGCAGATCCTTCGACGACTACCCACAGGAGAAGCATATTCATCAAGTGACCATGCAACTCCCTTCAAGGTACATGTAAATTTTTAAATTCCATTATTTGAAGGACTGATAGATGCAGATGTTGTAGATAAATGGTTGAATCTGCTCAAAGGGTATTTTTCGGTCCACAATTTTTCTGATAGGGAAAAGATCACTTTTGCACTCCTCAAGGCAATTCCCTATGTTAAACATTGGTGGGATACTTACTCTAAGAAAAGGGTCGTGGAGGAATATGCAATGTTTATGGTGGCCCCTACATGGGATTCCTTCTGGTATGCCATTAAAGAACAATACTACAATGTTGGAAGCTACTGTTGGATCATGTTGTCATTGATGCCAATGGTTTGATTGATTGATGTCATTTATTGATGTCAAGTGATTGATTGATGTCAAAGGATTGATTGATTGATGATTGATGTAATATAATATGTATTTTCCTTGATGAGAATGCA
>ML795629.1:333680-351895 GCA_009831015.1 Picea engelmannii
TTTTTCATAACCTATGCACGAAATTGGGTATAAAAGACTTTGAGCATCATTTGGTTCTCAAATACCGTGATTATTTGCATAGATACATTCAAACAAAAATGGAGGTTCTAGAAATTGCCTCATTGGGCACGTATTATAGATACGTTGTCAAGATCGAGCAGAAATTTAAGAAAAAAAGGCGAGAGTTTGGATCTACAAACCTCTCACATCCTAAGTAGGGAAAAGGAATCCCCACCCTGCATAACAAGGGACCAAGTCAATATGGTCTCCCTTAGGACAACCAGTCCAAGCCAAAACACAAGAAGGGCAGTGAGAATATGAAGAAGGACACGGGAAAATGGTGTGAGTACCATAAAATCCCTTGGCACAACACCGAAGAATGCCACTCCAAGAAGTCACTCATGGTTGAACTGAAGGATTCCGAGTCAGAGGCCGATTCTGATTCTAAATCAAATATTGAAGGAGGGAAGTGGATTATCAATATTGAACCCAGTGCCACTATCACTACTACCAAAGTCTAACCAAGAAAACCAACAAAACCAGTGGAAGGGGAACACCTCTTTCACTCACAGATGTGGGTAAAGGAGGCTACGCTTCATTTCATTGTCAATAGTTGTAGTCAGAAGAGACTACTTTCAACAGAGGTCATCAAGCGATTGGACCTACCAATGAAATTTCACCTGCAACCCTACACCATCCGCTAGATTCGCCAAGGAAGATATCTTTGTGTCAACCAACAGTGTCATCTTCCCTACAACATCAAGCCTTTCAAAGATGAGGTATTGTGTGATATTTCTCCCCTTGAAGTTTGTGATGTCTTTTTAGGACAACCATATTTGTGGAAGTGTCATGTTGTGTATAAGTCTAGACCCCACAGTGTTATTATCACTTTGGGTAGACAATTGTACATGATCCCAGAGGTAGCACTGCCTACTTCTATTTCTTTAATCTATGCTAAGCAATACAGTAAGGTCATTTCATAGATTGGGAAGTTCGTCTTATTTTTTATTCATGCTCACAGTAAGCAGAATTTCACCGCCACATCCATGGCCTCTACACAAAGACTCTCTTTGTAGTATACGCAAGTGGATGGGATTGTGGAATAATACATAGACATATTATCCTCACCTACAGGGGTACCAACACACTACCAAGTCAAGCATCCAATTATCTGACCCCAAATGCACCTCTACCTAATGGACCAGTCTATTGGCGCTCCCTGATGGAAAATGACAAAATCAGGCGTCAAATCCAAGAGATTCTTCAAAAGGGGCACATCATACCTAACTCCTCCCCTTGTTGAAGCCTAATTGTACTGGTGTAGAAGAAGGACGGGACTTGGTGACTCTACATTGATTATAGAGCTTGAAAAAAATCATAGTCAGGAATCGCTACCCCATTCCTAGGATTGATGACCTTCTTGACCAACTCAAGGGGGGGAATTTATTCAACAAGATTGACCTAAATTATGACTACCACCAGGTTCCCATCAAACCAACTGATTTATGGAATACAACCTTCAAGTCTAAAGAAGGTCGCTACGAATGGCTAGTCATTCCCTTTGGCTTAACAAATGCACTTGCCGCTTTCATGAGGTTGATGGATGATTTATTGAGACCCTTCACCAACTCCTTTTTGGTGGTATATTTGGATGACATCCTCATATTAAGTAGAACATGGGAGGAACACATGCGACATATTCAACAAGTTTTGAGCACTTTGCGGCAGCACAAGCTATATGCCAACTTGGAAAAATTCTCTTTTGGCATGAACAGGGTCCAATACTTGGGCTACATTGTTGATGATCATGGGGTACATGTGGATCTAGCTAAGATCCAATTAATTCATGATTTACCAACCCCAACCACACTGACTGAGCTTCAGAGCTTCTTGGGACTAGCCACCTTCTACCGATGGCTTGTGTTGGGATTCTCCCATATTGCATGGGCCCTTAGCCAAGTGACGAAGGGCGGTGGTAGGGCCAAGTTTGTGTGGGGGAAGGAGAAAAAATGAGCATTCGATGATATGAAGAATTGCTTGTTCTCAGCTCCAGTACTCTGCTTGCTCGATCTGCAACAACCATTCAAGATTGAGATTGATGCATCTGACTATGTTGTGAGCTCAATTCTCACTCAACAAGGGAATCTGGTGGAATACCATAGTGAGACACTCTAGGATACTGTCTGGAAATACCCCACCTATGACAAGGAAATGTATTCTATTGTACAATCCTGTTGTCAATGGAAACATTACATTCTGGGGAAAGAGACGATCATACACACTTATCACAAGCCTCTGAAGTTCATATAGACACAAGGGAAATTGTAGAATGACCACCATAAGAAGTGGTCCACCTACCTACAACAATTCCATATCAACATCAAGTATAAGACAAGTATCTTCAATCATGTCGCTGACTACCTTAGTCGACCTCATGTGGTTGCACTCACCATTGTGCTCCATTCCTATGGACATGAAGCATCTGAGTGGCCCCAATGCTATCAGCAAGATCCAGACTTTTCCACCACCTATTAGCTCTTGGGTACAGGCACAACTGTCACCGATTTTCACATTCTATATGGAATCTTATGCCACCTGGGCAATCTCTATGTTCCTACAAGTAAGCTTGCAAAGATGATTTTAGAATCCCACTACAATCGGGTGGCAAGACATTTTGGCGTGGAGAAAACTATGGCCATTCTTCAAAAACATTTTTATTGGACAAAAAATAAACAAGACGTCAACAGGTATATCAAATCTTTCACTACCTATGCCATTTTCAAGCCAACCATCAAGAAGAAAGGCTTATACACCCCTCTTCCCATTCCATAGAAGCCTTGGGAATCCATCTCAATGGATTACATGTCTAGCTTGCCATCCACCAAGAAAGGAAATGACTATGTGTTTGTGGTCGTTGATAAGTTTTCAAAGATGTCTATCCTCATAACCTGGAAGAAGAATATCACAGTGACAAAGACTCCCAATTTATTCTTTGAACAAGTGTGGGTCCACTTTGGGATACCAAATACCATCATCTCCGACCAGGACATTAGGTTCCTCAACACATTTTGGTCGAGTCTTTTGTCTTTGTTGGACACCAAGCTCACAAAATCCACTGCTTTCCACCCCCAAACAGATGGCCAAAAAAAGGTCTTCAATCAGATGATTGTGCACATCCCACGCATGTACAATTATAATCATCCATGTACATGGGACAAGAGTCTCCCCTATGTTCAACACAATTACAATGGGGATCTCCATAGCTCCACCGACCATAGACCATTTCAAGTGGGTCTAGGATTCCAACCCTTTGGACCCATTTATGTTTCACTTCCTCTTGCCACTCCATAGATAGACTCTTCTCATGATCAGTCTGTGTTCAACAATGCCACCAGATTCATTCAGTGGATTCAACACATCTTCCAACAAGTTCAGGATATTTTGTAGAAATCCGATGCTAAGTACAAGCAATGACATGATCAACAGAGGGTACCACACCAGTTTTAGGTTGGTGAAAAAGTTTGGTTACATTTGTAGAAGGAGCATCTCATGGGGCCCCATCGGAAGCTTCACCCACTTCTTTATGGGCCTTACACTATCACCAAGGTTGTGGGTAGCAATGATTTTGACCTCAACACTCCACTCTTCCTTGGATTGCATCTAGTGTTCAATGTGGACCTCCTTCGGCCATATTTTCCACCATTATTGGACACCTCAAAGATCACAGAACATTTGACACCAACAGAGCTCAACCCTGACTGCATGGAACACACATCCACTGATCATATAGTAGACACACATGTCAAGGGAACTTGGTAGCAAAGGATATAGATTTATCGGGTTGTCAAGGCAGGGAAACTCCTACACCAAGGCAAGTGGCTCACTCGAGGCCAAATTAGGTAGAAGTTTCCTCACCTGATGGGGGAACTCACTGCAATGAAGACCATTTCTTCCTAATGGGGGAGGATATATCTAGGTGGATATTGGTGGTCACCCACCTATTCAAACTGGATCCTCTCATCCATTTTTGTTCAACATGTTCTTTTGTACTTCTTGTAATTGTGGGTTCTACAGTTATGGGGTTGTTTGAAGCCCCACACATCCTCCATGTGGATACTGATGGCCTCTCACCTAATCCAAATGGATTATTTTGTATGTTTTCATGTCATCACATCTTGTTGTACTTCTAGGGCTGTTTTGGGGCCCTAAACATTGTTTTTTTGGCTCACCACAATCAAACTGTAGACGAAGTTAGAGTTTGACGAAAAAATGTGTAGTTCTCTAAAATACCTTTCCAATGGCTATCACACACCTAAAATGGAGGTTGTATGGAAATGTTACGACCCTGGAAAGTTGAGGTACCAACTTACACCAACTTACCCATAGGGCCCACATGACTTTTGGAGTTTCACCTTCTAGGGTTAGGGTTTTGGATGTCTAGGGTTTTGGCATTCATGAGTAATATCAAAAAGGCCTCTAGAGCCTCATTTTAATCCATTCTTCTTAGACAGATGCATGTAGCAGCCACATATCTTCTTAGAGATAGCTACCACCATTCAAGCAGGTGTTTCATTTCAAGCAGTTTTACAGTTTCAACCTATTTCATTATTCAATAGAATATTTTTTCACTGGATATTTGTGTTATTCTTCATATCTCTGTGTTTAATGCATTCAATCTATTAATCAGTTCATTCTGATCCTAAATCTGGATCATCCTTTTAAACTCTTTTAATCAAGAGAAATATATAAAGTGAGTTAAGTCCCTAAACTAGCATGATAGAAATAACTATTTCTACCAGTGTGTCGCCATTTTTCATGACCCATACCACAACCACCCATTATTTTAATTTTTTTAATAAATAGTAATGGGTCCCTTAAAATTTTTGGTTTGTTTTAGATTTCACATTCTTTGTTATTTTCCTTTTGATATATTTTTGATCCTTTGTTGGTCCAATTTAACACTTATTAAATAAATTCTTAAAAATAAAATAACTAAAGAATAAATCTTAGTCCCAAAGTTTTCTCGGTGGCCATATGGATCGATTATCCAGTGGTCGATATTATCTTCTTTCCAATATATCATTTTAAACTCCCTAATCCCCGGTTGTCTGATTGGACGAGAGTGGGCTTTTCTTTCATTCCAAATTTCAGAGATAAACTCCCAGTGAAGCAATGAGTCAGTTAAATTGGACCGAGGTTCTCCTTGGATGTGTTGTGTTCAAAATAATAAACCTGGTTCCCTAGTGTTCCATTTAGGGAGATAATCACAAGATTAAGACCCAATAATTCAAAACATTTATTATAATTAAATTGGCCCGGGTCTCATTTCCTTGTTCAAGGATAAAATTCAAGGGATATTCGGTGCATCGGTGCCCAGTTATGGACATTTCTTTGCATTTTCAAAATATTAACTATCTTTTCCCTATTTAAAAGCTCAGACACCACGGTTTATGGGAATTGAATGAATTTATTGACACGTTGGGTAATGAGTTAAGGTCTATTAAAATAGTCTAAATTCATGCATAATATTATATTTCACTCTGTTATCAATTCATGAAACTCCTTGGATTCGATAATTAACCATAACTACATAAGTTCAAGAGTCCTAAGAGTATGCAATCCTTCCCAATTTTCTTTTCCTAGTTAGTATTTTTGTTTGTATCATTGGTAAAACTAATAAAACATATTCTATTTATTGTTTTGAAAAAATCTTACCCTAATTTTTTCTTTCTATAGGTTTCCACTATGAAAAATGACTAGGAAAGGAAAAGTGAAACAACAAAAGGACGAGGAAGAAGAGATTGAGAAAAATCCCAATTCATCATTTTTATCAGACAAATATTTCAATACGGGAGCCACCAACAGCATGGAGTGGATTGAAATTTACAAGTTCATTGAGGATGGTGACTTTACAGATGAGTACGAGTTTGATGATGATGACTTGGTTGACATTAGGAATTCCTACCCTGAAAAGATAGCTGTTAGACTAGCGACTCTTCCCTACTATGATATGGTATGGTGGATTATTTCTCACACTGATGTTTCCACTTGTACTATTTTGAATTATTGTCATAAGATTGTTGGGTCATTTACACTAGAAGAAATTTACAACATGTATAAATTAAGTCCACCCATAGTATGTTTAGATGATAACTTCATGAAGATTTTCATAAAAGGAGGTTGTAGGGGAATAAATTCAAATGGGTGATTTAATCACAAAGTGGTGGCATGACCCCAACACATTCAAAATTATAGTAGATAACATATACCCTATTCCAAGATTGATGAAACCCCCCATGATAGTAGCTACCATGCTATGTCTCTTATATGGTGAGAAATATTCTTTTAAATTCAAATTGAGTTGGGTTCCCCTCATCCTTCAGGTTCTCAAAGGAGACGTTTTCAATCGGTCTCACATCATCTCTACCAATATCAGGCTAGAGGTTAAAACAATCACAAGATGCACCCCCACGGTACTATCCAGGGTTCTTTATGTTAGGATATTTAAAATATGTTCTCTATGAAGTCACCCCATTCCCTTTATTGGGTTGTAATTGGTCCCCTTCTAAATATCTTGTTCACATACACTATCCAAAAATGTGGGAAATAAATTGTAGGCATTTATTCTATCAAATCCATAACCATTTTATGATTCCTTTGCACTTGATTCTAGAAAATCAACCACCCCCCATATTTACTTAAGAAGATATTGATGTTATTAAATAAATTAGTGATTGGTTTATTAATGAGGAATTTTCATATATAAGGGTTTATGGATGTGAAGGAGCTCCTCATCTCCTACTTGGTTATGTTCTGGATAGATTAGCATTGAGAGAAATTGCATATCAAACTGTTAGTGTTGGAATTACTGGCTCTCTATCAACAAGTAAAAAAAAAAGGCCATCCTTTCGAATTTCACTAGGAATTTTCTCTTTGCTAAATGCAAAACATTCTCTTAAAGAAGTAGAGAAAATGGATGGAATTTGGCTAGCTTAGGGAAACTTTAAAAGACATGACCTAGTAGGTCTTGTCAAGAAACATTGTACCATGGTGAAAAATTTCAAGGCATACAATCATGAGGATGACCCAATTGATATCATTTTCTAGAGAGCTATAAATTATCGGGAAGTGGCTCAGTGAATTGATAATTTAAGAAGCATCCCTAAAATGCAGGAATTCCTTGATTGACAATTCAAGAGAAATAAAGGTATCTTAGAATATAAAGTGAAAAACAAGGAAATGTACAAACAAATGTTGATGAAGAGGTAGATGAACAATCTAAATCTGAAATAGAGCATGATCAAATTATCTCTACAACTGCCATGCAGATGGAAAAAAAAGACCAACAGGAAAATGCAATGGGATAAGAGGAGTAGAACAAAGAAACAACAAAAACTCCTGTAAAAATTGTCGAGGTAAATCCAGAGTTTAGTACTAATATAGGTATTGAAATACTCAGTCCACATTTGTTTGAACTATCTCTGCAAGTGATACTACTCCTATCACTTCCATTCAGAACTACATTACTTCCTGTGTTGTTTCCACATATTTTGACTTTGATAGTCTTCAATCGATTCAGAACACTTTTTTGTCATTAAATACTTACAATTTGATGATACACCAAATACCATTGTGAAAAGGAAAATAAAGAAAAGAAAGACTTCACATCATGAAGAAACAACACGGGAAGTAGTGCATCTTTGGAATGTTACACATATGAATGAAGAAGAGTTTGTAGAAGAAGTTGTTGATGCCTTAGGGGAATTTGCTGATGCAAATAAATGGTGAGTGAGGATATTGTCTTCTCAATTAAAAAGGGAAAATAAAAAGGTATTGGAACTACAAGAATAGTCAAGTTCACAAGAAAACAATCTTGTCAAAAGAACATCAAGCTCAAATTGATCATATTACATAAGAAAATGGGTTATCTCTTGATGTTATTGGACAACTAGAAACTAAAATAGATAATGTCAAATATGAACATGACAAAAAACTAGATGTTCTTGTTGATGAGAAGGATGATATGAGAAAAATCCATGAGAACCAAATTGATACTCTATTATCTTAATTAAATGGGTTGAAAATCAAAATAAAGAATTCATAAACATTGAGGAAAGAAGTAATGGATATAAATGACAAATTAGCTTCTATTCAAGAGTTGTTCTAAGCCAAGATATATGAAATCAAGGGACAACATGATCAATTACTATAGTTTACTGTAGAGTCTCAAATACAATTTGAGAAACATAAAGCAACTCAAAGGTCATTTGATAATTTGAAGGCATGGGAAACAAAAGGAATCAGTTTACCTAAAGATTACTCCATGTTGACCAAAGAAGAGAAAATAAAAATACAAGATTCATTGGATTCTCGGCATATCAGTTTCTTATTTTCATAAGATTTAATCAAAGAAACTACAAAGAGTTGTTCAGATTTGTGGGATCTAGCTCTAGACATCATTGAAGATTATGAAATGCCCCATGTATAGTTTCTTGGGTAGTTCGTACCCCTGCCAAATTTCCTTCTAGATGTAAATCAATAGATAATATTATGAATATATGGGATCACATAGTTAAGTTTTTGGAATGTGTATATAGTCGATGAATTTATCCCCCAACCAAAAGAGTGTTGGAAATCCATTAATGATTTCTTATCAAAGTTTAAATTAGGATATGAAGATATTGCCAAAAATATCTACTGGTGTGATTTGAATGAAGATATCCCTCACCCACCTTTGGTTTCACCAATGTTAGAGAATTTTACCTTATGGAAAACTCACATGCAAGAACAAGAAGGAAAAGTAAACAAAGAAGTTCTTGCTAGTGAGGAATATATCTCTCTTGATATCAATTATTAAATCAAGTTGACACCTGGACCAATCAATTGAAACAAAAAAGGAAATCGTTCTTAAATTTAGGATCTTTAATTCTTATTTATTGTAATTGAAAAGAGGGAAGAGGGGTTGGAAATAGGAGAATCAAACTCTTATTTTTATCAGTCTGAATTTAATTTTTAAGACACGGTATTTTGATGAGTTAATCTATTATTAATGTGAAATTGCAATGATCTCATTCTTGTTAATTATTTGCAGATTCTATTTCTTTAAGTCTTATGCGATTTTTTACTTAGTCTTTGAACTTGTCAAAATATTTCATTTCAAATAGAAGATATACTAATTATCATTACATATTATTCTTATGATTAATGGTAGCCCATGTATATGCATTTACAATTGATTTGCTTGAGGAATTCCTTCTAAAAAGATTATTCAAACGTCATACCTTCTTTTATTTGATGTTCTAGTTATGTTATTCAATTGATAGTTATTAGGAAAATCATCCATATGCTATGATTATTCTTAATGTTTTGTAGATGAATAAACATTGTTTTGGATTTAGTTTATGAGACTTATATTTCTTAATGATTATTCTTAATGTTGGATTATTGAGAGGGGGGGTGAATCAGTAATAGCGTAATTATAATCATTTTTCTTCAAATCATCCAAGTGTTATATCAATGTAGAATTATTATCCAATAATGATCAATAAGAAATGAACAATCACACACATACACAGTACAATAGTGTTTTACGTGGAAACCCAAATCAGGAATAAACCACGAAATTATTTTTCTTATATGTCTTGAAGATTTACATTTATTGGAAGCACCAACTTCCTTTGTTTTCCAGCTGCAATTGAAAGGAGGCTCCAACCCCCTAGTTTCTTAGGCTACAACCTGAGGGAAGCTCCAACTCCCCAATTCTCTGGCTACAACCAGAAGGAGGATACAACCCCCTATGTTCTCCGACTATGACCAAAAGGTGGCTACAACCACATGTCCTTGCCCCGTCCAAATTCCCCGAAGCATAAGTATAATTATGGAACCACTCTCACACTATCACTGTGAGATATACCATTGTAAACCTGTACCAATAAACTTGAACCATGAATCAACCATGAATCAACCTGTACCTCAGCCTAGAATCAACCTGTACCATAACCAAGTGCATCAACAATGTACCAACTATGTAACAATCATGTTTCAACTACTTATCAACTATGACTCATCAATATGTACCAACATCATCAACTATACACCTCATGTATGTGCCAACTCATCAACTACTTGTCTCAACCATGTACCCAACATGTACCTTAACCAAAGGACCTCATCAATTTAATCATCCAAATATGATTTATAACTTTGTAATAGACCCGGTGTATATGATCACATACCTGCAAACCTTCCTTAACTTTAAACAACAAGAGACTAGAATTTACATCAAACTTTTCTTTAGTCTCACATGACTAGTTTTGGATTAGTCAACAACCCTAACTTGAAATAATCATAACTTTGTACCTGTAATGAATAAAGATCTGAAACTGATACACAATATTCTTCAGTGTGTTTTATGCAATTCCTCCAGATGTCACTACTTGTAACCTCTTAGAAAAGTAGTTATAGAAAAAATGGAATACCTGTTGGAGCATAACCCTAACTTACAATAGTTTATAACTAGCTTAGAATCCTAGATCTTGGTTAATAAATTCCATCACACTTTATTTCACCTAATTTGTCCACATAGAGAAGAAGAGTGCCTCATCCCTAGATTTTAGGGAAAACTGCTATTTTTAGATCAAGACTCAACTCCCAGTTCTTGATTTTCTTGATTTATTCCAACTCCCCCATGCAAAAAATCATCCATTATTGGGGAATGTGCACCTCCTCTTTGATTGAGAGATTTTTTCCTTAATTAATGATTTTTTTCATTACTATTATTAGTAACTGTTATTTCGGGTCAGTTAAGTGAGTTGGAACTGCTTCTCTTGTCAATTAAGTGAGCTTAAGTGAGATAATGTGCATCACTTAAATCTTGTGGGAATTAATGAGTGTGTTACATGTTTCTTTAATGGTATAGGTCAAACTATGTGGTCTCCCTTAGCCTATGACACCTATTTTATCTTTTTCTAGCTTTTTTTTATTAGAATTTCTATGTTAGAAATTCTATATATTCACCTCCTCTCTTCTTTTTGACGGTTGCTCATGTATATTCATTTTTTATTAATACAATTCTCTGATTTATGGAGAAAAAAATTTCTCTCATCTGTTGAATATCATCAAATTGTATGTGTTCAACTTAACTATAATTCTATATCTATCGGGGTTTTTGCAGGAATTCTACAATACCTTGCTAAATTTTGTCTTATTCTAGAGAGCGACCTTGTAGAGATTGTCCTGCAAAGAATATTTGTTGAATCGATCTGAAAATGTTACACAACATACTATATACTATACTCTAACCAACACATTTGATATTACTAAATTTGGATGTGTTATGAAGAAGCTATGACGTTTTGACCTGAAACACTTGTTTTTGACTAGTTTCAGGACTAGCCACAAACCTTATTTTCCACAGAGTGTAACTCCAAAAATACAAAGACCCACAAGATGAATTTTTTACCACAGATACTTGGATATGTTTCCTCAATGGAATAGAAATTTCACGGTCTGAATCATTCCAAGAAAAAAATTATTGCGAAAATGGTGAGATGACCTGTAAATAACATACCTTAGAAAACATCATCAAAAGAATTTATCCTTCCTTGAATTTCGGCCTTCTTTTCTTCACCTTCCCTCAGAAATTCAGCTTGGATATCCTTTGGTTACCTTAGACACCTATAGGTATTCAATATCCTCAACTGTGTCTAAAATGAGAGAGCCTTGCCTCTTATTTATACTCTCCAAGTAGCTTCCTTAAAAACATCTTCTAGGTCACTTTGCCCACTTTCCTTATTTTAGGGTTAACCCACTTCTAATTTCTCCATTAAATTTATTACTTAAATAATTTATTTTGTATTAACTTTGAATTATAGTACATTCATCAATTCACTTTATTATTTACCTTCTAAAATCTCTTAAACCACTTTGACTACTTTGACCTTTTGGGGCTTCTAGATGACATAAGAGGGTCCTCCAACTTCATAAGGCCATAAATCTCAAACCATGAGGACTTATGTGACGTTCCACATAACACCAGAAATGGAATGACATGTACAATCCATATAGAATAGTATTACCTGCAAATATATCAAAACTCATACCATTATCCATCAAACAAACTTGGGTCCATTACCCAAATCTGGGTTCTCCAACTTCTCATGGCCATAACTCTCTAACCGTGAGGAGTTATGTGGCATTACACATACCACTAGAAATGGAATGAAAAGCACTATCCATATAGGATAGTGTCAATGAAAAATTCACTGACCTACATCTCATTATCCCACAAATAAGCATGGGTTCTCTAACCATACTTCTAGGATAACCCAATCCGCAAAGTGTCTTCCCGTGAGGGATTTTACCATAAGGGGACCACTTTGAAGTTCATCCATTTATACTTATTATCAACTATGAAAAGACAATAATGAGTCATATTTATATCAAACAATATTGGGTCCTTTATCCAACCTTTGTTCTATGGGGATTTCTTCAAGGGTTGACATCAATGACAACCAACCTTAATCAACAATGTCCCCCTTTGGCATTGATGGAAACACTTTGATGCAATATTGAAATCATATCACTCATGCCCCCCCTAGAACCATGCCTCTATCCTCTGCATATGATAAATCTTCTCCCCCTGAAACCATGCCTCTGTCCTCTGCATCTGATAAATCTCTCCCCCTTTGTCATCAATGGAAAAGGTATCTTTCCATCTAGGGCTACGCCCCCTGACTAAGTTGTCTTCTTATGGTGTTTCCTCATGTACATCTAAGACATATAAGATAAGCATTCAAAAACATTCATTTTGGAGTAGAAATAACTCTGTGTCTCTAGAGAATATACTCAAAGGCTTCCCGTGGAAGTGATTTTGTAAAGATGTCTGCCACTTATTCTTTTGTGCCCACATACTCAACTCTGATGTTGTTTTCTACAACATGTTCCCGTAAAAAGTGATACTTGATTGGAATGTGCTTCATATTGGAGTGCATCACTGGATTCTTTGAGATACTGATGGCTCTTGTATTATTACAATAGATTGGAATGGGCTCATCATGCTCAACCTATATATATGTCAAAGTTTGTTTCATCCAAAGAACCTGTGTACAACATGATGTTGCTGCAATGTACTCTTCCTCGGCTGTAGATAAAATACTGATGATTGTTTCTTGCTTAGCCATGATACTAAACACTCACCCAAGTAGAATGTTGCTCCATTGGTGCTTCATCGATCATCAATGCAAACTGCCCAATCTGCATCTGTTTAGGCAATAAGTGATAGATCCTTTCCTTTTGGATACCATAATACAAACTCTTATGTTCCTTTGAGATATCTGAAAATCCTCTTTATTTCTAATACATGTGTTTCCTTTGGTCCTGCTTGAAATCGTGCCAGCTGTCCAACTGCCTGCATTACATCTAGTCTGAATTCTGTCACATATAGTAGGCTATCAATCATTGACCTATATTGCCTCTGATATGTATACTTCGAATCATCATTTTTTCTTAACTTGCAACTGGTTTGCCTGGGAGTGATAAATGGTTTGCAATCTTCCATACCGAACATTTTTGGCATTTCTTTGATATACTTGGTTTGAGAAATAAAAGTTCCTTGGTTACTTTGGCGTATCTGAAGTCCCAGAAAGAAGGATATTTCTCCAAGTAATGACATTTCAAATTCATTTTGCATATCTTTTGAAAATTTATGGCTTAACCTGTCATCATCACTACCAAAAATAATATCATCAACATAAACTTCAATGAATAAAATATTACCTTGACTTACCTTGATGTAGAGGTTGTTGTCTGCACTTCCTTTTATGAACCCTGCCTGCTGCAGATACTTATCCAGTCTAGAGTACCATGCTCTAGGAGCCTATTTTAGA
Source organism: Picea engelmannii (assembly GCA_009831015.1). Taxonomy (NCBI): domain Eukaryota; kingdom Viridiplantae; phylum Streptophyta; class Pinopsida; order Pinales; family Pinaceae; genus Picea; species Picea engelmannii. Next base: position 347,567 of record ML795629.1, read on the forward strand.
CCATACAAGGCCTTCTTTAATTTACACACATAATCTGCATTTTTTGACAATTGAAATCCTTCTGGTTGTTCAATGTAGACTTCTTCTTCAAGCTCCCCATTCAAAAAAGATGATTTTACATCTATTTGATACACTTTAATATTTTTGGATCATGCATAAGCTAAAATCAAACAGATTGCTTCCATTCTGGCAACTGGGGAAAATGTCTCTTCAAAGTCGATTCCTTCAACTTGTTCATATCCTTTGCATACCAATCTATCTTTGTTCCTTGTAACCTATTCATCTTCATTCAATTTATTCCTGAAGACCCACTTTGTGTCGATCACATTCTTATTCTTTGGTCTTGGAACCAGTTCCCAAGTGTCATTTTTATCTATTTGATCCAATTTTTCATCCATGGCTTTATTCCAAGATTCATCCTTGCTGGCTTCTTCAAAATAGTTTGGTTCAATTGTAGATAAGAGTGCTAGGTGTGTTTGTTCCGGTGAACAGATTCTTCTTCTAGTCTCAACTCCTGCATCTTTTTTTATGATAATCTGATCTGAAGGATGATTCTTCTGTACTCGTTTACTGGGTGTCTTTGGAGACACTTGTTGAACTTGCTCTTCTGCTTCTGTCAGATTCTCTTCATCTTCCTCTTCTACTTATTTTTCATCTTCTGCTTCTTCTTCTAAGGGTTGTTTCATTGATTCATTTTCTTCCTTTGATTCTGGTCTGCCTGTTTCATCAATTGTTACGTTGATGCTTTCCACAACTTTGTTCAATCTTAGATTCTAACACTTGTATGTTTTCCTTGTACTTGAGTAACCAACACATACTCCTTTGTCCACATGAAAGTCAAACTTTCCCATTCCGCCATCTTCTCTTTTGATATAGCATTTGCTTCCAAAAACTTTGAAGTGCTTTACATTTGTTGGACTTCCTTTCCATAGTTCGTAAGGAGTTTTGTCAGTGTTGTTTCTGAGCATTACTCTATTTTGAATGTGAAATTTTGTATGCACTGCCTGTGTCCAAAAAATATCTGTCAATTTCGAATCCATTAACATTGTTCGATCCATTTCCTGTACTGTCATGTTCTTTCTTTCAACAACTCCATTATGTTGAGGTGTCCTAGAAATGAAGATTTTCCTTTTTATTCCATTATTGCTATAGTAGTCCATAAATTCCTTTGAGGTGAACTCTCCTCCATTATCAGATCTCATGCATTTTATTTTTGAATCCATTTCATTTTCAACCATTTCCTTGTAGATATTGAAGTTTTCAAAATCTTCTGACTTATTCTTGAGAAAGAAAACTGCAGTCATTCTTGTATAATCATGAATTAATAACATGAAGTATTTCTCAAATTTTAAGCCCTTTGTTTTAGTTGGTCCAACTAGATCAATATGCACAATTTCCAGTTGTCTTGTCATTGAATATTCCTTTGATTTAAACTTGGTCTTTGTTTTCTTTCCTTGTTGACAATGCTTGCCTAAAGTGTTGGTTGGTTTCGTGATCTGAGAAATTTCTGTGACTGCTTCTCTTTTGTTGACTTTGACAAGGTTATCAAAATGTATGTGCTCCATTCTTCTGTTCCATAGCCAACTTTCATCTTCCTTTCCTAGACAACACTTTTCATTTCCAATTTCATTTAACACATATATGTTGCTTGAAGTTCTTGCAGTTGTAGCAACCAATTTCCCTGAACCTTCTTTTCTTATCTCACACTTTTGTGGATCAAAAGTAACTTTATGACCTTGGTCAGACATTTGACTCGCACTTAGAAGGTTATGTTTCATATCTTATACTAGTAGAACATTTGCTGCCTTTTCATTCTTGTTCCCAATTTGGACTATGCCTTTTCCAATGATTTTGGCTGAATCATCATTTCCGAAGGAGACTGGTCCATCTCTTTCCTTTAATAATGTAAGAAACTTGTCTCTATCACCTATCATGTGTTTTGAACATCCACTGTCAACATACCAACCGTGTTTATTCTGCTTAGTTAGAGAAATTATGCTTTCTTTATTGCTATATTGATCTTTCTTTATTATCCATGTTGTTTTCTGAGGTTCCTGTCTGTGACTATTGTTATTTTGTTGAGGTTCTTTAGGAAGGACTGTCATTCTACAATATTTGGCCATGTGTCCAAAATTGTTACATTTGTAACATTCCACTTCAGTTCTCAAAGATTCAAACCTGTTGTAACTTCTTCTCTGTGTTTCACTAGGTCTTCTTGAATAACCCCTTTGTGTATGACTCTCAAAGTTGTTATTGTTCCTGTTGTTAGCTCTGCAATTCACATCTTTATGTCCAAAATTATTGCATGAATAACATAAACCAAAAAATATAGTTTGATACCTGGGAGTTGAAGATATTCTAAAAGGAGGTTCTCTTATGAATCATTCTTCTTCTTGAGGCCTATTTGTCTGTTGTTGATTCTGAAATATGAATCTTCTTGGTGGAGGAGTGTCCCTGTAATCTTCCTTGTATATCTTCCTATCCCCTTTGATTGTTTCTGCATAACTTTTTGGATATGTTTCTTACTCTGTTGTTTTGGAGATTTATCTCTTTTCTGTCTGATTGTATACAAGTCTGGACTTGTCAATATGAGATTTTTTACTATTGATAATGTCATCTACAACTTTTGAGCTATTCTGCATATTTTTCTTTTGAATATCCTTTCTTAGTGCGACAATCTCTTCTTCCAAGTTTCCAATTATCCTTTCCTTTTCTTCTAGCTTTTCTTTGAGTGCTTCATCAATTCTTTTATCTTCTTCTATTTGAACCTTCAATTTTGTGACCATTTGTTCTAGTTCTCGAGTATCCTTTTTCTTGTCTAGTTCTACTTATAGTTTCTTGTTTTGCTTCTTTTCTCTTCTGATAAATTCTATGGCACACATTAATTCTTCTTGATAGTCAACTTCTGCTTCTTCAATTTCTTCTTCGACTTCTTCATATTCTTCTTCGGCTTCTTCATATTCTTCTTTGGAGTCTTCTTTGTCAGAGTCTTTTACTGCCATGAATAGAACTCTTCCTGTCTCACTGTCACTGACTTCATGTTCATTTGATGATGAGATGTCTTCTTTGGTGCATAAGTTTTTCTTGAAAACTTTCTTTGTAGTTATTTTGCCTTTATATGTGTGTTTTCATTTTGAGTAACCTTCATCATTTCTCTTTTTTGTATGAGGAAATTTGTTAGCAAAATGACCAATACCATCACAATTAAAACAAATTAAAAGAATCTTACCTCTATACCTACCGTCGGTTCCCTTGTTCAGTCTTTTGACAAAGTTGGCCACTTCTTCATCATCTTTCGAGACATCACTGTTGCTGCTATATTCTTCTTGTTCCTTTTTCTTTTTATTTGATCTTTTGGATGCTTTAAAGGATGCTTCTTTTACATATGGATTTTCTTGTTCAATTCTCATTTCATATGCTATGAATATTCCATGCAGTTCGCCCATGCTTATTGAGCTTAGATACGATCTTTCTTCTAGTGCTGATATCTTAGGGTTAAATCTCATAGGACGATATCTTAGTACCTTTTGAAAAATTACAGATTCTTCGATTTATTCTCCCAATCCTATGATTGCATTCACTGTTTCATCGACTCGTAAGAAGTGGGCTGCAATATTCTCATCTTCCTTCATTTTTAGTTGTTTGAACTAACCTCTGTAAGTTTGAAGCTTTGCTGCTTTGAATTTTGTATCTCCTTCATAAATATTTCGAAGCTTTTCTCAAATCTCTTTAGCGGATTTACAATGTGCAACTTTGGTGAATACTGTATCACTAATACCATTCAAAAGTGAATTTTTGGCTTTGAAATTAGTCTCACTGAGTTTCATTTCTTTGTCATTTGTTGGTGGAACTGTTGGTGTTGTGTATCCATCTACAATTGATTGTCAAACCTGAAATCCTTGTGCCTGCATATATGTCTTCATCCTTATGCTCCAAAAAGAATACTTTTGTCCATCAAACTGTGGTATTCCATTTTTATACAATTTTGTACTCTCCATGATCTACCGTTCAATGGTTAAATTGATTTCTGAAGGAACCTGCTCTGATACCAATTATTGGATTACTGAGAAGGGGGGGGGTGAATCAGTAATAACATAATTATAATCCTTTTTCTTCAAATAATCCAAGTGTTATATCAATGTAGAATTATTATCCAATAATGAGCAATAAGAAATGAAGAATCACACACATACACAGTACACCAATGTTTTATGTGGAAACCCAAATCGAGAGAAAACCACATAATGATTTTTCTTATATGTCTTGAAGAATTACATTCATTGGAAGCACCAACTTCCTTTGTTTTCCAGCTGCAACTGGAAGGAGGCT
>ML795629.1:405972-421252 GCA_009831015.1 Picea engelmannii
AACCCTAGTTGTAAACCTTCCAATGATAGAAAACACCATAAAAATGCCAAGAATGATTCTCCACAAGTGTAGCACCTCAATTCCAAGAGAAAATACCAAGACAAAAGACTAAAAATGATCCTCTCACAAGAGAGTGAGTTGTGCTATCTTTAAAATGAGGCTCAATGTCCTCTATTTATACCAATATTATGACCTTTAATTACAAAAATAGGTCATTAAAACAACCGACAAGGCTGACTAACAATATTACATTGTTTTTCACATTAAATGCTAAAAATGTCATAATTATGAGCTAAAAGGGAGACGTCAGGCCCCTTTGAGGGAGACGTTGGCCCTTTTTGGGCAAGATCAACATCCATGAAGTAGAACGTTGGCCACTCTGGGGCTTCTCCAAGCTGCCACATGTGCCAAATGACCCCATCACACTGCCGCATGCTCTAGAAAACGTCCAGCTGCCTCAGGTGACGTCCTGTCCATCAAAAGCAATCATCTCATCTGCAGTGGGTGATCCCCCCTAGGACGGACTATGCTATGGTGTCCTAGTGGAACGTCCTTCTGTCTTCTCTGTGTAAATGCTCATCACAACTTTGTCCTGCCTCTGCCATCCCAACAACCATCTTATGGGCTCTTCAGCCCCATGGAGGTCCGAACTAATCATATCCCCATGTGTACCATTCCACTGGTACCTGTCCGCCGGGTATGGTCCTGCACATCAAAGACTACGCCCTCCATGGGCTCATCAGTCCTCAGGATCATAGCAATGCAAACCATATTTCATCATTAAAGTTATCAAATACATGCATGGAATCCCTAACATATCATCTAAGAGCTCAAAGACATTACACAAATCTACTATACAAAGTTGAAGGAACCGACAAAATAACCTATTGGGCTAATACCCACAAGATAAGGAAATTTTCCTCTGAAGATCATTCAAGCCAATTTTTATGAGGTGATACGGTCTAGGGATGTCCAGTCATAGTAAGACCAAGGGCAGGTATTGTTTGTGGGTGCCTTTGTAGGAGGCGAGTTGTACCTGTCATGGATGCATTTTTTCCAAACCCTTTATTGCCTTTATCTTTTTATTTATTGCTTTTCTTTCTTTTTTACTTCAAGGTCTGACCAAAGGACACTGCCTTGGCTTGGTGACCAGAGCTGACAGTGTTACCCACTAGTATCTTCGCAGAGATGATAAGGCTGGCTCGTGATGAGACCCCCTTTCCTCTGGCCATGCAACCAAAGGTCACTGCCCTGGCGTGGTGACCAGATGATGGCAATGTCATAGTGTTGGATACCTATGAACATAATGGGCTGGCTCGTGATGAGACCTCCCATCCTCTTGGTTAGGTCTTTTTTTATTATTTTTCTTAGGGTCCCTTTAGTGTCTTATCGAGAGGCTTTTTATTGCCTTCTCGAGGATCCCCTGGGCGAAGCATCTCTAGGTTTTATTTCCTATGGATTTTATCTTTTACCAGCTGCTTTTACCCCCTAGGCCTTTAGCCCCTTCTTCCCACAAGACAAAGTGTAACCCTCAAAGGTCATCCTAATGGTTGGACTAGGGGAATGGGATAGATGTGCGGGAGATAAGATGTAAAATGATAAAATGGTGGGAGCGGACGATGGCTCTGCAAATCCCCCTTGGTGGCTAACCAAAACCTATGAACATCAACTTGCTAAGTCACCCCATCAATCACCCCAACAATGGTCAAGTGGATTAATGTAAGGTCCAAGCAGTCATCAGAAATGAAAGGAACCTAATGCATATATAAGAGGGTTATAACGATCAAATATGACAGATACCATGATACCTTGGACCGATTACCTCATGGAGTAAGAGTCCTCTCCGATGCAAGTCCAAGCCGATGGTGATGGAAGCTGCTGCTGCTCAACAGGACAAGTCCGACGAAGATGAAGAAGGATGGGCCCTCCAGGTCCATGACCAGGTCAATCCTGCTCTCGGGACTTCATGTCTAGGACCTGCGGGCCTCGAGACATGATCTCCTAGTTATCCCTAGATATTTGGGATAACAGTCATAGGCCAAGCAATGAAATATGTAAACATTTTACATGAAAAATAATAAAATGAAATGCAATGTAGGTTGTAGACGAGTAAGGACCAATGTAATGGGGGGCTATGATTCCATAAGAGAGGGGGCTTAATTGGGATTTTGAAGGGTTTGCATATTCCTTGAGTCTTAAGCCATCTTCATTAATCATTTTGTCATTTATCCATTTATCCCTTTGACTTGCTAAGAACTCAAGTCATTTAATTCATGTAAGGGGTTGAGTGAGGAAGTCATCCCACTCTATTATGAAAACAAGGTTTGAGTGTAAGCATATTTGGGGAAATGTAAGAGTTAAGCAAGCATGGGAAAAGAGGAAATTCGAGTAGGAAAATAGAGTAGTTTTACATTAAAGAAGAAGCGAGAAAAGGGAGAGTAGAGTGTTATGGAAGAGTGGTCAGCCATAGTGGGTATTGAAGATAGCTTGTTCAAGCTGAAAATTATGGTCAAAATGAGTTTGTTATTCCTGTGAGTGATTCTCTATGGAGAAAATTACTCAATATCAAGTGAGCTTGTTGTGTGAGCACTCATGTGGCAGGTGGATTTCCTGGATCCCCTAGAAGAGATATTATTGTCCTATATTTGTTTGAGCTATGGAGGGGATGGATATTGTTTGAGTGACTATGGTGTGGAGAAGGAAATATCATCCCTTGGGTTGTGTAGGTTGATGAGGGAGAGAGATGGGTGATTGAGATTTTTGTAGGATTCACATCATTGTGTTTTAGTGGGTATATGAGATGTTAAATTTGATTGTAGACACCGATAGGATCTTTTCCATCCTTTTGGATTCATAGCCCCAACTCAGGGGTGACTTTATGATGAGAAAATTGAAGAAGCATACTCTATGGTTGGGTGGAATGTTTGTTGTCTATAGGTGGTTTGTGTAAATCACTTTTAAAATATAAGTGTTTTGATCATTATTTTATTTACAATTTTAATGCTATTATTGAATGATGCATTTATTTTGTACTTTGCAAATATGAATGTTGTTGTGTGTGGTGTTGATGGGATGAAATGGTCTATGTAAATTAGTAAGGGATAACTCCTGATGGTGAGTCCCAATTAGATTCACTCGTGTTTGGAATAACAAGCTCTAATCGGTATGTGGGCTGAGTTGCCACTAATATTTTTAATAACAGAGAAGGAAATCAAAATTGCTTCTAATAACGTTTCTACTTATAAATCTAGCTAATTAAATTGAAACCTATGCTATCTAATATATCTGTCAATCTAACCTATCCTAATCAGAAGATAATATAAAAGAATCAGACACAACCTTAAATTATATTTCTTAACATTAGAAGTATTTCTCACAGTCAATGATATGTTGAAACAAAAATGAAATAGATACATTATATAAAGAATTATTTATTAATCCCAATACATCACAAATGTATCTGATAGCAACCATGAAAAAATTATTTTAATTGAATAATAAACACAAAAAAATTGTATGCATTATCATTCATGTAAAAAACAAGCATTAAATATAAATGAAGAAGAATCTTATCACTGATCCAGGTGGATATTGGTGGCCACCCACCTATTCCAACTGGCTCAAAATAGTTTGTTGGAAATTTACTATTTTTAGTAGTTTTTTCAGGTCCTAAACTTTTGGGGCCATTTTGAGGGCCTAAACAATGTTTTATTTATTTATTTATTTTTTATTTTTTCACAATTAGACACCTCAATTATAGTCAAAGTCTCTAATTGAACCTCCAAAATTACTCTCCTCATCGATACCTTTCCAACGAGCTATCATGTGCCCCAAACAGATATCATATGCCAAAGTTACACCCCTGGAAAGTTGATACACCAAACTAGCTAGAACTGGGTCCACAAAACTGTTGGCTTTTCATCTTCTGGGGTTAGGGTTTTGAATTTTATTTACGTTAAAAAGGACTTTGGAGCCTCATTGTAAAAATCGTGTTCTTTTAAATGAGAATATCCATCACATCTCTTCTCAGAGATAAGTTGTCACCATTCTAGTGAGTCTTTCACTCAGTATTTCTACAATTTTGTACATTTCGCTCATTAATATAAATTATGTATTATTGTATCTCTGTGTTTATGTTTATATCTCCTATATATATATATATGTTATATTATTGGATATCTGATATATATCTATTCATTTCTTTATTATATCTCTTCTCTAATTTCGTGTCGAAAATAATCTGGATCGGTGGTATCAGAGCAGGCTGCTCTTGATCATTTTTCAGTGAATCTCCCCAACGAGGTACGAGTATAGCAAGTTGGGTCTCGACCTTGTCTCTCTTGATGGAAATATCTCTTGCATGCCCAATAAACCCTCCATGGAGGAATAATATAAAGATGATAGATCAAAATGTTCTATTAATATGTTGCTTGAGCAAGATCTAATGCGACAGAGGGACAAAATGATGGAGAATTTTGTGCACATCCTTCAACGCCTGGTGATAACAACATATCCATATTCATAAAATGTCCACTTTAGAGTAACCTCTCCTTTCAAGGTACAAGTTAATTTTAATATTCCTGTATTTGAAGGTCAGATCGATGTAGATTCCCTAGAAAAATGGTTAAATTTGTTAGAAGGTTATTTCTCTATTCAAAATTATTCTGATAGGGAAATGATCACCTTCACAGTCTTTAAGGTTCTCCCCCATGTCAAACATTGGTGGGAAAATTACTGGGAGAAAATTTCCACAGAGGAGTCTGGAATATATGGGGCCAAGCCCACTTAGGATTTTTTTGTGTGGATGTGGTCAAGGAACAATATTACCCTGTTTGTAACTGTGATGACCAGTAAATGAGATGGACGACACTATGGAAATAGAAGGGCCAAACATTGTTGGAGTTCACAAATACTTTCCATACCTTGCACACCAAGTTGGGTATCAAAGACTCTAAGCGACATCTGGTTCTAAAATACCATGGATCTCTGCATAGGTACATCCAAACCAAAATGGATTTCCTGGACATCTCATCACAGGGAGTTTCCTATCGATATGCTGTCAAAATCAAGCAGAAATTTAGGCACCGAAAAAAACGAGAGTTTGGGTCTACAAATCCGCAACAACCAAAGTATGGTAAAGACGACGCTAACAACCAGCCTCCAGAAAACCATTCCAAGCAACAGGAAAATAAGGGTAATGGAAATACTAAGAAGGACACTAGAAAGTGGTGTGATTTCCATAAAATCCCCTGGCACAACATTGATGAATGTCTCTCAAAAAAATCATTGTTGGCCTATATCAAAGAAAAGGAGTCGAACCCTGATTTAGAATATGATTAAGAAAATAATGGGAGAATATAGATCATCGACATAGACCCCACTGCTACTATCACAGCTACAACAATTCAACTAGAAGAACTAAGAGATCGTGAAGAGGGGGAGCACCTTTTTTATTCATAGATGTGGGTGAAGGGGACCCCGCTACATTTTATTTTTGATAGAGGGAGCTAAAATAACCTCATCTCAACATATGTCATCAAACATTTGGGATTGTCGACAACACCACACCCTCAACCATACAACATTGGGTGGCTTCGCCAGGGACGAGATCTCCATGGCAACCAACAATGTTGATTTTCATACGGCATCCAACCCTTCAAGGAAAAGGTATTATGTGATGTTTCCCCACTGGAAGTCTGTGATGTTATTTTGTTCCAGCTATATATGTGGAAGTGCATGTTATTTATGAATCTCGACCCCATAGTGTCATTGTTACTATGGGGGACTAGAGGTAGTTCCGAAAACTTTCCCACCAAAACAATTTCTCATGGTAATTTATCATACTGCAAAATTTATCCTCTTCACAATCTGTTCAAAAGGTGAACAAAAGGACACTACAACTATTGTAACCATGGCCCAAGACCTTTCTTTCCAATAGAAGCAGACTGTAGAAGAGAAAGAATATATTGTCTCTTCACCTACAATGGTACCTACACACTTCCCAATCAATACAAGATACAATAGGTTTGTTGAAAATATTCAATCCCACCATCAATAGGTTTGTGACAGTCTTCAACAAGCGAAGCAATGCAACTTCTCCAATAAGGCAAGTAACTTACCAAGATTCAGATTCAACAAATGCTTTCCCCTCTCCCCATGGAACTCAAAAAAATGGATACCATTGATTCCTAAGGAGGGAATATATATCCAGGTAGATATTTGTGGCCACCCACCCATTTCAACTGGCTCAAAACAGTTTGTTGGCAATTTACGATTTTTAGTAGTTTTTCGGGTCCTAAACTTTTGAGGCCATTTTGAGGGCCTAAAAGACTTATTTTTTTCATGATTTGGAACCTCAATTATAGTTTAAGTCTCTTATTGAGCCCCCAAAATGAAGCTCCTCATTGATACCTTTCCGACGAGCTATCGTGCACCCAAAACGAAGATCATATGCCAAAGTTACGTCCCCGGGAATTTGATACACCAAACTACCCAAAACAACATCCACAAAACTGTTGGCTTTTCATCTTCCAAGGTTAGGGTTTTGGATTTTTTTTTATGTTAAGAAGGCCTTTGGAGCCTCATTTTAAAAATCATATTCTTGTGAATGAGCGTAGTCATCACATCTCTTCTTAGATATAAGATGCCACCATTCTAGTGATTCTTTCACTCTATATTTCTACAGTTTTGTACATTTCGCTCATTAATAGAAATTGTGTATTACTATATCTTTTTGTATATGGTTATATCTCTAATATATCTCTATTATATTATTGGATATATGATATATCTATGTACATTTATTTATTATATATCTGCTCTCATTTCGTGCCAAAAATAATCTGGATCAATAACACAGCTAAATACCATTCATGGATCCAAACATTCCTTTTGTCCTTTATTTATGCAATAAGAGTATTACATTGGAATATATGGAAAAAATTCCCCACTCTAATACAATGGTATTTATTTTTTATAATAAGAAATACCATTTGTCTTATGTAACTACTAATTTTAATGTTACAACATTTCATCCCACCCTTTTCATCCTTTTCTACATTCAAACTTCCTTTTCATTTCAATTTATGCATATACAATATCCATGTAAAACATTCATGGAGACTTTCTTGTAACTAAACTCTTTGTAGGAAGTCCACAAATTATAAATTTTGGAGAGTTCTTCAACCTTGTCCAACTTCATTCTTTCAACTTGTAACTCTCCATCATAAATCCTTTCAGAAAACTATTGTTCCAAATATATGTGCATTCTTTTAATGTAGGCATCAGTCATAGTGGCAAGATTTACTGAATTTACCAAGTAGATATTCAAAACATCCTTTTTTATGTTACTAATTTGGGAATTTTTTTGTTTTTTTTCATCTTGGCTCCACTCAAATTTTGCAATTCTTACCTTACTAGGAGCTTCTTGATTCAATTCATCCATAGCTGGAATTCCAAATTGTTCTAAGATGTTGGATTACATGGCCTGAAGCAATCTTTGGTGGTGATCTCTATAATTTGTTCAATGTCCCCACTTGAGGCCTTCCAGGTGTCTAATAGTACTTGTTTTTCCCCCTTTTCTCTATGAACAAATATCGAGACATTTGAAGGAGCCTCTATATACAATTTTTTCTATTCTACTAGCTTATCAAAGGAATCATGGGCACCTTTCCTTTTATCCAATTGTATCTTCAGCATATTATATAACTTATTCAAATCACCATGGATTTATTTTATTTCATTCAACTCATTGAATACTTGCTTCAGATATTTCTTCGGATCTTCATTGACTATTGAAGCTTCTTCCTTCATAGTTTCAAGGATGATGGTGGTTTTATTACTCTCTTTCAATTTGGTTTAAAGAGTTTTCACTTTCTCTCCATATTCTATAATGTTCAGTCTCTCTTACTGAGAGAGAGTGATCCCTTTTTGGTGATCTATTTTCAACTTCTAAACATCCTGTAGATTTTTCTTATTCAAAGAATCCAATTCATCTTTGTGTTTGTGGTCCTTCTCACTGATTTTCTATTTGAAATCCTATTCAATTTGAATTATTTGTTGCCTCAGTTGTTATAGTTGAACTTATGCTTATACTGAGAGGGGGGGATGAATCAATATATGATACTTTTCACTTTATTTAACTATTAATCAGTCATTCATTAACTCAAACAATAATCACATATGAACTCAAATCACAATGCACCGAGTTTAACATGGAAACCTAATTAGGAGAAAACTACAAAAATTATATTTATAAATGTATGTAGGCACCAACCTACTGTTACAAAGATTGTAGGAACCAACCTACTGAAGACACCAATATCCTTAACTAAGGACCAAATTAGAAATATGTAGGCACTAACCTACTGGAGACACCAATCTTCTCAACCGAGAATCAACTGAGTAGCACATGTAGGCACCAACCTACTGTTACAATATTTGCAAGCACCAACCTACTGGAGACAACAATTCCCTCACCTGAGCACCGACTCAACAAGATATGTGTAGAAACCAATCCAATATCTTCATACATAGAGTACTTCTAAATTCACCTTAATGTTTCATTCCATAGACAATCCTTCAAACCCTATAAGGCCTCATAACATCATTCCTAGAATGTAATCATTGATGACAACATCCAATGAAAAAAAAACATCCATTAAAAACAACATCCACTAAGGACACCATCCACTAATGACAACATCTAATAATGAAAACATCCACTAGTGGAAACATCCACTGACAAAAACATCCCAACCTCAAAAACGTGCACATGACAACATCACAGACCCTCATTCCTTCATAGTTCACCTTGAGAACAAGAAAGACCTTAAGACAATTCCTTATACTTCTCTAACACACCTTTAGATCCCAAAAGATACACCCCAACTCCTTTAGCGCACTTGATATCACTTCTACACACTTCAGAATTGATCTCTTGCTTGGTTACATTGCAAATGTGCACATCTATCATGCATTTATAGTAATTTTATCCCCACTTTCAGGGATGACCTGTAAAGACTGGCTAATATGACCTCAATTTTCTGGTTGGGTTTTCGAACGGAAAAATTCATACTCTTCATTCCTAGAGAGTTAGAGGGAATTCCATATTCCGTTGGAAAGGTATTCAAATATGATTTCCAACTATATAACTTTTTCTCCCATTTGAACTAGGTGTCTAGGGTAAAAATGCCTTCAAAGATAGGGTATCCAAACTAACCATCAAAAATCCAAAAGTAATTCTTTCAACAATCTGCATATTGAAATATTTTTGTTGGACATATGTAGGCTTGTAATATTTATATTGGGAATTTTTAGTCTCCCCCTACCTTGACATCACTTAAAAAAATATTTAAAACAATATCCCCCTTTGTCATTGATGAAAACCCTTAGTCAATTCTGTAATACTCCCCCTATCTGCAACTCTCCTTATGTCTACAATTTGTCCTTTCTCTGAAAATTATCCCCCTTTGACATCAATGGAAAAGGGTTTCTCCCCATGAGCTTTCACTTCCCTTTATTGACGAGATGGGAGAGATACCACTCCCATGCAAACTTTTTCTCCTTTGACTTCATCGAGTATGTATACATCACTTGAGGTTTTGTTTTCATTTTCCACTAATATTCTTGAAGTTATTTTCCTTATCTCACACCCTTTAGAATGAAACGTTAGGTTTTAAACATTATCACACATTTGGATAACACTTAGAATATTATGATTTAACCCTTCAACATACAAGACATTATATGTCTTTGTCTTTCCATTATCAAGATTAACAATACCTTTTCCAAATATCCTTGTAGAATCATTATCTCCAAAAGTAACATTGCCTCCTTTTTCTTCCTTCAAGGTGAGAAAATTGGTTTGTTCCCCTATCATGTGTTTGAACATCCACTGTCAATGTACAATTGGTTCCCTTTATTTTGATCATAAAGTGCAAGTCCACATTCTTCCTTCTTCGATTTTTCTTGCTTCCTTTTCCACACCTTGGTGTATTCTTCTCTATGCTTGGTAAGAACATATTCTTCCATGTTTTGTTTAGGAGAATTTATTATGTTGCTTCTACATTCATGTGTTATGTTCCCATAGTTATTGCACTTATAAAATTCAATATTGTAATCAAGTAGGGGAGCAAATGAATTGTGGTTTATGTTAGAAAACCCATGAAAAATTCTAGTTTTGTTGCTCACATAATAATCCTTTGAGATATTATGAAAATCTCAATTTCTATCTCTCACGTGATCACTTCTTGCATAAGATCTAAAATATATTTCCTTATGACAAAAATTATTGCAAGAAAAGTAATAGCCAAGAAAGAGATTTTGGTATCGATTTGTGAAAGGAATTCTTGGTGGAACAACTCTTCTGAATGATTTTGTGTTATTATTGTAAGAAGAATTAGGTTTCTGATGGTCATCATTTCCTTTCCTATTGTTGCTTTCATTGTTTATGGATCCTTTAAAAATATTGGCATATCTTTTATAATTTTCTTCATTTTCATTTTCTGATGGCTTTGTGACCTTAATGCTTGCATCTCCCTCAGTGGTATTTTATGTTTCATAATAGCCAAGACCTATATTGATGAATGGTAACCTTTGGAAACTAAGAATATTATCTAAGATCTCAGTAATCTTTCCAAATTTCAAGCATCTATTCAACTGATCAGTTTTTTTTTATATTTTCTTTCTTAAAGAAACAATTTCCTCCTCCATCTTCTTGCATTTTTCTTCCTTTTCTTTCAGTTGACTTCTCTCCAATTTTACTCTACTTTTTTCTTCTTCTAGTTGAGTCTTCATGATGATAATTGTCTTCTCTGTTTCTTCAAGATCATGATCCTCCTCTTCATATATCTGCAATTGCTCTTGCAACTTATTTTTCTTAAGCTTGTCTATTTTTTTAAAGGCATTGATGAGTTTTGCTTCAAGATCTTCTTCTTATGAATATGGTTTTTCTTTTATAAATATCTTCATTTTCTTCATCAATAGGATTTGTTTCCATGGTTTTGGACATAGATTCTTCTTCGTCGTCACTATCTTCCCTTTTTACATATGGACACTTAGTAGAAAAATGTCCTTTTATACCACACTTAAGAATTTGAAGAGTAGCTTACCGTTGTATTTGTCGGGTCCTCCTTTTATATTTCTCACACATTGTGATTCTTTTGTCCCTAATTCACAATTGGAACAATCACCATATCTCTCTTCATAATTTTTTGTATCTTGTCCCAAATATGTTTAGATGATGTACATTTCATTACCTTAAGAGTCTGAGAATTTGATAGGCAACTCTAGATGGCATCTATTTTTTTTACATTGTTTTCACTTGAATCCTTCCCAACTTCATATGTATAACCTATTGTGATTGATTCCTAAATACCAAGCCCAAGGTCCTACACATATATCTTCATTATTATAATCCATGATGCATAGTTTGTTACATCAAACAAAGGAGATATGTTTGTAGGGATACCCTCCTTACAATCCATATGTGTTCAAGATATTCCTTCCAATGGTTAAACTATTTTTGAAGGAACCTGCTGTAATACCAATTGTTGAAATTATGATTATACTAAGAAGAGGGGGGTGAATCAATATACAATACCTTTTACTTTATCTAACCATCCATCAATCATTCATTAGCTGAGAAAAAATAATCATGTATGATCTCAAATTACAATGCACACAGTTTAACATGGAAATCCAATTGGGAGAAAACCATAAAATTTATCTTTATAAATGTTTGTAAGAACCAACCTACTATTAAAAATATTGTAGGAACCAACCTATTGGAGACACCATTCTTGTTAACTAAGAACCAAATCAACAATATTTAGGCACCAACCTACTTGAGAAATCAATCTCCTCAAATGGGAAACACCTATAGTTACCAAACTACTGTTACAATATTTTCAAGAATCAACTTGTTGGAGACACCAATTCCCTCACCTGAGCACCAACTCAACAAGATATGTGTAGACACCAATACAAGATATTCATACATAGAGTACTTATGACTTCACCTGCATGCTTCATTCCATGGAAAATACTTAAGACCCTAGAAATCCTTGTATAATTATTACAAGAATGTAATAACTAATGAAAACATCCACTAACAACAACATCCACTAATGAAAACATCCACTAAAGGCAACATCCACTAAAAACAACATCCACTGGCAGAAAAATCCACTAACAACAACATCCACTAGAAGAAACATCCACTGAAGAAAACATCAAAACCTCAAAATAGTGCACATGACAACATCACAAACCTTCATTCCTTCATAATGCACCTTGAGAACTAGAAAGAGCTCAAGACAATCCCTTATACTTCTCTTGCACACATTTAGATCCCAAAAGACACCCCAGCTCCTTGAGAGCACCTCATATCACCTCTATGCACTTCATACTTGATATATTGATTGGTTACACTACAAATGTGCACATCTATAATGTATTTATAGTAATTATATCCCCACTTACAGGTCCATCCTATAAATACTTGTTGAGATGATCTCAATTTTTTGGTTGTGTTGTCGGACAAAAAAAATCATATCTCTTCATTCCTAGGTTGTTAGCAGGAATTCCATATACCATTTGAAAGGTATTTGAATAATCGTTCAAACCATATAGCATTTTCTCCCATTTAAAATAGGTATGTAGGGTAAATATTCCTTCAAAGATAGGGTATCCAAACTAACCATAAAAAAACCAAAAGTAATACTTTCAACAATCTCCATATTTCAATCTTTGTCTTTGACATCTGTAGGCTTGTAATATATATATTGGACATATCTAGGCTACCCCTATATTTGAAATTAATGACAACAATATTTCCAACAATCTCCCCCTTTTTCATTGATGTAAACCCTTATTCAATTCTGCAATACTCCCCCTGTTTGCAACTCTCCTTGTGTCTACAATTCTTCCTTTGTCTGCAAATTCTCCCCATTGAATATCAATGAAAAATGGATGCTCTCCCTTAGATTGTGCTTCCATTTACTTATGAGATGAGACAGATATCAATCACATGCAACATTTCCCTCCTTTGACTTCAACGAGTATGTATACATTTCTTGAGGTTCTATTTTCACTTTCCACTAGTCTTCTTGAAGTTGCTTTCCTAATTATATCACACCCTTTAAAATGAAATATGAGGTTGTAACCTTGATCACACATTTGGATGACACTTAGAATATTATTCTTTAACTCTTCAACATAAAAGACAATGTCTTTTTCTTTTCATTATCAAGACTATCATTACCTTTTCCAACTATCATTGAAGAAGCATTATCACCAAAGTAGCAATGCCTCCTTTTTCTTCTTTCAAGGTGAGAAACTTGGTATGGTCCCCTATCATGTGTTTTTAACATCCACTGTCAATGTACCATTGGTTTCCTTTATTTTGATCATAAAGTGAAAGTCCACATTCTTCTTTCTTTGATTATTCTTGTTTCCTTTTCCACACCCTGGTGTATTCTTATACATGATTGGTAACAATATCTTCTTCCCTATTTTTTTTAGGAGAATTTATTATGATTATTCTACAGTCACATGTTATGTGCCCATAGTTATTTCACTTATAGAATTTAGTATTGTAATCAAGTAGGGGATACAATGAATTGTAGCTTATGTTATAAAACCCATGAGAACTTATGGCTTTGTTTCTCACATAATCATCCTTTGAGGTCTTATGAGAACCTCTATTTATATCCTTTTGACGAGCGAAATTGACCGTCCGTCAACTGGGAGAGTGGAACCGGTCCGGGGTTGTCTAAATAACCCAAGCTGTTTGGAATGGACCACCCTGACGAGTTTAACGGCTCCGTTGGCCGCTCTAAGGTCTCCTATGAAAACCAGAGAGGAATGATCTGAGCTAAGAAATCTTACTAAACTAACTAAAACCAACTAAACTATCACTGAATACAAGAAAACTAACTAAAATAAAGGAAACTAGAAACTAATAAAGCAAACTAAACTAACTACACTAATCTAACTATATACTACTAACTATTATATATAAAAAATACTAATTATGATTATAATAACTCAAATCAACTATCTAATTATCAGTTGGGATATTCCTTATTCACAAATGTACACTATGGACAAACTACAGATTTGATTAAAACCTGCAAAAATCATATGTATTCGCTGCCCTGAGACAACCAAGGATCTCTTTTTTGATTTTTGTATTAATGAAAAGGAAACACAAACTACTGAAATTAAACAATCTAATATAATTACTGAAATTAAACAATGTAATATAAATCTAACTAAACTATCATTTATATTATGCTACTTAATCAAAACAATAAACATCTAACTAATTGACCTGGAAATGCTCCAAGTCTGCCCTGTGTATGATTGCTTCTTAAGCTGGTTGGAGGAAGAAATTCACACCATCTAGTCTTTAAGCTTCTCGTAAACGATCATCTATGCTGCTCCTTGAAGTGTTTTTACAGGACAAACAAGACATAAAAGAAAATCATTACAATCTTATGATGATAAATCTCTGCAATAAGGGAAACCTATTATGCAGAAAACTTATATAACAATTCAATCTATGAATAAGACAAAGCTATCATTCATAAAATGAATCAACAACTGTTTTGTATTTTATCTCTTTTAGAAGCAACAAGATATGTATAACAGTAAGGAAATTATATCATTTGCATTTGATTAGATAGCAAAGTAATACTAAACCATAAACAAAATGATATACAAAACTTGAAACACAATGTTGATATATTGAAAAGCAAAAGCTATGACAAAACATCAATTCTGCTCCAGTTTGAATCAGAATTACATATCCTTGTTCTCCCACAACTGAGGATKTYTYTTATTACAAAAATCATAAGCTTATATAGGTTTCTCACAAGGTAAAACATCCTTGTGAATAATAGTAAATAGTTTTACACAATCTGGGAATAATCCCAAAATCCCTTAAACTAAGTAACTAAAAATGCAGGTGAAATCCTTAAGATATCCTCCAACTGCTCCTCATATCTATTGCCAACTCGAATCTACCTGCAATAGACACCAAAAATCAAGTTAGAAGAATATTTTATTAAGAAAACAATAAAATTTTGACTCCACAGACTCAGCTACAGAATCATCTGATTCTGTAGCTAGTTAAGAATAGCCAACAGGACCAGATCTCAATCAGATAAAATCAAATCGAATCATCTTTTAATAATCCTCAAAACGAGTCACTAATAATCCAATTGAAATTATCATTTAAATCAAATCGCATCCAAATAAATTCAATTGAAACAGA
>ML795629.1:453380-468928 GCA_009831015.1 Picea engelmannii
GTCTCAGATGTAGCAGCGAAACCCCAAGACCTTGAGCTCTGATACCATATGTTAAGAACCAAACATCAATATAGCATAGAAAAACCTCAGGAAAAGTACTCAATGCCTTGAAAAAGATATAATTTTAGATAATAAGCCTCTTCTAGGGGGAAACCTCCTTTTACCCCACTTAAATGTTCAAGTACAAGATGATTCAAAATGAAAATGTCTCCTTGGTATATATAGGAGACTAGGAGGTTTAATGGCCTAAAGCCAACATAAATAAAATAACATTACTAATCTAAATTACAACTAATGGCCTAAAACCGACATAAATAAAATAACATTACTAATCTAATATGCCCCAATTAAGTGGTAATGAGCCAATATTAGGGCTTAACAAAAAGACCACTTGATACCCTACATCTCCCATCTTGACTCATCGAAGAAGATGTATGACGCCCTAACAAACCTCTTCTCAGTCATAAACATTGGACAAGTAATGAGTATGAAGAATGAGCTCCGTGACATGAAGATGAATGATGACGACATCATAACATCATACCTTGTGAGAATATCTCAGTTAAGAGATCAACTACAAGATATTGAAGAGATCATCTCAAAGAAGGAGTTGGTAAACATATTACTCAATGGTCTTCCTAAGACGTGGGATGCATTTTCCGCAAGCATGAACACAAGAAAGGAGTATCTGACATTTGAAGAACTTTGGACTTTCTGTTCACAAGAAGAATCAAGGATCAATGAAAAAGAGAAACCCCAAAAGAAGTAAGATGATCAAGCCTTCACAAAAATATTCAAGAACTTCAGGAACAAAAGGAAGTTTGGTTCAAAGAAAAAGACAAATCAAGACAAAGATATTTTAGAAATACAATGCTTCAACTGTCGAAAGTATGGTCACTACAAGAATCATTGTCTCGAGCTAAAAAAAAAGGAAGGAGAAACAGGAAGCATCAATTGCCGAAGAAAAGGAACCTACAAATAAGACTAAGAAGGATGAAAGAGACTTATTCTTCTAAAGGTAACAATACTCTTCTTATTTCTTGTACATATCTTATTTTCATCGTCTCTGTACATATCTTGTATATCTGTCTCTTGAAAGATAATGTGTTCCAAGAAGAACTATACCTATGGCAGAATGACAAGGTAAGGAAGGATATCATTAGATAATACACATGATGAAATACGCCAAACAAATCATGTGAAAGCTATTGAAAGATAAGTTGAACCCATCATGAAGAGACTTAGAAGAAGCAAAGACAGAAAGAAGTCAACAATCAAGAGGAAATTGGAGAAATACTTATGACATTTTGCAGAAGACAATAAGATGAAAGCGTGGACTCTGTTAGAAGCAAGGAGTCAATTATATATTGCAGAAGACAATAAGGATGTAGGCATAAGTATGGACTCTGTTAGACAGAGAGAGCTGATTATATGCACTCATACATGAAGAAAGGATTAAGAGGGAGTTAATCCTATGATCCATTGAAGATGATGAAGTATATATCCATGGTAGCAGCCATGAAAGACAGTACATGTTCAGTTCAACCTAAGAAGAAGTCTTCTTCGAAGAGAACCCTTTAAAGTATCCCTGGTTGTCCATACACATCCGTGATCCTATGATGAAAGAAATAAATGGAATATTCCGGGCATGGAATCTACTCAATGGACCCAAGAGCTAAACACAAGGAAGAACATGAAGATTCAAAGAAAGAAAGAGAAGCCAGAACAACCAGTCATTGTATCAAGAATCACAAGATTGTCAGCCTGATATGAACTCAATAAAAGAAATAAAGTAGAGGAATTGAAAGTCGTGATAAAGAACAATGTATGGAAGACTTATGAATGAAAGCATTGCGAGATCTAGAACTAGAGGTTCTCCCAGATGGAGGGAGAATATTATGATGATTACTTGTTCCAGTAAACCAAACATATTTATACATGAGTCATTATATCATCTGCAACATCCATGAGTTGGAGTTCTACATCAGATGAATGCAAAGAATGTTCTCCAGAGAAATTAAATAAAGAGTGTATGAAGAGAAACCTCAAGACTTTGAGGTATACTAGAAGGAGACCCTTGTATGCAGATAGAAGAAGACAACTTGGTGGAGAACCTCCAATGCACAACAAAAGCATGGTGAAGATTTTATATAACAAAGATATTGTATCAAGATGATTACTCAGTATATCAGATCTCATTATGACAGAAGAAGTGCCACATGGATATGTTTCAGTTTTCCAACAATGATATACTCTATTGATTAGATCCACATGAAGCCTTTAGAGAAAACCAGTGTTCCAGACCAAAGTACATTTGAAATCAAGAATTACATTATTTGTGATGAAGTCCAGAAAGGAGAAAGTGGTTCTCCAATACATATCTCCACAGATAAGCAGATAAGCAAACATTTTGGTAAAGCTTCTATCCAAGATGAAAGAGTTTGCATACTCAAGCTAGAGCTCGTGGAGATGAGCAGATTATTTCATGTTTGGAAAGTGGATTGAGATTTCTGATGGAAAATGATTCCCATTGTGGTTAACATGGTAAATGGTTCATATTGTTGATGTACCATAGACAACAACTTCCCATTGTAGTTAATATGGGGAGTGGTCTAGGGCACTCTCTCTTCTTGAGGGTTACTCAAGAAGACTGGCCTACCTCGCTGGACAATGATTTCTCATTGTGGTTAACATGAGGAATGGTATGTATTGGAGGTTGGTATAGGACAATATTTTCCTCTTGTGGTTAAAAAAGGAAATGGTCCAAACAATCATTCCTTAGGGTGTATTCATTCTCTCCAGGTTTCACTTTGTTTAGTGCCAGAGGAATGGCCCAGGGTGGGGAATGGTCTAGGCTCAGCAATCAGGGACAGACATTCCTTAGGGAAGATTCATTCTCTCCAGGTTACACTTTGTTTAGTGTCGGAGGAATGGCCCAGGGTGAGGAATGGTCCAAGTTCAGAAATCAGAACAATCATTCTTCCTTGTTTGAGAAGAATAAGGTGGATAGCCCATCATTGATGTTCTAATTTGAGGGCAGATATTGTTTCAAATCTCATAGATTTGAGTGAAATATTGGCCCAGATGATTCAGTTTATATCATAAAATTGTTTCTATGTAGGTTGATATCAGATGATTGTTATGAATGTTATAGCAAGATTTGCCTCACTATTTCTATCTTGCACAGAGGGCCTTTTTCCATTTCCCTACCCAAACTTTTCATCCCTTTTTGATGAATCCAGAGCTAAAAATATAAATGTTTCCACATATACACTCCCTATAAGTTTTACAAGATGCATATATGCTTACTGCTCCATTACAACTCACGTATGTATGGAGTTTTGCCAGAAAATACAAAATGAGGTCGGGTTTCCATGTCACGACAAAAGATATTTGATCCTTGGCCTTCCATATACTAGAAACGTTATGAATCAACCCTTCAGTTTCATTTTGGAGGCTATAAGAGCACAATTTCAAACTATGGAAAAGGGTAGAAAGCATTCAACTTTGAGAGAAAAGTTACTCTGGAGAAATAAATTCATATTGAGTCTACATCCCTTTGTCCCTCAAGTTTGAAAACAATGTTCAACCTCCAAGATCTTCCCTTATTGTTGAGAGGACCTCTTTGCCTCTTTCTCATGAGCTTTCCTTTGGTGGAGGATTGAAGTGGTGGAGACCCAGTTGGAAGGAACTTGGTTTCTTGGTTTCAAACTGTGCCGACATGGAAGTCTATAATGTTGATGCTTCTGCTGATCAAATATTAATAGAAATACTCCTTTCCTTTCATATTGGTATCTTGCAAATATATGATTATTATCCATGGGCGTGTTTGTAATGTCTATTAATGTATTATGCTATCTGATGTGCTAACTCCTTTATATAATCACTATCTACTTGCTTCACTTGTTTGTTGAGAACTTCTTGCAGGTATAAAGCTTTGGGTGAAAGTGCTCAACGATGGAACATCATCAAACGTTGGATCGAGGTAGGCCTCTTTCTTGTATTGCACATTAGTATATATAGCATATGTTGGAATTGAGTTGATTTCTATAGTCACATCTATCTATTGTGGTTTACCCTTGGCCATAGAGAGTTTTTCCCTTGTAACAGAAATGGTGACTCCACTGGGGAGAGATCTTCCTTCTAAGGGTTGACGTACTTTTTCTTCTTACATTGCTCTTTTTCCTTTGTGTTTCTTGTTGTATCACTGCTTGACAGATCATGTTCACTCTGAGTCTGAGTTTTCATCCTTTTACCCTTGCCTGGCCTTGTTTTAAAGAATATATGCCCTTTTCTCCTTGACAATCGTGTATACATGCCTGTTCTCTCACTGTAAGAAGCGTATATATGCTATGTTCTCCTGAACAATCGTGTATACCACTTCCCCTTGCTTGTTTGCTTGGTTGAGAGACTGTTGGGTAGGATTTAAATATTGTTGAGCCTTCTTAGGTCTCTGTAGTGTCTATTGAGATTATCTGGGATGACAGGAGCCTGTTTGGAGTTGAATTTTTGGGCGTAGTCTTTCTCTTTGTTTTCTATTTTTAATTTGTCCTTGGATTATGGGATGTTTGCTTCGCTACCTGGTATTCTGCTTGAAGTTACTGCTTTTATACATAGTAGAATTCATATGTCAAGTTGCTTATCAGTCCATGAATTTTCTTTTTAGACTATTGAAAATACAAAAATAGGCATTTTGCATTGGTTGGCATTTTTGTCTTTGAATTTTTATCATTAGATTAGCACATTTAGCAAAAGATTGTATTTTACTTCTGAATTGCAGATTTGAAATTGAAGACTGCATTGCTTTTATTAGCATATCATTCATTGAAAAGTTAAAGATAGACTTTGTATTATATCCATATTTGTTTTCTGGCAGAGTCATAACACCATGAGTTTCACTTCCATACCTTTTTGAGTAACCACGGCCAATAAAATTTACGCTTTAAACTAAAATTGATTAGTCACAATTTTATGTTTAGGGTGCACAAACTAGCTTAGGATTTAGTGCCTTGGAATAGGATTTTGTGAGTAAACTTCTTTAAGGAAATTAAATCAACATATGTGTTTGAGACAGGGAGTTGATAAGTCCATTGTATAATCAGTAAAATCAGGAGGCTCCACTCACACAGGAGTTAATCACGAGGTCGCGCAAAGTTAGTTGAAGGGATAACCCCTGGATACTCACCTAGCATCATATATATTTCTGTGGATTTATTCTTATTTGGGGATCTTGCTAGTGCCCATACCTCTATGAGAGGTGGTGCTTTCAAGGTTTCGAGGTTTGATACCCTACCCATATGGTGATCCGGACTTACAACTGCTCACCTATGCATCGGTTATATAGTGGTTTATTAGTTGCTTAACTTAGGTATCTCATAGGTTACTTGCAGGGGTTATTATGCTTGTACCCTGATTCAGATAAGGGTTGGACAACACAAAACCTTTATGGAGGATTACCTCTCCGGGGGGATCTGACTGACTAGTTGTTAAGCCCATGATGGCCCTTATAACTAATTCTTTTACCTCCAAAATTTAGCGGGGAGTCTCAGGTCCCTCCTGGACGAGACATACCTTCTTTTGCGAGGGAGGCCACTCAGCCACTTTAGCCCATTTGCATGCATATTGGTCATTTGACTTTTTGGTATGCTCTTTGTCTACTAGTTGGACATAGGATATATTTTATTTGTGGAAGAGTCATAAGTCGTCGTGGAGTCAGACCAACTTCCTCGCAGGTCCCGTCGTTTGTTACAGTTACCACCGGTTTTCGAGTCCTTGCCTTCTAAAAGGCATAGAGTTATCATTAGTGGTACACACACATCCAATTTTCAGACTTGTGGTCCCACAAGGATCACTACTGAGTCTAGTCTTCTGAACACTGGGAGTTCTTCGACTGCCAACCCCATTATAATTAATGGAACTCCTTCGACACCTGAAGCTGCTAAAGTTTTTGTGTTAGAGGCTTACACCAGTACTATGGCTCGACCTGTAGTTAATTCTTCATCTCTTGCCTTGAACCCTTTTGGGGGTTTTGGCCACTCGCCGAGTTACAATTTTCAGACCATCCCCATGGATTCTAGTCCATTTTCTTATGGTATGCCTAACTTCACCTTGCAGTTTTCAACTTCCATCCTAGCTGTTGGCCATAACGCTAGCCTTGGACTTGGGGGCACTACACCTCCTTACACTCCTTTCTCATTTGGTGGTTCTCATATTCCCCAAGCAAACCCTAATGTAGGTAGTGTCCCTATTCTTAACCCCGGGTCTAATCCTTCTATGGCTAGATGGAACAACCCAACTAGTAGACAAGTTCCACCCTATATCCCTATCCCCTCAGTGCTGATTCCGACCAATACTTTTGGCATGATGAATCCACTTCAATCCTCTAGGTTCCTACCTAGAGGAGGCCAGTATTACACTTTGGGAACTCCCTAGCCTAGATCTAATCTAGTTGGGGGTAGTTTTAACAACTCCTAGCTTGGATCTAATCTAAATGGGGGAAATTTTCATAACCCTTGTTAGAACATTCCTGCTGGAATGATGCCCAATCCATATTTTACGAATCATCCTGGAGGAGGGTCTTATAATTCCAAACAAGGTTTTGGTCCTCACCAGAATCTTGGATGGAACGCAGTTCTTAACACACAATCTTTCGCAGGAGGACGGGTTCAGTTGTCGCAACCCCGTATTCCCTTTCTGGCCACGCTTAATATGACAGATTTGTCTAAACTAATGAATGACCCGGTGAGTCATGACCCCACATGCCCCCCCGTCCCTACCAAATTTCCATTATAAATTCCAAAGTTTGAAGGTAAGAATGGCGAAGATCCTGGTGATCATGTCACTACTTTTCACCTTTGGAGCTCATCGAATTCTCTGAACCATGATTCTAATAGGTTACAATTTTTTCAACGTACTCTCATTGGAATGGTGTCACAATGGTACATTGAGCTACCTACGGGGACATATGGGTCATTCCATCAGTTGGTTCTAGACTTTCTCATTCACTTTCAACTGCCCATTCGTTATGATGCTGACCTTGAAATTTTGTCAACTTTACGCCAGGGTACTGACACTCACATCTCAGACCATATCTAGGAATGGCGTAGGTGAAGGCGGTTGGTTAAGATTGCTATACCCCCGACCTTTCTTCTAGAATGGTTCCTAAAGTCTTTACACACTCCTATTTCAAAGGATGTTACTAATTTCGAGGTCTTCAGCGAGGAAGAAGCTATCCTTAGAGCCCAACAATTTGATTTGATATATTCTCAGTCTGGGATGTTATACCACCTTCTTCCAGACGCATCGTGAACAAATCATGATCCTAGACAAACTCTTGGACCTCATGCCAATGGCATTGTAGGGTCTGCCAATGTAAAATCCACAAACTCGACAACAAATTTTGTCGGAGGACCAACTTCGTCTGGATCCTTGAAACCCATCTAGTCAGTGGATGTACATTCCGTGCAATCATCGAAAAACCCAAATGGTAACCARCAACCAGATGGGAATAAAAGGAAAGGTTGAAATAATCATAAGGGTGGGAAGAATGATAATAAAACCAAGGACAAAGATAATAATGGGAAACAAAATGATAATGCTGGAGAAGGAAAGAAAGAGAAGCATAAGGTGAAGTTTCCTTGTAAACTTTGTATCGATGACCACCTTACCCACTTGTGCCCCAAACTTGCGGAGGCTGCGAGGCTTTTAAAACTACTGCCCACTGTGCTAATTAATCCATTCCCACACAACCAACACTTAGCCTTGAGTTCTTCGAGCGTCAAAAATGCGTCTGGTGGAAGTTAAAACCCACCATTGCAAGATGGCGATCGTGTTTTCATCAATATGGTTGACGTGAAAATTGATATAGCCACCCGCTCTTGAGATTATATCTCTTCAAAATCTAGTACCAGCCTAGAAGCTCCTCCTCCACCCTCAGAGATGAACTTACAGATCGAGAAACTAGATCCACCACCTTGAATTCTGAAAGGAGTACTCAAGCGCTCTACCCACAAACCTAATGCTAGAGCCACCCAAAACTACTCTATTGTTGAAGATCTGGGCCAAACCCCTTTTGCGATGTCAGCTTTGGAGGTACTCCAGATGTGTCCATCACAGAGGACTACCTTACTCTCTGCCTTAGGAGCTCTAGAACCTAGTGGCTCGAAAGTCATCAAGTTTGATGTCACGGACGTGAATCCTCACTTACCCTACCATATGGCTTTTCAAATCCACATGGAGTATTCCAAGTATACTATCAAATGAGAAGTCATTGATGAAGGTGCTGCCACCTGTGTGATGTCCCTGGTCTATTGAAAATATATCGGTTCTCCGACCCTTTCCAAGTCGTCAAACATGCTGACTGCATTTGACGGTCATTCCTTCCACCCTCATGGTATTCTCCCCGCCTTTCCGGTCTAGTTAGGTGGTAACACGGTAGAGGTGGAAGTAGAGGTAGTTGATGCACCTATCGATTATAACTTATTACTAGGTCGCAATTGGACCTATGCTATGGTCGTTGTCGTATCATCTGTTTTCTATGTAGTTTGTTTTCCTCATCAGGGGGAGATCATTACGATCAACCAGTTATCCTTTGTGTACTCTAGCCCTAATGCATCTGTTGGACCATCGATCCTTGAGATTGACAATTCTCAGCCGACAACTGAGAATATCAGTGTTGGAATGTATTCTTCCCTCATGGGTACTTTCGACTTCTCGACATCGATTCACCACGTTTACGCCATGCCTAGTAGGCTTGCTTCAGCAGAGAGGTCCATTCCTTTCCACACTTCCTATTTTAGTGATCCTTGGACCCTACCTTCTTTGACTTTGTCGATTGAAAGTTAGTTGCATGCTGGCATGGATATGCCACTATCGATAGTGGAGATTGCATATCAAGCTATCCTTGACTCTTTCGTCGATCCCGATCCTGTTACCTCATAGACGGACGAGGAAGATCCCATTCTTAGGCCCGTATGGGCCACTTAGTTATCTTGTTCACATGATTTCTTAGATGATACTTTACCTTCGGACAAAGCCATCCTTGAAGACATGAATGTTTCCGAGAGACCTTGGGATGATATGCATCATCGATCTTATTTTCTCCCAATTCTTGAAAGAATCGAGAAATATGATTTTCGGTCTACCTTGAGTGACATAGTCAGTCATGTCGTAGTTCCACTTGATACACATGGTATTTATGATGAAGGAAATATATAAATTATTTCTCCAACCATCTCGATCGACATCTCTCATACCCCTGGCAAAATTGAGAATGTAAATATAGGTGTGGATTGTTTTCCAGAAGATATTGTGATCTACACCAACCTCTTCAAAGAATTTCGAGATGTATTCGCTTTTTCATATGAAGAGATGCCAAGGATTGACCCTCATATTGTCGAACATGAAATTAGAACTTATATGGATGCTAAACCTATTCAACAACGTCTTAGAGTTGTTAATCCTAGGAAGGCCCCCGCTATTAAGGCAGAGGTTGAGAAGCTACTTAATGTTGGCTTCATCTACCTAGTTCCCTTGACCGAATGGGTATCCAACCTTGTTACTGTGAATAAAAAGAAAGGAACCATCTATGTGTGTATGGAATTTCACGACCTGAACAAAGCTTGTCCAAAAGATAACTTCCCAATGCCTTTCATTGATCAGATTCTCGATGAGTGTGTGGGAAATGAAATGTTTTCCTTTATGGATGGATTTTCAGGATATATCCTAATCCAGATCAAACCTAAGGACCAACACAAGATGACATTTATATGTCATTGGGGTACTTTTGCATACCAAAAAATGCCTTTCGACCTGAAAAATGTCGGAGCAACCTTCCAACGCACCATGAATTTCTCTTTTCATGATCTCAAGATTATAGTTGAAGCTTACCTCAATGATCTTGTTGCTCACTCTCGCAAGAGAGTGGATCATGTCACACACCTTCGGCTGGTTTTTGAAAGATGTCGTTACTATAGAATCCCATTAAACCCTCACAAATGCATCTTTTGCGTTAGGTCTGGCCGTCTCTTCGGATTTTTAGTTTCTGAGACTGGGATCATGGTAGATCCTCTTAAGGTTGAGGCAATACTTTAATTGCCTCCCTCACACACAATTAGACAACTTCAAGGTTTACAGGAGAAAGCTAAATTTCTTCGTCAATTTATAATGAATTATGCCAATATCACTAAGGGTTTCATGTGCCTATTGAAGAAAGACACCCTGTTTATCTGGGATGAGCGAGCCCAGGAGTCTTTCGATGCCTTAAATAAATCCTTAGTATCAGCTCCTCTACTGAAATATCCTGATTACAGTAGAGATTACTTGTTATATATTTCCGCGTCCGAAGAGACGATTGGTATGCTTCTAGTTAAGGAGGATGACGAGCTCCATGAGCACATCATCTACTATCTCAGTCAAAATTTAGTCGGTCCTGAGCTTAATTACTCTCACGTCGAAAAGTTAGCTTTGGCTATTGTTCACATAGTCCAATGTTTACGACACTATATATTGCTTTGAAAAACTACTGTAGTCGCTGATGTTAATACATTTCAATACGTCCTCACTAGGCGTATCATAGGCGGGAAATATAATAAATGGATTGTCATATTACAAGAATTTGATCTCGACTTTGCTTCAGGCAAGTCCAAGAAGTCACTAGTTTTTGTAGAGTTAATATCTGATTTCCCATGATTAGAAGAGGATGTTATCCATGTCAATTCGTTTGCAGACAAACACA
The DNA here is from genome assembly GCA_009831015.1 of Picea engelmannii. NCBI lineage: Eukaryota > Viridiplantae > Streptophyta > Pinopsida > Pinales > Pinaceae > Picea > Picea engelmannii. Next base: position 464,116 of record ML795629.1, read on the forward strand.
TTTTCCTTGTCTCGTCGTCTAACCCTTGGAATGGAGACATTGTTTTATATCTTCAAACCTTGAATTTCTCTCAGCATCTCTCACGAGATGATCGAAGACGAGTTAGATACCAAGCCAAAAAGTATACCATCGTCGATGACACCTTGTATCGCCGAGGAATAGATAGTATCTTACGTCATTTCTTAACTCACGAGGAAGCCGAGTTAGTCCTAAATGACTGTCACAAAGGGGCTTGTGGTGGTCACCTATCTAGGCTTGCGACATCCCAAAAAATCCTCTGAGCCGGTTACTTCTGGCCCACCATCTTTAAATATTGCATTGAAGAAATTAAGAAGTGTCCCCCTTGCCAGGTGTTCACTCTGAAAATGTGCTCGCACCCAACCCCTCTTCACCCAGTCATTACGGTCGGTCCCTTCACCAAGTGGGGGGTACATTTTGTCGATTTCAACCCAACTTTGGATGGGGGGAATCAACATATCATCATGGTTGTCGACTACTTTACCAAGTGGGCCGAAGCCATGCCTACTATAAAATCTTATGGGAAGACTGCACCCTTCTTCGTGTTCAACAAAATTATCGCCCGATTTGGTATCCCGAGTGAGATTGTCACTGATCATGGCAGTCACTTTCAGAATGAAATGATGGTAGAACTATCATCTAAGCTGGGGTTTAAACATGGTCACTCATCTCCTTATTACCCCCAAGAAAATGGGAAAGTAGAGGCCGTCAAAAAGTCTCTCAAGACCATCTTCCAAAAAACTGTCAGTCAGAGTAATTCCAATTGGCACATCATGTTGTATCCCGCGCTTTGGGCATACCAAACCTCAATTAAGACTGCCACCAGTTTTTCCCCTTTTCAGTTAGTGCATGGTGTGGATTCGATACTTCGCATTGAATGTGAAATCCCTTCTCTCAAATTGGAAGTCGAGCTCCTACCTGACACTTCAGAATTAGAGCGATGCCTGGTGCACCAAGAGAGTCTTGACGAGCAACATTGAGACACCTTTACGGCTATCGAGGAAAAAAAAAATGTGTCAAGGTTGAGTATGACAAGTTTGTCTGTCCCTGGTTGTATACCAAAGGTGACTTGGTCCTCTTGTATGACCAATCCAAAGAACGCTAGGGGCAGGAAATTTTAAACCCATGTGGCATGGCCCTTATATCGTGCGACGTGTTCTAGAAAAAAGGAGCCTACAAATTGGAATATTATGAAGGGAAGAAATTCGTCAAGCCCAGAAATGGGATCTACTTGAAAAGGTATTACGCTTGAGCCCTGGGCTTGGGCAAAACCCTTTGTATACTAATGTAAATTTAGTGTATATACATCTTTTTTCTTTTTGTGTTCAGCTTTCTTATTAAGTTTTCCCTTTTGGTTGGCAGATGTCAACAAAGTCTTCGGTCTACCTAGGATTCACAGACAAAGCTAGTCATCATACATGGAACTTGGGTTCCTCCTCTTGGGTGATTTACTCACCCGAGGGTCTACTGGTGTCTTCAGGTGGTGTATGCCTAGGGCCATCCACGAATAATGTGGTTGAATATAGCGTCGTCATAGAACTTTTGTGTGATGCTATCTCACATGGTATTCACTCTCTAGAGGTTCATCTGGATTCTTAGTTAATCATATGTCATTTGAATGTCTGTTACCATGTGCGTGATCCGATGTTACTCCGTCGATTCCTACAGGTACGCCTTTTAGAACGACAATTAGATTTTATTACATACTTTCACGTTCCTAGAAGTTCTAATCATGTATCTGATGCCTACGCTAATTATGTTTTAGATTGGCATTTTTCACATTAATAAAGAAAAGAAGACCATTAAATCAATGTACACATTGTAATATATGAGTAAATCCGAAGATCCCTCTTTATATATTTCCAAAAAATATGGTGTTTATATTACAAAATTGGGGCTAAAACCCTCAAAATACATATACAACCAATATACATGTCCCATGACATCTACGCCTCTGGCACCGGATGTGTATCATGATAAAAAACCACAGTGTTTGTAAGACGCTGGAAGAGTCATACCCATGCTCTAGGTACACTGACAATCTACAGCTGCATGGCTTCAGGTAGATCCTCCACCTGAACCATAGGAATCCTCTATGTCAAACGAGACTAGTTACCCTACACATTCTGTAGGAATCTCTCTACTTCTCCTCCCACTACCTCATCTCCCCTGTGCCTCTGCCTATGTCATAGGAATCCATCTGGCCATTGCGGACCCACATCTGCAATCACACAATTATCAAGTTAATATTTAAAACACCATTCGAAAATATTTTTGTTCTCTTCAATACAAAAATACAAAAAAATGAAATATATAAAAACTTTTTACCTATGGAACTGTAGGCAGCTCCTGGTGGAAGTGACATATCAGGATCTCCTCTGAAATCGATTCTCACATAGGGATAGTCGTCTAAAGCTATGATTTTTCTCCGCCACTAGAAGAAAAAATCATCATTGTAGGGTGTCACCACCCTACCTCCCCCCTGTCGTCTCATGACCTTGATCCATCACGCCATAGCCAAATCACGTGGTCCTCTAGGAATGATATCCACTCTAGGTTCCAGACCTGGGGCTCGCCTGAAAAAGAATCTGCAAAGGATAGAGGCAAACCCAAAGTTTTGCTTCCCCCCCTACTTGCACTCTGTCAACTGACCTTCCATGTTGGTCAGCAGTGAGGTACACCAATAGTAGATGGTGGGTCTCGCACACTCTAGTGCATAAAACATAAGTGGTCTTGATGCTTGATGCAATGAGGCTGATCCTATGATCCTGCTAAGCACGAGCACAATAATCTTCAGGCTGAGGTTACCTATAGCTCGGATAGGTATTTGACTTCCCACCATGGGAGTCCCTACAACACAGTGGGCCTCGATGTATTCTTTGACCTTTATCCCACTCCCTGCTCCACGTGACTTGAGGTCAACAACCTCTCTTCGACATGAAAGTCCAGTCAAGAAGTAGATTTCCTCTACCTCGATCCTTAATTTTTGTCCATAAAGGATAAATCTCTCGCTATTAGGATCCCAATAGCCCACCAACATTTCCAACAACCTCACTTGGGCCTGTTATCCCCGATATCTAGGGATAACTAGGAGATCATGTCTCGAGGCCCACATGGTCCTAGACATGAAGCACCGAGAGCAGGATTGACTTGAGCATGGCCCTGGAGGGCCCATCTCTCTTCTTCTTCATCAGATTTGTCCTGTCAGCAGTAGCAGTTTCCATCACCACCGACCTTGGCTTGCATCAGAAAGGACTCTTGCTCCATGAGGTAATTGGTCTGAGGTATCATGGTATGTGTCATATTTGATTGTTATAACCTTCTTATATATGAATTAGGTTCCTTTCATTTCTGATGACTGCTTGGATATTACACTAATCCACTTGACCATTGTTGGGGTGATTGATTGGGTAACTTAGTAAGCTGATATTCACGGGTTTTGGTTAGCCACCAAGGAGGATTTGCAGAGCCATCGCCCGCTCCCACCATCTTATAATATTTACATCTTATACCTCGCTCATCCATCCCATTCCCCTAGCTTAGCCATTAGGATGACCTTTCAGGGTTACAGTTTGTCTTGTGGGAAGAAGGGGCTAAAGGCCCAGGGGGTAAAAGCAGCTAGTAAAAGATAAAAGCCATAGGAAATAAACTCTAGAGATGCTTCGCTTAGGGGATCCCCGAGAAGGAAATAAAAATCCTCTCGATAAGAAACTAAGGGACCCTAAGAAAAATAATAATAAAAACAAGACCTAACCAAGAGGATGGGAGGTCTCATCACGAGACGACCCATTATGTTCATAGGTATCCAGCGGTATGACATTGCCACTATCTGGTCACCAAGCCAGGGCAGTGAACTTTGCTTGCATGGCCAAAGGAAAGGGGGTCTCATCACGAGCCAACCTTATCATTTCTGTGAAGATACCAGTGGGTAACGCTGTCAGCTCTGGCCACTAAGCCAAGGCAGTGTCCTCTGGTCAGACCTTGAAGCAAAAAAGAAAGAAAAAGCAATAAAAGAAAATGAGGCAATGATGGGCTTGGAAAAAATGCATCCATGACAGGTACAACTCCCCTCCTACAAAGGAACCCACAGACAACACTTGCCCTTGGTCTTACTATGACTGGACATCCCTACAAAAAAAACATATCACCTCATTAAACATGGCTTGAATGATCTTTTGAGGAAACTTTCCATCTCTTGTGGGTATTAGCCCAATAGGTTATTCTATCGGTTTCCTTAGCTTTGTATAGTAGATCTGTGTAATATCTTTGAGCTCTTAGATGATGTGTTAGGGATTTCATGCATATATTTGATAACTTTAATAATAAAATATGATTTACATTGATATTATCTCTAGGACTGATGAGCCCATGGAGGGCGTAGTCTTTGATGTGCAGGAACATACCAGGTGGACAGGTACCAGAGGACCGGTACACATGGGGAGATGATTAGCTCGGACCTCCATGGGGCTGAAGAGCCCATCAAATGGTTGCTGGGATGGCAGAGGCAGGACAACGTCATGATGAGCCCTTGCATGAAGAAGATAGAAGGACACCCTCACCAGGACACTGTGGCAGAGATTTGACCTAGGGGGGATCAACCCCTGCAGATTGGATGATGGCTTTGATGGACAGGACGCCACCCAGGGTAGGCTGGACGATTTCTGGAGCATGTGGCATCGTGTTGGGACTATTTGGCACATGTGGCAGGTTGTAGGAGCCCCAGAGGGGCCAACGTTTTTCCTTCTGGATGCTGATGATGCCTTGAAAGGGCCAACGTCTCCCTCAGAGGGGCCTG
>ML795629.1:480152-497693 GCA_009831015.1 Picea engelmannii
CCGGATTTCAAGGGAGGATGAAGTCTTTTGGTGATGTGTTCTAAGGTATGTTATTTTCAGGTCATCTTACCATTTTTGCTATAACTTTTTTTATAGAACGATTCAGATGGTGAAATCGCTATGGTATTGAGAAGACATATCAAATTATCTATGGTAAAAATTTCAGCTCTTGATTCGCTATAATTATGGAGATACACTCTGTGGAATATAGGGTTTGTGACCAGTCCTGAAAATAGTCAAAAAACAGGTGTTCTGGGTAAAATAGTCATAACGTTTTCATACAGACTCCAAATGAAGTGGGACCACTTCCATTGGAAATATTACGGACTTTAGTTTCTTGTGTGCGAGTTTCGGAATCATATGTTAAATATTGAGCGCGGGGCATGCTGTACAAGTTGGGTCTTCTGAACAGACCAGAATTGAATATAGTTTTATTATCTCTCATATATTCTTGGGTGGAAGGAAGGGGCAAGGATAGAGAGTTCAAATATATATTGATATTGGAGGATTGTATCTTCCTCTTGGAGTTTTATCCCTCCCTTTACATTTGGAAGCTGTAGCTACCTTTGGAAGTCATTACTTCCCTTGAACAAAAACTATTGATTATTTCTCATATATATTGTGCATGGTGTATTGTGGTGTATTGGTGTAACTCTTATACTATTGTTCATTACTCATTGGATATAATTGAATGGTTTAAGTATAAGTTGGAAAAGGTTTTTAAATTGTAATTGATACTGATTCACCCCCCTCTCAGTATCAACATCTACCTCCTCATTCTCTCGCTCTCTCCATTCCAACACCATCCTACCAAAAAAAAAAAATCATTTTTGAGTTAGATTTTTTTTTTTTTTTTTCCATTTGCACATGTATATGCAGTTTATTTACAAACAGTCGTGGGTAGGGCCTGATATACACCCCCTGTGGTTCACACAACAACGTATATCTATTCATATACATGACCTATTCAGAGAAACCTACATATACAGAAAAACCCAATTTGCACCCTTAAAAACTAACAAAATAGAACCTAACTCACAAATGTAAACCACTGAATTTGAAGAGGATGGGATGAAGAGTTACCTAGTCTAGACGGTGTGTTATTTCGTTGCCTATTGCTCCCGCGATTTTCGTTTGAATTATGGAGGTGTTTTAGTCCAAATTACACTATTTGGGTAAAAATGAAAATGAAACAGTAAATTTTGATTTTATTACTATTTATAAGCCATTTTTTACCCACTTGATATAATTTTATGCTATTGTTTTGTCTAATGGACTAATTCAAGAATGGTTTTAAGTTGGTTTATGTAGTTTCGACTCAATTTTATTGTGGATTTCAACGTCATGGTTAGTCGTTCGTCTGCTCGAGCAGGTATATTCATAACCTATCATATAAGATAGGTATCTACTCCATCGTGCATTTTTTTTCATTATCCTTCGACTACCGCTTTTTACGCCTTAGGTACGAACCCATTTATTGTTACACATAAACCTCCATCTACTATTAATAGCATCGTTAATAAATGGTAGAGAATTACCAAACATGGGTACCCTAGTTAGAACCTCCTTGTCATTTGGTGCCCATGCCGAGTTTTTTTTTTTCTTAGGATCGAGAGTTCATTATAATTCAATATGTGACTTTACAATGAGCCTCATTTCTCATTCATACATGCACAGCCTTATTACCCCCAGACTCCCAATAACGAGTCTTAGTTAAGCTCTTTTCTAACTCGTCTAAAAACTGAAAAGATCACCAAGTGATTTGTCCCTTTCACACTTGTTAAAATTGGATTTGAAAGATCATGAGTCCTAGTTAAGCTCTTTTCTAACTCACTATCAAAAATAGAAAAGATTGCCAAGTGAACTTGTCTTCTTCACACTCATAAATTGGATTTGAAAAGACATCTATTTGGCACAAGTTTACCCCTTTTTTACACCAAATAGACTAAAAGATATAAAAAAGGACATTTTTTGGCATTAAGTTGTGATTGCATCTCATACCCTCGCTTGTTGTATTGAGCCTTTATCTGGTTCTCGCTTTGCGTTATAAACCATTGCCTAAGCAGTTTGCATCTTCAACCAAGCAGAGACTTGCTTTTATCCTTCGCAATTTGACACCCTATACCCTAGAGGGAACATCACCTCAAGTTTCCATCTCCCACATGCATTTCCTTGCATTGAGCATAGGTACGCTCCACTGTTGGAACTAGTTTTTCTTACTTGCGACACTCATTCCCTCCTCTATATCATAACATTCATTTGTTATGAAGAAAAAAAAAAGACAGGAGAGAAGGTAATACTGTATTGTAATTGGCAGCAATCATGTCGCCTTTGAACAGATCACAAAGTTATTAAGTCCTTGAGTCATCATAAATTTAGGTTTAGTATGACCTTAGGAAGATAATCTCGCTACAAAGTTTTCTCTATCGACTGGTTACTCTTCCAGTTCCTATAGAGAATGTTATTTATGCTTCCTGCATCTAATTGTCACATCATTGAGTCCATGCTGTCGGAGTCCACCATATGTCTCATGCTCTCGTTCAAAGGAAGTCTATCAACCTGTCTTGGCCACTCCTCAGAAATATTGACTTTGCATGTCATCCATAGCCTCAATTTGTCTTAGAATTACATGATACTTTGGTCTTATCATCCACCTTGGCCCTACTTTTGTCATTATTAGGTCACCTTGAACCCAATAATCGACATTTCATCATTAGTTGTTGACTGGGTGGTTTTCCTTATGTTCGACAGCAAGACATATATTCACACTTTGGGATTCGTGCAGTGTCTTGGATGCCATTAGCCTTATTGGTGGTTTCCTCACCTTTGTCATCAATTTTTCATCATTGGCTTCTATTCATAGGGTCCTTTTCGTGTACTACTTGCATTTGGCACATGCAAAAGACACACAGAGTCGTTGGTTTGTGGACATGTTCTTCGTTCGATCTCCACCAAATCATGAAGCTCTTGCTTTGTTCCTCGTGCTGACTGATGAGAGATGCCTCAATTCTCTCCTTTCAGCGAGTCTTTTTCCATCGAATTCATCTCATTTATTTTGGATATGGGACCTAGAGTTTTATGAGTACCTTGAGGCTTGCAGTCATTAGTGGCAGGCTCTCTCGCCATTGACAGATGGGAATACATCAATGTCTCATGATCAATGGAACTCTCAAGTGTTCAACACCAACTCCTTTATTCACATTTGTAGAGATGTACTCGGTGCCTTGATACCTACTTTCATTATCGGTAGGTTGTCTCACGTTTGTTAATGGTATACTTCAATGACTGGTAATCAAATGATGTCTCATCGTGTTCGACCTCAACTCATTTATTCACATGATGTAGACTTGCACCATTGATGGATAGTGTAGAAGACTTGAAGACATCACTATGTGGTCGTAGCTTTCCTGAGTTGTTGCTTCCATTTCATTAGACCAGTACCTATTTGACTTCAGTGATCATGGGAGATCAGATTGTACTCCATGGTATACAAATATCTTCAGGTTGATTTTTGATACTGATTTCATTGGGCCTTGTTCGTGACTATGACAAATTTTGGAATATAAACACATTTGTATTTTCCTATTCATGTCCATGAACACTTGTTTGGTATATTTCCCACTTGGATCTGCATTATATTCTTGCCATCCATGCATGCAAAGTCAGTACATAATGTAATGAGAAATTGAGTTCATCCAGCTGGTTCTCTACCACTCCAATTCTGGGTAATTTATAATGTATTTTGGTCATCACAGATACTCCTTTGATCTCATACATTAGAGTGCATCTGTTATAGCAAGATTTTACTCACTATTTCTATCTTGCATAGAGGGCCTTTTTCCATTTCCCTATTCATACTTTTCATCCCTTTTTGATGAATCCAGAGATAAAAATATACATTTTTCCACATATACGCTCCCTATAAGTTATACAATATGCGTATACGCTTGTTGCTCCATTACAATTCACATATATCAGGATTTGTTCCAGAAAATACAAAATGAGGTCGGGTTTCCATGTCACGACAGAAGATCTCTGATCCTTGGCCTTCCATATACTGGAAATGTTCTGACTCGGCCCTTCAGTTGCATTCAACTTTGAGAGCAAAGTTATGCTGGAGAAATAACTTCATATTGAGTTTTCATCCCTTTGTCTCTCAAGTCTGAACACAGTGTTCAGCCTCCAAGCTCTTCCCTTATTGTTGAGAGGACCTCTTTGCCTCTTTCTCATGAGCTTGCCTTTGGTGGAGGATTGAAGTGGTGGAGACCCAGTTGGAAGGAACCTGGTTTCTTGGTTTCGAATTGTGCCGGCATAGAAGTCTGTAATGTTGACGCTTTTGCTGATCAATTATTAATAAAAATACTTCTTTCCCGTCCTATTGGTATATTGAAAATATATGATTATTATCCATGGGCATGTTTGTAATGTCTATTAATGGATTATGCTATCTGATGTGCTAACTCCTTTTATATAATCAATATATACTTTCTTCACTTGTTTGTTGAGAACTTCTTGTAGGTATAAATCTTTGGGTCAAAGTGCTCAACAGTGGAACATCATCAAACATTGGATCGAGGTAGGCCTATTTCTTGTATTGCACATTAGTCTATATAGCATATGTTGGAATTGAGTTGATTTCTGTACTCACATCTATCTATTGTGGTTTACCCTTGGCCATAGAGAGTTTTTCCCTTGTAACAATGAACATTGTATGACAGTAGATGTATATTACTATGGTGGATGTGTTCCACTATTCGTGACTATACGTTATTGATCAAGTACTTGTTTGCTACTTGGTGTGGTAGTGTACCACTGGATTGTAGTTATATATGACTATGGATAGACACAATTGTGTTCTATTTTTTTTGGATTAACTTGAAGACTATTAGAAGTTTGGTAAATAATTATCAACAAGATGAATGATTAAAGGACAAAGATTTCCCATACGAAAAATGGTTCAGAACATCTACTCTTCTAGGACAGAAGAATGACTCTTGTATCACTCTCTGGTGTGAGTGACTTATCCAGCATCATGTCTGATTACTCAGATGGAGTATGGTTTCGAGAGATGATGCAATTGATGACACCGATGGTGATAATGATGCTCATGATCTAGTTATGAGATAGTCTAGACGACTATGTTGATGCTACCGGGTGAATGGTATGTTTTGTTCTCAAGAACATTACCTATACTACCTCCCTTGTTAGGAGGGAGTGTTGATATTATGGTAGTTGTGGGAGGTATTTACCTCCACGTGTAAACCTGACAAGAATAGGACACTCCAGGAAGCAAGAAGAAACCATAATGAATTGGCTAATAACCCTAGAACACTTGTAGAGTCAAGAAGATAATTTATATTAGGTTATTAGCCTCCAAGAGAAGAAGTCGTCCAAAATAAATAATAATATACTAAACAGATAGATACCCAGAATGAGAATTCAACCCAGGTAGTTAGCCAAAATTAGTATAAATACAGGAGGCCAGTTCTCATTCTGGTAGGCAGTCTTAGAATTGCAGAGCAACAACTTGTGCACACTGCAGTATCCAATCTTGTGCACAGGTTTGAGGAGAGCTTCCATTGCAGCTGCTGCAGCTAGCATATCACATTTGGCTTGGACTATCTCTTAGTTAGGGTTTGGACTATCTGATCATCTCTTATTGGTGTGCTATCCTTGGGGAAAGGTGTGCTACCCTTTGTTTTTCTATCTATCCTAGGGTTTTCTTTCAGAGTGATTCTCTATCAAGGTTAAGGTGCTCGGAGGGTGGCTTCAACCTATGGTTGGGTGAGAATAGTGATATTGTCAATGGTAAAATAAGCACATCCATTATATTCTAACACATGCTTCATTCCAAATACAATCCTTCAAACCCTATCAATCCTCATAGCATCATTCCCATAATGTAATAATTGATGACAACATCCACTGCCAACAACATCCACTAATGACAACATCCACTAACAACAATATCCACTGGTGGCAACATCTATTGATGATGACATCAAAACCTCAAAACAATGCACATATAAGCATTACATACCTTCAATCCTTCATAGTGTACCTTGATAAAAAGAAAGACCTCAAGAAAATCCCTTAGAATTCTCTTGCACACCTTTAGATCCCAAAAATACACCCCAACTCCTTTAGTGCACCTTAGATCACTTCTGCGCACTTCAGAATTGATCTCTTGCTTGGTTACACTACAAATTCTCACATATATATTGTATTTATAGTAATTGTATCCCCACATTCAGGGTCAACTTGTAAATACCGGATGAGCCGACCTCATTTTTTTGGTTGGGTTGTCAAACAGAGAAATTCATATCTCCTCGTTCCTGAGGTGTTAGAGGGAATGCCGTATACCATTGGAAAGGTATTGGAGTAATCTTTCCAACCATGTAACTTATTCTCCCATTTGAACTAGGTATGTAGGGTAAAAATGACTTCAAATATAGGGTATACAAACTAAACATCAAAAATCCAAAATTCATACTTTCAACAATCTCCATCCTAAAATCTTTGTCTTGGATATCTATAGGCTTGTAATATTTATCTTGGACATATGTAGGCTCCCTATATATTTGACATAAATGAAAACAATATTTCCAACAATTATTATAAATCTAATACCCTTGTTTTGTAGGTATCTAGGGTAGTATTGAGCTTAGTGATAGTGATGGAATTTGCACCCACGAAGGTGCTCAAAGAAGATGTTTTGTGTTTTGTATTACTCTATGGATATTTTTTCCCTAGATTCCATAATATCAATTTATATTATTATTATTTGTTGGGGGTTTCTTCTATATTTTTTATCTTTGATTCCCTCTTAGTAATTCCCCTTTTATATTTTCTAAAAACGTAATACACCATGGATACCAAAATTCCATCAAAATAAACTATCTGTGAAGAGGAGTAGGAGAAACTAGGAGGTATGGTATTGAGTGGAGTCCCTGGGTTAAAGGGGGAAGTGAGAAAGGAAATCCCTTGTGTTATGCCCAAACTAGTTCCTTCCCCTGGTGAAGGAACATGATTTTTAGTCACCCTACCAATCTTTGATTATCTCGACCAAGTTGGGGTTTTATTTTCTAATGGTATCTAAGAACTTTTTGTTCAAGTATACTTAAGGATTTCGTAGCTGATACATCTTATGAATATCATCTGGATGTAATGACACAATACGGGTTCCTGCCTCATTCAATATGGTAGTGGTCTTAGGCTCCAAGTGTGAGTAAACCCATTTCACGACATCATTGTATGGAAGGATAGCCTCTCTAGTAGCAATAGCATATAGTCCGCTCTTTTTTATATTATGATAGGTGACGAGGTCTTCATCATCTTTTGGGAAATCTTCATTGATGAACATTTTGTACGTCTCATTCCAGGTAAGCCAACCTTTGACCCCATTGAAGTTATTGGTTTCTAACAATAGCAAAGTATTGGAGTTCTTTCCTTGCAAAATGACATTCTCGGTAGGAGCTTTCCCCCTTCATATTGAATCTCTCTACATATTGGATTTAGAAATCCTATAAAATTCAAAGTAGTATGAGACTCAAATATTACAATAATTTCATAGAGTAGCATGAAATAGCAAGAAATTCACTCTTTAGCAATCAATCTACATTTGTCTTAAGAAATTAAAAAAAAGAATTCTCAATAACTCGAGAGATGTTGTGTGGGTGTCCTACTTCAACCTTTACCTTGAAAAATAACCAAAATAACTATTATGATATGTAAATTTTAAGGTTATGTAGATTTTAAGGTAGATTCCAAAATGTTGAGTTCAATAGGCTTACAACTTAACTGTTAAATAGCGTTAACTTGACATTTGGATGGGGAGAGTCTGAAGAGTTAAGTCTGATAAGCTTGTGAGGAATTAGTTTCTTGAAATTTAGAAGATGTATATGCATGAAACCAATTTGAAAGACGTTGATATCATGGATGAGCAGGGGCTGAAAGAACTGATAATTATTCAAACCACTTAATGTTAAAACACTAATCAAAAGCAAGAGGAGATGGAGGGAGACTGATTCCATCCTCTATAAACAAACCACTCTTTTCTTTCATGCTTAATGTAAAAATTCAGCTATTGAGGCCATTAAATTTTCTCGAAATAGGAAAATTTAATGGGAGCTATTGTGGGTACAACATGTGGTTAATTGGTACTGTGTGTGTTTAAATGGGTTGCATTCATGACTTTAACTATTAATGTTATCAACATTGTCTATATGTGATTCTTTTTTATATTTTCTCATATGACATATTAATATTAGAATTATTCTAAGTTGTTTTTAGTAGTAATATGGACTACAGAGAAAAAAGTAAATTAATTTACTATAAACAAAGATCAATAATTGCAATTTCTAATATCATAAATTTATTTTTATTATACCTAGTATAAAGAAGAAAATCAACTTTGATAAAATAAAAATGAATTCTTACAAGCTTCATAATGAAATCAAGCATTATATAACACCTAAGAGGTTCGTGGGTGAAATAATATATCATTTTTCTTAAACAAAGAGGGTGGAGAATGAAACACTTTTATTTTAAAAATATCTTATATCCATATTAAATGTAATTTTCAAACTATTTGTAATTACTAATTACGCCCATTCATTTAACTCATAAAAATAAAAAATATTTAAATTTTTTTGATTAATTAAAAAAATGTTAAATAAATATCTCAATTACTAATAAAAGATTTAGTGTATTTCCTGTTATTATTTCTATTTAATTTTTCCCTAAATCAGTGAAGAAAGTATTGGATTTACATATTTGAGTGGCTAAATCTGTATAATCAGAGTGCCCTAGAATTTTTTAACAAACTGAATCCATTCATACATTCAAAAATGCAATTTAAACAATAGAAAATTGAGATTTTATCCAAATTTATATTGTGAGAAAAAATAAAACAACCCATTATTCAATTTATTTTGGGTTAGTAAACAGACTATAACATAATCGAGAAGTGAGTCCATCAGAATCTATATAAATTATTAGACTATTTCAAGGATAAACAAACACAGTACAGGTTCATTTTAATTTCAAATTTATCTTGTGTAGAAAGGAATCAAATTCATCAAAAAATTGAAAAAAAATTGAGAAAAGTTTGAATTTTGAGGATTAAGATTAAAGATGAAGATACCTTGGTTGTACTAATATGCAATTGCTTAAAAAATTAGAACTGAGTGTGACAATATATGTAATTATATAATTTACTTTTGTAATATGTGTTCATCATATATTTACTTCTAACAATATATGTTTATTATATTGACATATATATGTTTATCATATTCATATTCTCATGAAATTCACTTTATTATTCTTTTATTATTTCTATTGTTTTAGCATTATGTTTCTCCTAGTTTTGTTGGCAATTTAGAATTGCATATCTCCTTCATACTTTATTGGAAAGTGCATCTTGACCCAAATATTGGGTTGCAACCCAAAACTATTTTATGACCAACATTGAAATATGTTTTTTGTTATTAATATTTTTTAAATGTTACTTGTTAACTGCATGTTAAGAACACAAGTAATACACATTTCCCTTATATTGAGTAGTAGAAAGACTACAAAGGGTCTTTCCACACAATAATTTTGTATATTAGATGAGGAAGTTAACCACCAGCATCATCATATATGATATTGAAATATTTCATTACATTGAAGTATTTTTTTAGTTACTAATATTTTTTAAATGCTACTTGGCAATTCCAGATTGAGTACTTAAGAAATTACACATCTCTCTCATATTAAGCATCTCTCTTATACTGGAGTATAAAACCAATCACGGTCAGCCTTATCTGCATTAACAAAGAGTGGGGAATTTTACACAGTAATGCCGAGCGCGAGCGCTCCCAACATTCATTCTGTATACCTTGGATGACACTTGACTTTAAGAGCCCTTAAATCTATTAGACACTTGACTTTAATAAATCTATTACACATGTGGTTGCCTTACTATGTCAAGTTATTGCAGTAACCAACCTGTGGTGCACATAGATGCCTTCAAGGCTTGAAAGGCCTGATTAGTGGTGAGAGTCCAAGTGAAATAATTATTCTTAAGTAGAGTTGTGATCGGCACCGCAATATTTCCATAATTATTAACAAACTTGCAATAATAGCTTGTTAAAACCATAAAACCACACAATATTTGAAATTCTTGGGGTGAGGCCAATTATGCATAGATTCAATCTTCTCAGGATCCACCCTAACACCCTCATTGCCAACAATATGACCCAAGTACTTGACTTTCGAGTCTCCAAAATCACATTTAGATTTTTTGAGGAAATGTTGGTGTTGAGAGAGTAGATGAAGAACTTGATCCACATGAGCAAGATGGGTTGTCCACATTTTACTATAGATGAGAATATCATCAAATAAAACTAAGACAAAATGATAGAGAAAAGGATGGAAGACATGATTCATGAGGATTTGGAAAGTGGAGGGAGCATGACACAAGCCAAAGGGTGTGACCAAGAACTAATAGTGGCCTTCATGGGTTCAAAATGCAGTCTTAGGAATGTCTTCCTCTTTCATATGTATATGGGGGTAGCCAGAATGAAGATCAAGTTTAGTAGAGAACTGGGCACCACTTAATTAATCCAAGAGATCATCAATGACAAGAATGGGAAATTTGTCTTTGATGGTCAGTTTTTTTAGGGCATGAAAGTCAGGACACATGCACCAAGAGACTTATTTCTTAAGTACCATGATGACAAGAGAATAATAGGGGCTAGTAATAGGATGGATAATGCCTACAGAAGGAAATTCTTGAACAATTTTCTCAATTTCATTTTTCTAGGCAAAGGGATGAAAATAGGGACGAACATTGGGAGGAAGGCTTTTGGGGATGAGGGGAATGGAATGATCATGAACACCATGGGAAGGAGGAAATCCATAGGGAGTGAAAAAATAGTTTGATGTTTGGAGATGATGGATTGAAAGTTAAGAGGAATAAAAGGTCTCTCAATGACTTGAATGGAATGGAGTTGTGCAATAATGCTGGAATGACCTTTTTTAGGAGATTTTCCATGCGATGAGAACTCATGATCTCAAGGGAACCTATTGTGATGCCTTTGAAATTATATTTCCCCCCCCACCCCTAGTCGAATTGCATGGTTATTTCCTTAAAATACATGAGAATGAGGCCTAGAGTCCTTATCCATTCGATACCCAACACAATGCCACAACCACACATGTTGATAGAAAACATATGAGATTTCATGTGGTACTAACTAATTTGTAAACACACATTTTCACAATGAACCACACATTTCATGGACCCACCATTGGAAATCATGATTTGAAAGTTGTTGAATACTAGAATATAGCAATTAGTTTCTTGGGAAATGTGGGGATGAATAAAATTATGGGTGCTTCCACTATCAACGAGGACAATGAACTTTTGATGCTTAATGTAACCAATTAGCTTGGGGGTTTGGGGAGCAGAGAAGCAAGTGAGAACATTCAAGGAAATGACTGGTTCAACTTCTGGAGGGTTGGAAGGTGGAGTCATGCCAGTGGGTTCAGGTGACTCGGCCACAGGGGGAGCCTCGACATTTTCTTCAAAAACATCCTTAGAGATGGCCATAAAAAGATTTGTTTCCTTACAATTGTGCCCATGAAAATATTTTCCATAACAAATGCCCTTGAGTAGGTGTTCATTCATTTCTTCTCGGGTCAATTTTTGGATCTTTAGTGGAGTGGAAGGAGGAGGGGGAGTGACTGGTTTAGGGTGAGGAATAAAGGAGGGTTTTCTAGTTTGAGAAGAGATAACTTTTTTTGATTCCTTATCTCTTTTAGTATCTTCCACCCAACTCTGAGGGAGATCCACGAGGACAAGGGAACGTATCTCATCCTTGAGGCCAATGATAAAAAATTCTCAGAAAAAAAGCATCAGACATGCCTTCTGTGTGGAAATCTAATCTCTCAAAAGCTGCTATAAAGTCTTCCACTATGCTAGATTGTTTCAACTTTGTCAAACAACCTAAATGGTGGGTGTTACTGTCAAAGTGTTCATAATTTTTTGCAAAAAATTATGTCTAAGCCACATACCCTTGGCAATTATTTTTTCTCCATTGCCACCATTGCCACCATTGCCAACGTTCTGGATCTAGATGGAGAACATCATACCTGTGTTTGTCCGACTCATCAGTAATATCATACAAAGAGAAATAGTGTTCCATTTGAGTTACCAATCCTATGGGATATGAGCCATCAAATTTTTTCACCTCCATTCAAGGGGGACGTAATCCCCACTGAAAGTGGTGGGGAGGAAAAGAGGCAGACTAGGAGGATTCATGACCGTCAGGTTTATAAGGTGTGGAATAAGAGAAAGGATATGGGGTGGGATTAAACAAGGTGGTCAAATTGTTCACTACATCCTGACATTGTTGACACATGGTGGTTAATTGAGTGTTGGATGTGGGAAGTGATTCAAGTGGACAACGATGGGAGTTGAGGTTACCAATACTGGAAGTAATGGAAGAAATGTAAATCCGGGTTTGGTCATGAGCTTTTTCCAAGGCGGTGAGAGGTTGTTCCCAATATTGGTTGCGAGTGTGGGCCATGGGGATGGTACAAGAGGGAAAATGGGACCGCATAGAAAATGGTTATTGTTGAATGGTACCACTACGATCAATGAAAATAGATGAAGTCAATGGGATATATACCAAATAGGGGTGTCAGGAAGGGGTAGATTCAATGGAAAAAAAAAAATTGTTGGAAAATGATAGGTAGGAATGTGATCAGGGAGAATAGAGGAATCCAATGGGATAGGTCTCAAATAATGGTGCCGACAGGATCCAGAATTTTTTTTGTTTTAATATTGTAGATTTATATTTGGATCTGAATAATACTTAATTGACAAAATGGCCAAATGCTTAACAGGAAGAAATGTGTAGGAATTTCGCAACCAAAATGTAGGAGGCAGAATTGCACGAAAATAGATATTGTCTATTTTTTTTTTGTTTCCGACCTAAGGGTTATGGTTTTCAAGGTTTCTACAGATGAGTGTTTTCCCTATGATATAGATCTCTGACATACGTGCGGGGTCCAATAGTAGTACTCAGTCCAATATCTAATAGAACTAACTAAGAATGCTAGACCGTGCCCTTGGCCATACTACCCGACTACCAAGGTACTAGAGTGTATCTTCCCAAGCGCTCTTCTTGGTGGCACTATAGAAAGTAGGTGGTTGATTGGTTTATCTATAGAGTGTTTTAGGATATCTAGGTCGATCCGTATAAGAAACTTAGGCTTTATCTTAGAGTCAAGATGTCTCAAATGGTAGCGTTCAAATGGGAGCATTTATCCTTTCAGCCAAGACACAATGGCCCAATGTCTCATTAGACATTTGAATCTGGGTGGGGAGAGTATGAAACTTACCTCCTAAACAATTTTAAATAATTTCTCCTCAATTAAGACTTAAGTCGATATTATACACTAACATTTCTACTAACATCTAGATTAACTTAGGGATACGAGATATTATGATAATTCATCATGTTAAAATGTGTTTTAATGTTGTTCAATGAATTGATGCAATTTTGTATTTAGTATATTAATGATTATCATTATAACATCATTTATGAGGCACTTAAACATTTAACATGGCCTCACTAGAATTTTCTAATATTGCAGATCTGCACATAGACATAGTTTTGGGAGTTATTTGGTGGTGACTTGTCTATCACGTAATGATGAACTACACTCATAGTTAATTATTATCCACTATTTCTCCCTATCTCTTGATGAGTTTATCATCAACCTTTATGGATCATTTGATCTCCACCCTTGATTATGCTTTATGATCAATGGTCTAGGTTTCTCCTCATTACTATAAATTGAGGCAATATTGGCCTTGAATCTAAAAGGGTGGAGAGTGGCTTATGGTATTAACAATTATCCTGAAACCTATTGGTCCTAAGGCTAGATCGTCCATATTATTTAGAGTTATATGGATCTCATTTGAACTCCATACATGTCTCTACTCTAGCAATCGTAATTTGGGAGAATTATATGAAGAATCTAGAAGGTCTTTTTTCCATGGATATTTCCGCACATTGGGTTTTACCATGTAAAATTCTTGTCTCCTCTCTCTTATTCAACAAATATAATTTTATTTGTTTGATGTTTTCCATAGTATTTTATGTTAATTTCCAGATCTTTTATAATAGTCGAAAACAAAAATATTACAGAGACTAACAGCGGAATAACACAATATGTGAAACCACAACACCAGAATAATACCTTTATTGATAGGAAACAATGTTCACTTGCCTCTTCGAGGGGGAAACCTCCAGTAGAGCAACACTCTCTTACAATAATCCTCAAGAAAAAAAATTCTCACGCCCTCAAATCCTATTTATGCTAAATCTATCTACCAAAAGAACAATATAGAGGAAGATATTTTAGAAGCAGAAGCTTCTATTAGGTTTTCTTACATTTGACTTGTTCTTCCTTATTATTAGGCCTTATTAATATTCTCCTTTATTACATGGAAAATATATTATTTTACATATTTGAGGAGTTAGGGAGGTTAGGTCCCTAACATGCCCTCCCTCTTAAAAACAACCTTGTCCTCAAGGCTTGAGATGAGGAAATTATTGCAGAAGGGTAACTGGCTCCTAGGTGGCATCTATTGGAGTTGTATATTTCCACTATCCTAACACTTCCTTGATGGTGCACTGACGAATACGGTGCTGAAGCTAGTCCAATACTGCTTGTGGCTACAACCAGATGGAGCCTTCTTCATCCAACTTAGGAAGACTGGTTTGAGTTTGGCACTTAGTTCCAATCACCTTCTTTAAGTAGGACACATGAAAAACATGATGGAGCTTATAATGACTGGGAAAAGCTAATTGATAGGCCACCTATCCCATGTGCTTGAGAACTTTATAAGGACCATAATATTTGGGCACCATTTTCTAACAATGCTCAGCCTTGAGTGAATTTTGATTATAGGTTGCAGTCAAATAAACATTTGGTGTTCTTCAACAAATTGATGTTCAGAGTGACATTGATATTCTTGTTGCTTCATGTGATTTTGAGCCATGAAAAAATTATCTTTGAGGGTACAAAGAATAGCCTCTCGAACTATAAGAGTTTGGTCAACCTCCTGGACCTTTGAGACACTGGGCATGCATGAGAGAACTGAAGGTGGATTTTATCTATGTACTGCTTCAAAAGCAGTCATCTGAGTAGTTGTATGGTAAGAAGTGTTGTACCACCATTCAACTAGTGGTAACCATTGAGCTCATTGATTTTTCCTTTCAGATGAAAAACACCTCAAATATGTTCCCAAACACTTGTTGACAAATTCAGTTTGGCCATCAGTCTAGGGATGATAGGTGGTGTTGATATGCAATTGGGTGCCCTATATACTCAACAGCTCTTGCCAAAAATTGATGGTGAAAGTGGGATCTCGATAAAAAACAATAGAATAAGGCATGCCATGAAGCTTGTTGACATGATCCATGAAAATTTGATCCATAGTGGAGGTGGTAAATGGGTCTTGAAGTGCACATAAATGAGAATACTTGGAAAGATGATCAAATACCACCATGATGACTGACTTATTTCGCAGTTTAGGTAAGCCAACAATCAAATCCATAGATATATCCCTCCAAATAGTGGGTGGAATTAGAAGAAGATGTACTGTGACAAGGGATTTGAATGTTTCTCCCTTATTGCATTGAAAAACATCACATTCTACCACAAAAGTGAGAATGGCTTGTTTCATACCATCCCCAAAAAAAGAACGTTTGACCAGGTCATAGGTTTTGGTAAATCCTGAGTGCCCAGTTGTGGGTATAGCATGAAGCTCAAAAAGCACCATGGATTTAAATTATGATTGTTTACTTAAATACATACAACCTTTGTAGTGAATCTCATCATTGTGCCAAGAGTACCCTAGGGAAACCAGAGAATTGGCTTGCAATTGTTGGATCATATGCGAAAGTTTGTGATTTTGCAGCTATTCCTAGAGAACAACTTGGATCCAATCTGGTACAATGAAGGAGATGGAGAAAAGGGACCCTTCATCTTAATATCTTCTTGAAAGAGAGTCAACAACCACATTGTCTTTTCCTTTCTTGTAAATGATCTCATAATCATATCCAAATATCTTAGTCACCCACTTTTGTTGCTCCTGGGATGAAAGACGTTGATCCATTTTAGCCTCTTATGATCTTTCTTCATTTGGAAGCATTGCCCCAATAGATAAGGGCATCACAGATCCACCACTTGAAAAATATCAAACATTTCCTTTTCGTAGATTTATTGGCCAAATTGTCGCTTTGAAAGTTGTTTGCTCATAAAGGCCAAAGGTCGACCATGTTTCATAAGGACTACTCCAATTCCTCTCCCAGAAGTATTACATTCTAGGATAAAGGTCTTTGTGAAGTCAAGAAGGGCCAGGAAAAGAGTGGTGCATATAGACGCCTTCAAGGCTTGAAAGGCCTGATTAGCTGTGAGAGTCCAAGTGAAAGAATTATTCTTAAGGAGAGTTGTGAGAGGCACCACAATATTTCCATAAGTATTAACAAACTTGCAATAATAGTCAGTTAAAACCATAAAACCACACAATATTTGAAAGACTTGGGGTGAGGCCAATTCTGCATAGATTCAATCTTCTCAGGATCCACCTTGACACCTTCATTGCCAACAATATGAACCAAGTACTTGACTTTTAAGTCTCCAAAAGAACATTTAGATTTTTTTTGGAAATGTTGGTGTTGAAAGAGTAGATGAAGAAATCGATCCAGATGAGAAATATGGGTTGTCCACGTTTTACTATAGGTGAGAATATCATGAAATAAAACTAAGACAAAATGATAGAGAAAAGGACGAAAGACATGATTCATGAGGATTTGGAAAGTGGAGGGATCATTACACAAGTCAAATGGTGTGACCAAGAACTAATAGTGGAATTCATGGGTTCAAAATGCAGTCCTAGGAATGTCTTCCTCTTCCATATGTATATTGGAGTAGACAGAATGAAGATCAAGTTTAGTAGAGAACTGGGCACCACTTAATTCATCCAAGAGATCATCAATGACAAGAATGGGAAATTTATCTTTGATGGTGAGTTTTTTTAGGGTGAAAAAGTCAGGACACATGAACCAAGAGACTTCTTTCTTAAGTACCATGACCATAGGAGAAGAATAGGGGCTAGTACTAGGATGGATAATGCCTGCGGAAAGAAATTCTTGAGCAATTTTCTCAATTTCATTTTTCTAGGAAAAGGGATGACAATAGGGATGAACATTGGGAGGAAGGCTTATGGGGACAAGGGGAATGGAATGATAATGAACACGATGGGAAGGAGGAAATCCCTAGGGAGTGAAAAAATATTTTGATGTTTGGAGATGATGAATTGGAGGTTAAGAGGCATAGATGGTGTCTCAATGACTTGAATTGAATGGAGTTGTGCAATAATGTTGGAATTACCTTTGTTAGGAGATTTTCCATGTGATGAGAACTCATGATCTCAAGGGAACCTATTGTGATGCCTTGGAACTTATATTGTCC
>ML795629.1:497751-525063 GCA_009831015.1 Picea engelmannii
CCCCCCCCCCCCCTAGTTGAATTGCATCATTAATTCCTTAAAATACATGAGAATGAGGCCTAGAGTCCTTATCCATTTGATACTCAACACAATGACACAACCACACATGTCGATAGCAAACATATGAGATTTCATGTGGTACTAACTAATTTGGAAACACACAGTTTCACAATGAACCACACATTTCATGGACCCACGATTGGAAATCATGATTTGAAAGTTGTTGACTACTGGAATATAGCAATTAGTTTCTTGGGAAATGTGGGGATGAATAAAATTATGGGTTCTTCCATTATCAATGAGGACAATGACCTTTTGATGCTTAATGTAACCAATTAGATTGGGGGTTTGGGGAGCAGAGAAGCAAGTGAGAACATTCAGGGAAATGACTGGTTCAACTTCTGGAGGGTCAGAAGGTGGAGTCATGCCAGTAGGTTCAGGTGACTCAGCCACAGGGGGAGCCTCAACAGTTTCTTCAGAAACATCCTTAGAGGTGGCCATAAAAAGATTTTTTTCCTTACAATTGTGCCCATGAAAACATTTTTCATCACAATTATAATAAAGGCCCTTGAGTAGGTGTTCATTCATTTCTTCCCGGGTCAATTTTTGGATATTTAGTGGAGTGGAAGGAGGAGGGGGAGTGACTGGTTTAGGGCGAGGAGTAAAGGAGGGTTTTCTAGTTTGAGAAGAGACAACTTGTTTTGATTCTTTATCTCTTTTAGTAGCTTCCACCCAACTCTGAGGGAGATCCATGAGAGCAAGGAAATGTATCTAATCCTTGAGGCCAATGATAAAACATTCTCGTAAAAAAGCATTAGACATTCCTTTCGTGTGGAAATATAATCGCTCATAAGCCGCTACAAAGTCTTCCACTATGTCAGATTGTTTCAAATTTGTCAAACGACCTAAATGGTGGGTGTTATTGTCAAAGTGTTCATAAAGTTCTGCAAAAAATTGTGTCTAAGCCACATACCCTTGGCAATTACTTTTTCTCCAATGCAACCATTGCCAACGTTCCAGATCTAGATGAAGAAAATCATACCTGAGTTTTTCCAACTCATCAGTAATATCATACAAAGAGAAATAGTGTTCCATTTGAGTTACCAATCCTATGGGATCTGATCCATCAAAATTTTTTACCTCCATGCGAGGGGGACGTAATCCCCGCTGAAAGTGGTGGGCAGGAAAAGAGGTGGATTAGAGGGATTCATGACCTTTAAGTTTATAAGGTGTGGAAGAAGAGAAAGGATATGGGGTGGGATCAAACAAGGTGATCAAATTGTTCACTATGTCCTGGCATTGTTGACACATGGTGGTTAATTGAGTGTTGGATGTGGGAAGTGATTCAAGTGGAGAACGATGGGAGTTGAGGTTACCAATACTGGAAGTAATGGAAGAAATGTTAATCTGGGTTTGGTCATGAGCTTTGTCCAAGGCGATGAGAGGTTGTTCCCAATATTGGTTGCGAGTGTGGGTCATGGGGATGGTATAGGGGGGGAAATGGGACTTCATAGAAAGGGGTTATTGTTGAATGGTACCACTACGATCAGTGAGAATAGATGAAGTCAATGGGATATATGCCAAATAGGGGTGTCGGGAAGGGGTAGATTCAACGGAAAAAAAAATTGTTGGAAAATGATAGGTATGATTGTGATCAAGGAGAATAGAGGAATCCAATGGGATGGGTCTCAAATAATGGTGCCGGTAGGATCCAATTTTATTTTTTTTTTAATATTGTGGATTTATACTTGGATCTGAATAATACTTCAGTGACGAAATGGCCAAATGCTTAACAGGAAGAAATGTGTAGGAATTTCGCAACCAAAATGTAGGAGGCACAGTTGCACAAAAATAGATATTGTCTATTTTTTGTTTGTTTCCATCCTAAGGGTTATGGTTTTCAAGGTTTCTATAGATGAGTGTTTTCCCTATGCTATAGCTCTCTTACATACGTGCGGTGTCCAACAATAGTACTCAGTACAATATCTAATGGAACCAACTAAGGATGCTAGACCATGCCCTTAGCCATACTACCCGACTACCCAGATACTAGAGTGTATCTTCCCAAGCACTCTTCTCGGTGGTACTATAGCAATCAGGCGGTCGATTAGTTTATCTATAGAGGGTTTCACGATATCTAGGTCGATCTGTATAAGAATCTTAGGCTTTAGCTTAGAGTCAAGATGTCTCAAATAGTAGAGTTCAAATGGGAGCATTTATCCTTTTAGCCAAGACACAATGGCCCAATGTCTCATTAGACATTTGAATCTGGGTGGGGAGAGTATGAAACTTACCTCCTAAACAATTTTAAGTTATTGCTCCTTAATTAAGACTTAAGTCAATATTATACACTAACATTTCCACTAACATCTAGATTAACTTAGGGATACAAGATATTATGATAATTAATCATGTTAAAATGTGTTTTAATGTTGTTCAATGACTTGATGCAATTTTGTATTTAGTATATTAATGATTATCATTATAACATCATTTATGAGGCACTTATATATTTAACATGGCCTCACTAGAATTTTCTAATATTGCAGATCTGCACATAGACATAGTTTTGGGAGTTATTTAGTGGTGACTTGTATATCATGTGATGATGAACTACACTCATATTTAATTCTTATCCACTATTTCTCCCTATCTATTGATGAGTTTATCATCAACCTTTATGGATTAGTTGATCTCCACCCTTGATTATGCCTTATAATCATTGGTCTAGGTTTCTCCTTGTTACTATAAATTGAGGCAATATTGGCCTTGAATCTAAAAGGGTGGAGGGTGGCTTATGGTATTAATCATTATCCTGAAACCTATCGGTCCTTAGGCTAGATAATCCATATGCTTGAGAGCTACATGGATCTCATTTGAACTCCATACATGTCTCTGCTCTAGCAATTGTAATTTGGGAGAATTATATGAAGAATCTAGAAGGTCTTTTTTCCATGGATATTTCCCCACCTTGGGTTTTTCCATGTAAAATTCTTGTCTCCTCTCTCTTATTCAACAAATACAATTTTATTTGTTTGATTTGTTCAATATGAGTTTATGTAAGCTTCCAGATCTTTTATAATAGTCGAAAACAAAAATATTACAGAGACTAACAACGGAACAACACAATATATGAAACCACAACACCAGAACAATAAATTTATTGATAGGAAACAATGTTCACTTGCCTCTTTGAGGGGGAAACCTCTAGAAGATAAACGATCTATTACAATAATTATCAAGACAAAAAATTCTCATGCCCTCAAATCCTATTTATACTAAATCTATCTACCAAAAGAACAATATAGAGGAAGATATTTTAGAAGCGGAAGCTTCTATTAGATATTCTTACATTTGACTTGTTCTTCCTTAGTTCCAATCACCTTCTTTAAGTAGGACACATGAAAAACATGATGGAGCTTATAATGACTTGGAAAAGATAACTGATAGGCCACCTATCCCACATGCTTGAGACCTGTATAAGGACCATAATATTTGGGCACCAGTTTCTGACAATGGTCAGCCTTGAGTGAAGTTTTCTTATAGGTTGCAGTCGAATAAACATTTGGTATCCTTCAGCAAATTGACGTTTAGAGTGACATTGATATTCTTGTTGCTTCATGCAATTCTGAGCCATGACCAAATTCTCTTCGAGGGTACAAAAAATATCCTCTCGAACTATAAGAGTTTAGTCAACCACCTGAACCTTCGAGACACTGGGCATGCATGAGAGAATTGAAGGTGGATTTTGTCCATGTACTGCTTCAAAAGGAGTCATGTGAGTAGTTGTATGGTAGAAGCGTTGTACCACCATTCAACTAGTGGTAACCATTGAGCTCATTGATTTTTCCTTTCAGATGAAAAACACCTCAAATATGTTCCCAAACACTTGTTGACAAATTTAGTTTGGCCATTAGTCTGGGGATGATAGGCGGTGCTGATATGTAATTGGATGCCGTATATCCTCAACAACTCTTGCGAAAAATTCATGGTGAAAGTGGGATCTCGATCATAAACAATAGAATAAGGCATGCCATGAATATTGTCGACATGATCCATGCAAATTTGATCCATAGTGGAGGCGGTAAATGGGTATTGAAGTGCACAGAAATGAAAATACTTGGAAATATGATCAAATACCACCATGATGACTGACTTATTTCTCGATTTAGGTAAGCCAACAATCAAATCGATAGATATATCCCTCCAAATAGCCGGTGGCATCAAAAGCAGATGTACTGTGCCAAGGGATTTGAATGTTTCTCCCTTATTGCATTGAAAAACATCACATTATGCCACAAAAGTGAGAATGGCTTGTTTCATACCATCCCCCCCGAAAAAATCTTTGACCAGGTCATAGGTTTTGGTAAATCTTGAGTGCCTAGTTGTGGGTATATCATGAAGCTCAAAAAGCACCATGGATTTAAATTGTGACTGTTTACTTAAATACATATGACCTTTGCAGTGAAGCTCATCATTTTTCCAAGAGTACCCTGGGGAAACTGGACAATTGGTTTGCAATTGTTGGATCATATGTGAAAGTTTGGTATCTTGATGCCATTCCTAGAAAACAACTTGGATCCAATCTGTTACAATGAAGGAGATGGAGAAAAGGGACCCTTCATCTTCATATTTTCTTGAAAGAGCGTCAACAACCACATTGTCTTTTCCTTTCTTGTAAATGATCTCATAATCATATCCAAATAGATTAGTCACCCAGTTTTGTTTCTCCAGGGATGAAGGATGTTTCTCCATAAAATACTTTAGGCTCTTATGATATTTCTTCATTTGGAAGCGTTGCCCCAATAGATAAGGGCATCACAGATCCACTGCTTGAAAAATATCCAACATTTCCTTTTCATAGATTTATTGGCCAAAATGTCACTCTGAAAGTTGTTTTCTCATAAAGGCCAAAGGTCGACCATATTTCATAAGGACTGCTCCAATTCCTCTCCCAGAAGTATCACATTCTAGGATAAAGGTCTTTGTGAAGTCAATAAGGGACAGTAAAAGAGTGGTGCACATAAACGCCTTCAAGGCTTGAAAGACCTGATTAGCTATGAGAGTCCAAGTGAAAGAATTATTTTTAAGGAGATTTGTGAGAGGCACTACAATATTTCCATAATTCTTAACAAACTTGCAATAATAGCCTGTTAAAACCATAAAACTACACAATATTTGAAATTCTTGGTGTGAGTCCAATTCTGCATAGATTCAATATTCTTAGGATCCACCCTGACACCTTCATTGCCAACAATATGACCCAAGTACTTGACTTTCGAGACTCCAAAAAAACATTTATATTTTTTGAGGAAAAGTTGGTGTTGAGAGAGTAGATGAAGAACTCGATCCACATGAGCAAGATGGGTTGTCCACATTTTACTATAGATGAGAATATCATCAAATAACACTAAGACAAAATGATAGAGAAAAGGATGGAAGACATGATTCATGAGGATTTGGAAAGTGGAGGGAGCATTACACAAGCCAAAGGGCGTGACCAAGAACTCATAGTGGCCCTCATGGGTTCAAAATGTAGTCTTAAGAATGTATTCCTCTTTCATATGTATATGGGGGTATCCAGAATGAAGATCAAATTTAGTAGCGAATTGGGCACCACTTAATTCATATAAGAGATCATCAATGAAAAGAATGGGAAATTTGTCTTTGATGGTGAGTTTTTTTAGGGAGAGAAAGTTGGGACGCATGAACCAAAATACTTTTTTCTTAAGTACCATGACCAAAGGAGAAGAATAGGGGCTAGTACTAGGATGGATAATGCCCGTAGAAAGAAATTCTTGAACAATTTTCTCAATTTCTTTTTTCTAGGGAAAGGGATGACAATAGGGATGAACATTTGGAGGAAGACTTCTGGGGACGAGGGGAATGGAATGATCATGAACACCACAGGAAGGAGGAAATCCCTAGGGAGTGAAAAAATAGTTTGTTGTTTGGAGATGATGGATTGGAGGTCAAGAGACACAGAGGGTGTCTCAATGACTTGAATGGAATGGAGTTGTGTAATAATGATGGAATGACTTTTTTTATGATATTTTCCATGCGATGAGAACTCATGATCTCAAGGGAGCCAATTGTGATGCCTTGGAACTTATATTGTCCCCCCTCTAGTCGAATTGCATGGTTAATTCCTTAAAATACATGAGAATGAGTCCTAGAGTCCTTATCCATTCGATACCCAACACAATGCCACAACCACACATGTCGATAGGAAACATATGAGATTTCATGTGATACTAACTAATTTGGAAACACACATTTTCACAATGACCCACACATTTCATGGACCCACCATTGGCAATCATGATTTCAAATTTTTTGACTACTGGAATATAGCAATTAGTTTCTTGGGAAATGTGGGGATGAATAAAATTATGGGTTCTTCCACTATCAACGATGAAAATAACCTTCTGATGCTTAATGTAACCAATTAGCTTGGGGGTTTGGGGAGCAGATAAGCGAGTGAGAACATTTAGGGAATGTCTGGTTCAAATTCTAGAGGGTCGGAAGGTGGAGTCATGCCAATGGATTCGGGTGATTCGGCCACAGGGGGAGCCTCGACATTTTCTTCAGAAACATCCTTAGAGATGGCCATAAAAAGATTTTTTTAATTACAATTGTGCCGATGAAAATATTTTCCATCAAAATTATAACAAAGGCCCTTGAGTAGGTGTTCAGTCATTTCTTCCCGGGTCAATTTTTGGATCTTTAGTGGAGTGGAAGGAGGAGGGGGAGAGACTGTTTTAGGACGAGGAATAAAGGAGGGTTTTCCAATTTGAGAAGAGACAACTTGTTTTTCTTCCTTATCTCTTTTAGTATCTTCCACCCAACTCTGAGGGAGATCCATGAGGAAAAGGTAACGTATCTCGTCCTTGAGGCCAATGATAAAGAATTCTCAGAAAAAAGCATCATACATGCCTTCTGTGTGGAAATCTAATCGCTCAAAATCCGCTATAAAGTCTTCCACTATGCCAGATCGTTTCAACTTTGTAAAATGACCTAAATGGTGGGTGTTAGTGTCAAAGTGTTCATAAAGTTCTGCAAAAAAAAAAATCTAAGCCACATACCCTTGGAAATTATTTTTTCTCTATTGCCACCGTTGCCAACGTTCGAGATCTAGATGGAGAACATTATACTTGAAATACTGGAAGTAATGGAAGAAATGGAAGAAATGGAAGAAATGTCAATCAGGGTTTGGTCATGAGCTTTGTCCAAGGTGGTGAGAGGTTGTTCCCAATATTGTTGCGAGTGTGGGCCATGGGGATGGTACAGGGGGGAAAATGGGACTGCACAAAAAGGGGTTATTTTTTAATGGTACCACTACAATCAGTGAAAATAGATGAATTCAATGGGATATATGACAAATAGGGGTGTTGGGAAGGGGTAGATTCAATGGAAAAAAAAATTGTTGAAAAATGATAGGTATGATTGTGATCAGGGAGAATAGAGGAATCCAATGGGATAGGTCTCAAATAATGGTGTCAGTAGGATATAGACTTCTTTTTTGTTTTAATTTTGTGGATTTATACTCGGATCTGAATAATACTTCAATGACGAAATGGCCAAATTCTTAACAGGAATAAATGTGTAGGAATTTCGCAACCAAAATTTAGGAGGCACAGTTGCACGAAAATAGATATTGTCTATTCTGTTTTGTTTCCTTCCTAAGGGTTATGGTTTTCAAGGTTTCTACAGACAAGTGTTTTCCCTATGCTATATCTCTCTAACATACATGCAGGGTCCAACAGTAGTACTCAGTCCAATATCTCATGGAACCAACTAAGGATGCTAGATTGTGCCCTTAGTTGTACTACCCGACTACCCAAGTACTAGAGTGTAACTTCCCAAGCGCTCTTCTCAGTGGAACTATAACAATCAGGCGGTTGATTGGTTTATCTACAGAGGGCTTTAGGATATCTAGGTCGATCCGTATATAAGTGTTGTCTGATGCACTACCACTCGAAGGGGTACCGACCCCCTTACAAGGGTGGACAACAATGTGCGCTTAAGTACCACTTGTAGTTCCTGCGTGTATGCTTCCCCGACCACAGATTTATGCGTTGAATGAAATATATTCATATCTTTAATATGTAGGAATATGTCTCTACGTTGAAAAACAATAACCCACAATATTCTTCCAAGGAAAGTGCTCTAATACCACTTGTAAGGTATTGGATCTATTATAATAGTTGAAAAAATAAATATTGCAGAGAATAACAACAGAAAAACACAATAGATGAAACCACAAAACCATAATAATACCTTTTTTGATAGGAAACAATGTTCACTTGCCTCTTTGAGGGGGAAACCTCTAGCAGAGAAATGCTATATTACAATAATTCTCAAGAAAAAAACTTCTCATGCCATAAAATCCTATTTATACTAAGTATATCTACCAGAAGAACAATCTAGAGGAAGATCTTCTAGAAGCGAAAGTGTAACACCCACACGCTTTAGGACATGTGCTCATCGTAGAGTGCATGAGAAGCTCAGCATCTCTAGCATAACCTGAAGACCTGCTTGATCTCGAAAGAAGCATGAGTAAAAAGGGGTGGTAATGCCACCCCGACATATATATATATATATATATATATATATATATATATATATAAAGAAATCAATAAATATGAAGCAAACTACTCACCTGTACTTACCTGTTTGTTGGATGTTGTAGTCAAACAACTAGTGAAGCCAATCCAACAACGTCCCAAAATACCTGCCTTTGTGCTTCATCATAAACTAGAACAATGAAAAATCAAGAACAAAAATGACATGGGTTAGAGCGTATATCATATTGTCGAAAATCATAAAGTCTAACTCATGGAGGAGGGTGGGAGGGATAAAATCTTGTCAAGTCCATATCTGAGGAGAGAACTCAATCCACCTCCGGAAAGGGTCATGAAAAGTCCAAGGTTCAGAACACTGACTTTGAGGGCTGGTAAACTAGATATCTAGGACATCCTCATGCTCTGAAGACTGGGAAGGGATCACCAAAGATCTAGCAGACGACTGGAAAACTCCCAAGGGAAAGTTGAAAAAAAGAGACGATAGGCTGAAATATGTAGTTTACAACTAACCCTTGGATTCTTGGGTTTTCTTCAGAGGAAACTCAATGCAAAATATATAATTCCCAACTACATCTTTAATGATACAACAAGGTAAGGTAATAAGAGGTGGTTGGAGAAAAATGTCATGAGAATCTCTCTTTAGGAAAACAACGTTATTACTGCTGTCAAACCTTGAGCACAATGGTGGTTGATAGCCATCTTCATAGAATAAATCCAAATTCTTAGAGGATAAATCATAAAATTCCTCAAGGTATGACCGAAAATCATTAGGAAAACATAGCATCATGTCATCCTTGGGTGTCTGAATAAGTTCAGGTTCTTGTTTCCAAATGTCAAAATTATTAGTAACTTCATGTGGTAGATGTAAAGACAACTTTTGGGGATGACCCTCAATGTCGTAAATGGGATCCCCATCATATCCAATCACATCCCATTTATGCTTCCCGACATGTATGAACTCATCAATGTTATCAACAAAGTCCTCATTTTTATCAAAACATGAAGGGGTTAGAAAATCCGACACTTCTTTGCTCTCTACATCATAAGATAAAGAATCATTAAAATTTTGGAAGGGGAAATAACTCACCTTGTTTAATCCTTCTTGTGCAGGAGATTCAATCATTTGGAGAACTTCATCAAGAGGAATATTTTCCTCTACATCTTCAACCTTGAGATACAGAGGACCAAGCTCGTCCAAGGGTTCCATTTCTTCTTCACTCTTTGAGTCATAGAACAAGGTATCATCAAAGAACTGGAAAGGAAAATGAATTACCTCATTCTCTTCATCTTGTGCAAGAGGGACAAAATCTTGGATATCTTCATCAGACTGAGGAGTGGTTACTGGTGCTTTATAATTCACTTCTTTAGTTGTATCTTCACTACATTCTATTGAATCATGGGAAAAATCCTGCTCCTCTTCAAGAGGTTGAAAATGTTCTTCATGAATATCTTCTTTAACATCAAATGATTCTTGATGTTGAACATGATATTTTTTTCTAAGATCTGCCACAATCTCAGTAGTGAATCCTCTATTTTCCAAGGCTATTGTGATATTATGAAGGGCATGGTAATACATTTGGAAATGTGGTTTAGTAAACTCAACAAACCTGCTAATGAGGTGCATGAAGGATGATATGCCTCTATCTTAGCAACAACCCTTAAAACAATTTTGCAAGTAGGATGGCAGACTGAGTAAGAACAATTTTATAATAGCATCTTCTCCTCCCAATTTTGTCTCGATCATATAGTCCAAAAAATTTACGATGTGAGAAGTTGGGAGGCCCAAAAATCCTAGAGAGTTGTTTAGCCATTTTGTATCAAAGTAATTTGGGTATCCTTGAAAACTTTTTAAATCAATAGTTGGATACATTTGTTCCTAGTGTGCCATGATCCCATAACTTGGAAATATCACATAATTGAGAGTAAGGTGGCACACTAGAAAAGGTCAGTGGAGTCTCCAGATAATTTGCCTGAAACTATCAAAGGATAAGTGAACACATCCTAAGTGGAGTCGCCAGGTAAGCTTGCAATATAAGACTTCTGAGGCAAGGCTTACTGAAAAGTGTCATCTTGAGGAGAATTAACTCAGTGTTCCCTAGAAATGGTGCCAAAATGTTATCGCATAGTTTGTAGCTAGGATAAAAGGCTATAAGATAGAAGGCCAAACTGGCGTAACAGGAACTAATCCCACCCAATTTCACCATAATGGGATGGTTCTTTCTCTTTAGGGAGGTTAGGCCCAGGGGAGACATCCTCGATGACTTGGGGTTTTGAAGAGGCAAAAGGATAATAAGATAAGGATAAGGTTTTCCCCCTTCACAAGTCACCACCCAAACAGATAGTCTGGCCAAAGGCCAACAATGAAGTAAAACCCCCAAAGAAGTGTACCTACCTGGAACAAAGCAACATCAAACTGATATGTGCAAGCTATTTCAATGGGTTAGTACTTCATAAGACTATCTCTGAAATACATATAAGCAATTACCAATAAATGTTGACGAAGTCAATGTTTATCAATATCAATGAAATATTATAACACTTCGCCAATAAATATTGGAACAATGTAGCATTCAATGTAACCAATCAACACCTTATTCAATTAATGCCTAAACCGTCATTCAATTTCTCTCAAGACAAAACGTTGCTGCATTAAAGATGAAATAACCAATGATGATGTCATTAATTAGGGTTATTAGGTTAGTCTAGGCTAGGGTTAGTGTAGTTAGGGTTTTAAATTCAAAGAGTTTGAGAGTATTTAGATCAAGTTCTGCTTCAACACTTGGGGGTCTTAGGATCAGTTCCTTAGGGTTTAATGGAGTCAATAATGAAGGACACAAGAGTTGAAGGAGGTAAAGACTAAGGACAAGAGGGAGAAGTTTTGAGGTGTTGCTAAGGCAAGGCCTAAAAATCAAAACCCTAAGGGAGAGATGATCACTCCGGTGTTGCTACAACAAGGCATCGTGCTCTCTCCTCCTTCATAAGGTCAATTTCGAAAAACGGCTAGCTCAAATGAAGCACAAAATCAAGACAAGAAGGCTTAATGAGGGAGAGTGTTGCTACAACAAGGATCTTTCATCAAACCCTAAAAGAAAAATGGCCATAAGTGTAGATAACCTAGGCCTAGGACGTCTTCTTCCTCTTGAATTATGAATGGTGTGGCTAGCATAGGAGAGGAAGAAAAAGGAGTGTAGTTATGACTAGGCTCTCTTTTTCTTCTTCAATGGATGAAATTTTCTCTATCAGGGGACATGAGACAAGGACCTACATGTGTGCTTGTCACCTAGGGTTTTGATTTAGAAAATTATAAACATATGCAAGAAAATAAGACTACAACCATTCATTTAAGAAGTTTTTCAAAAAAATACTTACAATTCATCAAGAAATAACCATGCAAACCCTAGTTGTAACACCTTCCTTCAAGAGAAACATCGTAGAATGCCAAAAAGTATTCCTTCAACAAGTGTGCCTCACTAAATCATCAAATAACCCAAGATAGGGCACAAATTTCAGACCTCACCAAGTGGTGAGTGAGTGATGATGAAAAACTAAGAGTGAAAATCTCCCATTTATACAAAACCTTGACCTAATTTTACATTTTAAGTCAAGTAAAAAGGCTGACAAGGCCAAAATATCAAATCATATTATTTTACATTAAATTAACAAGTTAAAAACCTAAATCAAGTTGAAAGGAGAGTAAAATCCCCTCCAAGGGAGACTTTATCCCTTTTTAGGGAAGATGGGGCATCCTGGAGAAAAATGTTAGCCCTCCCTGGGCTTCTCAAACCTGCAACACGTGCCACTGTTGCCTAGTCTAGCTACCCCAAACATTCATGATGTTGGGTGATGTCATGGTCAAGGTGGTGACGTCTTAGGCCTCCAGAGGCCAATGTTCCACTAAGAAAGGGTCATCCCCCCTAGGTCAAGTTGTGTCAGGCTACCTTTGGTGGAACGTTCTCTTCTTCTCCAGTGCAAAGCCCTTGATCCATCTATGTCCTGTCTTTTCCCCCTCATGGGCTCTCAAAATCCATCTGGTGAGCTCTTCAGACCCATGGAGGTCTGAACTGATCATCTCGCCATGTGTACCGGTCCAAGTGGCACCTGTACGTCGAGCATGGTCCTGCGCATCAAAGGCTATGCCCTTCATGGGCTCATTAGTCACATGGATCATAGAAATGTCAATCACATCTCATCATCAATATTATTAAGCATATGCATAAAATCCCTAATAGATTAGTTAACAACTCAAAGATGTTACACAAGCCTGCAATACAAGTCTGGAGAAAAGGACAAGGCATTCTATTGGGCTAGTATCCACAGGAAAAGGAAAGTTCCTGAAAATACCTCATTCAATCCATGTAAGTGGGTGTTGTGGTCAGGGGATGTCCAAGCATGTGGGTGTAGTGAAGTCCAAGGATGCAAAAATGTTACCTGTGGGTGCCTTTGTAGAAGGCAAGTTGTACATGTCATGGATGCATTATTTCCAAGACCATTCTTGTCTTTTATTATTTTTATTCTTTCATTCTTTTTTTCTTTTTTTGTTCAAGAGCTAATCAAGGGACATTGCCTTGGCATAGTGACCAAAGTTAAAAGTGTTACCCACAAGTACTTTCACAGAGATGAGAAGGTTGGCTCATGATGAGACCACCTTTCCCTTGGCCATGCAACCAAGAATCACTGTCCTAGTGTGGTAACCAGTTGGTGTCAATGTCATACTGCTAGGTACCCATGGACCTAATAGGATGGCTCATGGTGAGACCCCCTATCCTCTGACTAGATCTTGTTTTACTATTTTTCTGGGTCCCTCTTGTTTCTTGTTGAGAAGTCTTTTATTTCTTTCTCGGGGATCCCTGGGCGAAGCATCTCAAGGTTTCATTCTTAGGCTTTTATCTTTTACCAGCTTGATTTTACCTTATGGGCCTTTATCCCCTTCTTCCCACGAGGTAGGGTGCAGTCCTGAAAATAGGTCAACCCAATGCCTGGACAAGGGGAATAGGATAAGTGAGTGGGAAGTAATATGAAGAAGTGGTGTTGTGAGGGGAGTAGACAATGTCTTTTTAGAAATACCCCTAGTGGAAAACCAAAACCTATGACTACAAGATTTCTAGGGCACCCTGCCAATCCCCCCAAACATGGTCAAGTGGGAAAATGTAAGATCCAAGAAGTTGTTAGAAATAAAAGGAATCAGATGCATACATTTAAAGGTTTTAACGATAAAATGTGACACATACCATGATACCTGGACTAATTACCTCATGAAGAAAGAACCTCTTTTGATACAGGACCAAACTGACGGTGATGGATGTTGCTACTACTGACAAGATAAATATGATGAAAGAAGAAAAGGTGGGCCCTCCAGGGCCATGCTCAGGTCAATCCTTCTATCGGTACTCCATGTCTAGGACATGTGGACCTCGAGACATGATCTCCTAGTTATCCCTGAAAAGTGGGGATAACATGACCAAAATTATATTCCATTTGTTAATGGTCTTGAATCCATTGTTGAAAGGTCTAATGGTGCTTATATATGGCTAACATTTTCCACCCCACGATTGTGGATGCTTATAAAAAATTGTGACATACTTCAATATTCTTGTATATGTTTCCAGTATTGATATTCGTAAGTAATCATTAAGGGGGAGTGTTAGGAATAATTCTTACTTTAGATATAGTTGTGGGTTTTTTAGAATTGGTTGTGGTTGTTGAGAGATTCTCTCAACCACTGTATCCAATTTTAGAATAAGTTAGATCTGACAACAGGTTTTGTAATTGTATTAATATTGTGTGAATTCATAATGAAAAATAAGTTTTTGTGTTCAATTGTATTCTCCATGTGAGCGCTTATTTTTTAAGGTTCCTTTTCCACTTGGTTTAATTTTCTAAATTTATCCAAAGAAAAAACCTCAAAATTGTTCTTTACAATTTAGAAATGTTTTCAACCAGAAATATGTGTTTATTCCAAACACATGCTCTCATAGAGCATGATATTCACGCACATATATAATTAGCCAAATAATCGTATATAATTGAAGCATGGTGTCGAGCATGTGACTTTTGCTAGTTCACATGGTATGTTTAACTATTTATGAATATGGCCAAAATTATATTCCATCCCTAAAATGGTTTCACGATTCATGAATATAGCCAAAATTGTATTCCATCCTTGAAAGGTCTAATGGTGTGTGTATAACTATTTATGAATATGGCCAAACTTATGTTCCATACCTGAAATGGTTTAATTATTCATGAATATGGCCAAAATCAATTTCATCCTTGAAGAATCTAATGGTGTGTATAATTATTTATGAATATGGCCAAAATTATATTCCATCCCTGAAATGGTTTAACTATTTATGAATATGGCCAAAATTGTATTCCATCCTTGAAATGGGATTAACTATTGATGAATATGGCCAAAATTGTATTCCATTCTTGAAAGGTATAATGGTGTGTGTATGTCCAAAATTATATTCCATTTTTGAATGGTATTGAATCCATCGTTGAAAGGTCTAATGGTGCTTATATATGGCCAACATTTTCCACCCCATGATTGTGAATGCTTATTGAAAATTGTGACATAATTCAATATTCTTGTATATGTTTCCAGTATTGATATTTGTAAGTAAGAATTAAAGGGGAGTGTTATAAATAATGCTTACTTTAGATATAGTTGTGGTTTGTTTGGAATTGGTTGTGGTTGTTGAGAGATTCTCTCAACCACTGCATCCAAGTTTAGAATAAGTTAGATCTGACAACAGGTTTTGTAATTGTATTTATATTGTATGAATTCATAATGAAAAATAAGTTCTTGTGTGCAATTGTATTCTCCATATGAACGCTTATTTTTTAAGGTTCTCTTTCCTCTTGGTTTTATTTTCTAAATTTATCCAAAGCACGAAACCCAAAATTATGCTTTACAATTTTGAAATGTTTCCAACCAGAAATCTTTGTTTATTCCAAACACATGCTCTCATAGAGCATGATATTGGTGCACGTATATAATTAGCCAAAAACCTGTATGTAATTCAAGCATGGTGTCTAGCTTGAGACTTGCTACTAAGTCACATGGTATGTATAACTATTTATGAATATGGCCAAAATTATATTTCATCCCTGAAATGGTTTAACAATTCATGAATATGACCAAAATTGTATTCCATCCTTGAAAGGTCTAATGTTGTGTGTATAAGTATTTATGAATATGGCCAAAATTATATTCCACGCCTGAAATGGTTTAACTATTCATGAATAAGGCCAAAATTGAATTTCATCCTTGAAAATTCTAATGGTGTGTATAATTATTTATGAATATGGAAAAAATTATATTCCATCACTTAAATGGTTTAACTATTTATGAATATGGCCGAAATTGTATTCCATCCTTGAAATGGGTTTAACTATTGATGAATATGGCCAAAATTATATTCCATTCTTGAAAGGTCTAATGGTGTGTGTATGGCCAAAATTATATTCCATTTGTTAATGGTCTTGAGTCCATCGTTGAAAGGTCTAATGGTGCTTATATATGGCCAACATTTTCCACCCCATGATTGTGGATGCTTATTGAAAATTGTGACATAATTCAATATTATTGTATATGTTTCCAGTATTGATATTTGTAAGTAAGCATTAAAGGGGAGTGTTAGAAATAATGCTTAGTTTAGATATAGTTGTGGTTTGTTTAGAATTGGTTGTGGTTGTTGAGAGATTCTCTCAACCACTATATCCAAGTTTGGAATAAGTTATATCTAACAAAAGGTTTTGTAATTGTATTAATATTGTGTGAATTCATAATGAAAAATAAGTTTTTGTCTGCAATTGTATTCTCCATGTGAATGCTTATTTTTTAAGGTGTTTTTTCCACTTGGTTTTATTTTCTAAATTCATCCAAAGCATGAAAACCAAAATTATGCTTTACAATTTAGAAATGTTTTCAACCAGAAAAAATCAGTGTTTATTCCAAACACATGCTCTCATAGAGCATGATATTCATGCACGTATATAATTAGCCCAAAACCCGTATATAATTGAATCATGATATCCAACATGTGACTTGCTGCTAAGTCACATGGTATGTATAACTATTTATGAATATGGCCAAAATTATATTCCATCCCTAAAATGATAATATGGCCTAAATATAATAATATTATATTATATTGTTGTTATGTCCATATAATATTTATGGACAAGGATTAAATCCTTTCCATAAATATTATATGGACAAGGATTCAATGGCATGAGAAGTTCTAATGTTGTGTGTATGGCCAAAATTATATTCCATCTGTGAATGGTCTTGAATCCATCCTTGAAATGTCTAATAGTGCTTATATATGGTCAACATTTTCCACCCCACCATTGCGTTGCGGATGTTTATCGAAAATTATATCCCTTCGTTGTTAGAACGAGAGAAGCACACGTAAAGCTTATTGTGATTTTTTTTTGTGGGTAAGAAACTGTTACATAGTTTATTTTCATAAAATTTAATATTATTAGTTTATCTTCATGTAATTTAATATCATTTCTTATTATTGTTAAAAAATATTGTCATATTGAAATTATGTTTAAGGTTGAAATTGTGTTTAATGTACATAGATATAAATAAAGAATAAAATTCAATATCATTTATTATTATTGTTAAAATATATTGTCATATTGAAATCGTGTTTAAGGTTGAAATTGTGTTTAATGTACATAGATAGAAATAAAGTATATAGAGATGGACACGTAAAGCTTCAAGAAATATTATGTATAGTGTTTAATGTACAATATTTATGGAGAAATCTCATGCATATAAGGTATATAAGATATTTTAAGTGAAAGTGTTTTTTTTTTTTCCTACCTTTTTAATATTATAAAAATAACATATTATTTTATTCCAAAATATGTTACGATTTGTGTAATGATTATGATTTATTATGAAGCTTGTAGCAATTTATTCTTATTTTGACAATGTTGATTTATTCTTTAAGATAAATATAATAAAAAACATACTTTAATCTTTTAAATTTTAATTAATTATCTCTTTATAATAAGTTAATTTTCTCTTATTCTCTATTTTTTAGTTATACAACAATTTATTTTTTTAATTTAATATTATATTTAATGGTATCAATATTCTACTCAGTGGTTTTCTCTTCTATTCTTTAATAGATTAGTTAAGAATTAGCATTTTTATTCTATTCACTGTTAAATTGACGTAACTTTTACTAGAATTAGAAGTAGACCATAGTCTATGCCAGAGATTGGATAAAGTGTATTGCATCAAATTTAAAAAAAACCAAAATAAGCTTTTTTCACTCTTCTTCAATGATCATTTTCTTAATATTATAATTAATCTTGTAATAAAGTTCATCTCTAAAATATAAAACACTTGGATTTGATTATCATTACCTTTATGTTATGAATGTTTTCCCACCATACAAATATAAAACACTTGGATTTGATTATTATTACCTTTATGTTATGAATGTTTTCCCACCATACAAATATTGGAGAATAAATATTTGAAAATTCTTAAAACTTTTAAAGATATTTGAGAATTCACATAAATATGTAATATAAATTACTTGATTATTAAAATATATTAAATGGAGAATAAATCTTTGAAAATTTTTAGAGATATTTTAGAATTCACATAAATATGTAACATAAATTACTTGATTATTAAAATATATTAAATAATGGGTAACATAAAAAAATATTGATTCCAAAAACCTTTATAAATTGTTTGAAAATACTTTAATCTACAAATATCTCAATCTAAATGCATAAATGAAGGTAATAGAATCATTAACCATGAAATCAATGAAAAAATAACAATCAAGTAGGAAATTTGGGGATGGAGAAAATGACATAGTGAGTGAGTTTCAAAGCTTTATGTGGGAGGGTTTTTTAACCACCTTGTATGCTCAATCTCAATCTTTGGTGTATGTAGATAACATGTTACTTTGGAGGGAAAACAAGTAAGATGGAAAGTAAGTTAAAAAGAGAAAGTATGAATGATGGTTTCACGAGTCTCCAATCTCATTCCTCCCACACAAATCTACTATGAATTCTTTTTCTTTAATGTATCCTCATGGCTCCTTTTTATTGGCAGAAATCGAGTTCAATGTTAAATTATCTCCCATGTGGATGATCCTCATTCACAAGTGGTATCCCATGTACTTATGACACCTTTAGGGAGGCCAAAGGATTAAGCATTCATGTTATTGGAGCTCAAACCAGGTTCGTACTGTAACATCCCCATTTTGATCCCCTATTTAAAATGTAATTAATGATGTTTAGTGTAGTTTATGATGTGATGAATATATCTTTATTGTGCCAAGTTGAACTGGAAAAGTAAAAAGGAACGTATAAGTATCTTATTTTAATTAATGAAAAATTTCAGGAAGCTAACTAAGGGCATGAGTTCCTATAGGGACCATGATACCACAAGTGGGGAATAATTTCAATCCACCCTTCCCAAGACTATTTTGCTAAGATTTGAATTTGAAAAATGTTTCACTCAATTTCCCTCCAACCCAATTCATTTAATGAGAAAAACCTAGTTTGTTGAGATGTCTCCTTCCCATTACTATGAAAGCATGGGATGGTAGTTGGGAAGTCCTCCTAGTAGAAAATGCATGGAATGGGGTGAGCACATCTATGGAAAACCATGGTTGACCCGAGACTACCTCGGAAAAAAAAATCGTGATCTTTTGGGGACATAAAAGGGGTTGAGAGACTATTTTTGGCATGCAAAGAGGAGAATGGAGGGAGAGCGGTGAGCTAAGAAATTGTTAAGTTGAACCAGTGAGAAAACCAATAATATTGGTCTAAGAATTCACATAAGGAATTCTCTGATAATGATGGAGCATGGGACTATGAGTTAGGGCCTTCTTGGGAGAATGTGAAAGCACTGGAAGGAGGAGCTTCTTGAGGGACTATGTGGCATGGAAGAGAGATCACACCTATTCTTTTGTAGATCCAATAGAGGGGAACTTAAAAATCATGGGGTCTTGAAAGCTTGGCTAGGAGATTCCCTGTGGAATTCATCCCTTGAGAAATTGATAAATTACCCACACTAGCTAAGATATTTTCCTAAAATTTTTCCTTTATGGTATCATGGTTTGGCTAGGGGGTTGCTAGTTGTAGAAAGGATTGTGTGGATGAGCCTACAATTGGGTGGAAAAGTGCTCACCTTCAGTTAGTTTACATGACAACTTCCAAACTTAGATAAGTGTATTTATCTTGTTTGAATTTGTCATGTACTCTATGTATGCTATGAATTGCATCTAAAAAATTATGTAAGAAATGACGATTGTAGTGAAATGTATGAAGGAAAGATATTGCATACAAGTTGTAGGAAATTCTACATTTCTGATTAAGATTAAATCTATGTTTGTTTCCTGATAAATTTAAATCAATTTTCTTGTGTATGCCTCTCATATAGTTCATCTCAATATGGATATCCTTATAGTGATATTTTTGATGTGATGGAATAAGGCAATTATACCTTGCTAGAATCCATACTTCATAATTACTAGCAAGGCATTGTGATTGTGGTATGAGTACTTTCATGTCATCATTGTACACTCAGTGAATATTAAATGCTTGTATATTTAATTTATATTTTAGGAAGGGTATTTATGGTCCAACATTGTGGGTAGTATGTTTGACATAATAATACTTATGCTATTGTGAGTAGACCTCCTGACTCTTGCTATGATTTATACCTACAATATTGTTGCCAATAAATGATTTTAGTTTGATTGGTTACTAGTGTAAGTGTTAGTGCAATAAATATCTAAATGGTATGCCATGAATGATAATAATTTCTTGATTGGGGGGCATGATGCTCCATTAGTTTAGGGGTTTAGTTGAGATGGTAATCCATGAATGGTTCACCTTATTTGTGGTGGCCAGAATAACCTAATTTAGTCATAAGCAGGTTGAATATTATGAGAAGTCTTGTTGTTGTCCCATACAGAAAAATAATTGTTGCAAATTGATATTTTATTTTGGGAATGACTTTGTGATGAAATGTCTTGAGAAATCATTCATCATGGTATATTTTATGAAACTTGTGTGCTTACCTTGTGACCCTCTTTGTTTATAAATTATAGATGTTACACCTTAGATTCACCTCAATGTACCCTATATTGTTTTTCCAAATGTGCACCATCATATGAGCAGATTATGTGCCTTATTGTATTATGATGAGCCAAAAGTGTGGTTGTATTTTTACTCTTGTATCATATCAGACCATGCTTAGATGTTCTTTGTATTGGTGGGAAGACTATGTAGTATCTCCAGAACCCATGTGGTCGGTCATGGCCTATCCTTTTAGTCCCCATTTTAAGATGGGATTTTCTTTTATGGCTATGGTTGACTTCCCCTTGATGTTGGTAATTCTTCATGATATCAATAATTTATGATCTAGGTTGGTATGCAACCATCTTGGTGTAGATCTACTAGGACACATGATCTAGATGAAGTACTAGTCTCTTTTACCCCTTTGTATATGATGTAAAAGTGTTTCTCTTTGTAATGGTTGTCACATCTACATATAGCACACTTATTTTATGCATAAGCATGGATCCTTGTATTATGAATTCATCACACTTTGGATATCTACTATTAGAGATGATTATGCATGTGCTCACTTAGTTTCACATTTCTTGAGGTAGTATCAAATTTCTCAAGGAAGTATGCATATCTTGAGGCATTGGTAACATCCTCCAAGGAACATTTGGGTTATTATTGCATACATGGGCATCCTCTACATATGCCACATTGGACATTCCAGACTACCCTCCTTTTTCATCACTTTTGGAGATGTTCCTTGCATGATTTGAGGTTGACCCACATGTGTGGGATTTATGATAGACATGGGGGTGTTTTTGGTGATGGTTTGACTCGGAGAGGCATCTTCCTTTCCTTGTGGGAGCATCGTTTCTTGATTTGAGGGCTTGGTCATACCTTGGAGGTACCTTTTGAGAATTCCTTGAGCACACTTTGAGGGATTCATCCACGTTTGAGATCCTTCTCCAACTTTTCATGAGGTTGTTCCACTTGGAGGAGCTAGACGTTTCTACCTTTCTTGTTTGGGAGGATACTTTACCATGTTTTGAAGCCTTTACATCACTTTTTCCTTGGAACA
The DNA here is from genome assembly GCA_009831015.1 of Picea engelmannii. Lineage (NCBI taxonomy): Eukaryota > Viridiplantae > Streptophyta > Pinopsida > Pinales > Pinaceae > Picea > Picea engelmannii. Next base: position 519,478 of record ML795629.1, read on the forward strand.
TTTGGATTGACAAGAAAATTGGCCCCTTCCTTATGGGACATCATCCTCCTCTGATGGTTTTATGTACATGTGGCATCATTTAATTATGTTTTGAATTAGTCTCATTCTTTTTGTTGATGACACGTCTTGTTTTTTAGTCAACTAGTCTAATTTTAGGGATAAAGAATTAATAAAGAATGAGAATGATATATAATCCTCTTCTATAAATAGAGGCTCTCATCTCACTCCAAATTCTTGTGAATTGTTGGATACAAATTGTGGCTACAATTGATAGAATATATTCCTCTTGAGGCTTTGGTGTCAATTCTTGGAGTTCTCTCTTTCTTGGTTATCTTCTCTGTGCATTAAATTTTTTTTTTGGTGATCCAAGACTTCCACTAGATTTCAAGATCAATACATTTGAAGGGTTACTATATCACTGGGAGGGGAGACCTTTTAGGTTTTTTTCCTTCCTTCTTCTCTTGTTATCTTGGGTAAGTGCTTAATCCATTGATTTGTTTTTCCTCTTGCTTCCTTGGAAAGGGTTTTAATTACTTTGTTCAAGTTATAGTTGATTTTCTTGGTGAAGGTTTCTTCATTTGAAGAATCCCTTCTTGTAGGGTCTTGGTCCTCTTAGCTCATCTTGATTAAAAAAATTATTTTTGTTTTTTATAAGGAAATATAACGCTGAAAAATAATATATATATATATATTAGATTTATTTCATTTTCTAGTGAGAATTTCATGGATTAATTAATTTCCTAGACAAATTTATCCTAAGGTTTATGCTTAATTATTGATCTCTAACCCTAAGGAGGAAAATCAGACCTATTGGATTGAGCTTTAACGTTCTATCTAACATGTTTTAGGTTGATTTAAGGTGATTCTCAAATCTGGAAATTACATTGCAGCATTAAAAAACAGATTTGGTGAAACCTTAAGGCTAGGGTTTGGTGCTTCAAGGTGTTTTATTTTTCATTCCTAGCCTCTATTTCATTTCTATATTTTTTACTGAGCTTATATTACATATCTAGAAGTGATATTTATCTCTAATATGCTCATAATTTCTCATCATTTTCTTAGAGATTGATTTGGTGAACTCCAAGTGATAAATTCTGAGACCTTAGGGGGATTCACCATTTTTTTTGCAAGTTATTGATTGGTTAATGTTTATGTATCTTTATAACTTGTGTTTAGCACTTGTTTGGATTATTGTATAGAATATATTTTTCTGAAGTCGAAATATCCAAGACCTTTAATCTCTCATGCTTAATATTTTTATTGGATGACGTTTTATGACCTAAATTTGAAATTTCTATGTTTTATTTAATAAATCAAATTTAAAAGTGAAAGGACATCCATAAGGTTTTCCTTTCTTATTATAATGTAATCAAGTGGTAAACACAAGCACACATTGCACCTTTGAATCATTGTAGATAACCTATCCCTTTTAATAGCTTCACGTTCTTCCACGATACGTATACCTTGTTGGAGCATCTTTATTCCATTTTTTTACTTAAAAATATTTTGTTTGCACTATGATATTTTTAACAACAAATATGTTTCACAGTTATTCCAAACTAATTCAAACACATTTCCACAAATTGAACATGGCATTCATAAAAAATTCTATTTTTTTTGAAAAAGCATAATAATAAAGAACAAAATAAGATTTAAAAATTTTCAACCACCACAGACATGTAATACAAATAGTAGATATTAGTACAGTTACCTTCTGGCAACAATCATTTTCATGTTTGTCTTCGTTCTCTTCCTCAAAACCCATTCTGCCCTGCACAAACATGAATATTACATAGAGAAGAAATTCATTTACAATCTAACAATAAATATGACATATTTTTCACGGAGTAGAGAAATTTAACCTCGCCTAGATTGCAGTTGAATAAATGCATCCAATGTTGCAGAAAAATGTTTGATATTTAAGTAACCTTGTGACTCGATTCTGAGTTCGAAACTTACAACCATAAACCCTGTAGCTTAAGTCCTCCCATAAAATACAGATAGTACAGCTATATCAAATGCTTAACCATGTAACATATGAAAACATAATTCTCTACTCTTGGAAACATGGCACCTTAAAAATGATGATGATTACCGTCTTTTTCATTCAAAAAATGATCATATAACCCTCAACCCATAACCATGGTTATTGTGCATTATTTTACCCATTAGTGTTTTTAGTGTAATATTTTTTATTGAGTTTAGTTTGGGTGGTTGGGAGGAATGACAGTTATCCTTCTCACCGAGGTTCAATTATGGAAAATGACATGTTGATCTTATAACGAGTTGAATAAGAACCTCAAAATGAGGGTGTAAGCTGGAAAAAAATGAAAAAACATTTTTTGAATAAGAAATAAAAAATGAGAAATAATTTTTGGAATAAGAAGGTAAAATGAGAACTCATTTTTGGAATAAGAAGTAGGATTAAAATTAGTTATGAGAATGTATGAACTTCAATGTCCTTAACATGCATTAAAGGAAGTTCATATAGGTGAATAAGTGGGATTAAAACCACTGAAAATATTCACTTAGCATCAATCATAATCTATGTGACTTTCACTTGATAACCAAAGTTCCCAAGAAGGTTAGCCATTTCAATACTCCTATGGCTAAGTGCACTTAATCATGGAGAGTTTTCCCCATAGTCAAACCCACTTAACTGGATACCTCATTTGCAAAATTCCCACTTAGGTTGCTACCTTTGATCTGGATTTATTAATTGAACGAAATGGAATATATATGTATATCAAATAAATACACAAAGATACAATAAAACTTGACTTCTATTAATAAACAAAATATGTTGAAACCGTAAAAAAACAGACTGAAACAAATTTGCTCGAATGGTGGCAGTTTATCTCTAAGAAGAGATGTGACGACTACGCTCATTCACTAGACGATGGTTAAAATGAGGCTCCAAAGGCATTTTTAACATAAATAATAAATGAGAAATCCTAAACATCCAAAAAAATATCCCTAGGATATGAAGCACCAAAATTCATGTGGACCCCAATGGGCTAAGTTGGTACATCAACTTCCCAAGGTTGTAACTTTTGCATACGATCTTCGTTTTAGGTGCATGATAGCTCATTAGAAATAATTATACGAGGACTACACATGTTGTCATAACACTCTGGCCAAAGCCTAAAGTGTGACTATGTCACGCCCAAAAAAAGTTGTTTAGGGCCTCAAAATGACCCCGAAAGTTTAGGACCCCAATGTAACACCCCTTTTACTGTCGAATGGTTTTGTAGGTGTTACTACACGCAAAAACACATACACATTCATTGTTGATTACGTTCATTTACGCTGTGAAATACATTTAAGCTCAGATTACTCATAAGAGATATTTTAACATAATTATCCATGGCAATTACATTAATCCAAATGCACAACAGAATGCATGATCATTTTAATACACAGAGATACAAAGCATATTGATAAAAGTGTGATAAAGCATAGATAACACTTATCTTGTAACAGTATTGAAATCAACCAACCAAGTGCAGGCCTTCCACGATCCTCCCAGCCTTATACCACAATGCTCATCAACTCAACAGTGGGTCACCCCCGAGCTGGGACCGAGCTCCACCCCAAGGCAAGGAATCCTAGGTTAGGCTGAGGTTACAGCGAAAACAACACAGAATATCTGGAAAGGTTCTTCCCAAAGATGCCATTTTACACCCACTACTACCAGACTCTCATTCCCCACATGCCTATTCCGCCCAGGGAGTATACACCTTCACACGCACAGTCCATCGGTGCTAAACTCCCTCTCCGGGTCTCGGCAATAGGCCAGATCAGGAAGTCTCCGAGACTGAAGCTGGTGCTGGACACTCTCTGGAAGAAACCTCTTCCAACAACATCCACCTCCCTCACCTAGAGAGAGATCCTACACAGGCACAATTACCACCCCCCCCCCTTGGACAACGACTGACGCGCTAACTCATATCTGCATGACTACACAGTCAACCAGGAATACAAACTCAGACCTCTCGAAGAAGCTCCGCAATGGCAACTAGGTCTCCCAGTGTTAATTCCCAGAATTTCTCTAGGGACAATTTTCGCAGGGAACTACCCAGACTTCCCTCTCGGCCGAATGGCGTTTCCCATCCGCCCTGCCCAAGATAGAATCATGCTCTGGTGTCGGGAATGCGTGACAGACAATCCACGCAAGGGTCAACGCAGGTTCAGACGGTTCAGAAGATGTACGGGGGTGTTTTTGTCGGGGTTAGATCTGTTCCTCCTGGAAGTCCATGAGTCGAACTGGAAAAGAGAACCCCCAACACGGCTCATCGCGGCTTTTATTGCGTGGTGAGGGTTGAAATTGTTGCCCATGCGACTGCATGCATTCCGGTAACATGTGTGCTTCCCACCATTTGGAAATCACATGTCCTTCAAAAGGATTTAAGTTAAAACATATACTGCACATGTCTTTTTGGAATAATATTAAAATATTACTCCCAAGGCTTAAGCCTTATGGGCTCAACACTTAGCCCCTTTTCTACCTCCAGCCCCTAATTCCTTGCCTACTCTGTGGATGTTCAATTTCCCTTCACTCATTCATCGTGGTCGGTCTGCACATGGCGGTGTTTATATTTTATTAATCATTCTGTATATATATACGAATACATCAGCAGGCTCCTGTCCTTCAACACTTAGGCTCCCTGGCCTATCAACACATAAGCCTACCAATTACACAAAACTTGGCTCACCAACCTATAAAACATAATTACAATTCCTTTCAAAACATGGTTTACAATGGGGCTCGGCCTTGGGGACACTACAATCCCCCTCCCCTTATTTTTGCACTGTCCTCAGTGCAGCTTTACNCAACATCTGCATGCCTTTCAAAATTTTCAAAAAGATGCGGGTACTCTGCCCGCATAACCTCTTCATGTTCCCATGTCGCGTCCTCAGGACCGTACCAGGTCCACTGGACCTTTACAAGTTCTATAGCTCGATTCCAGAGCTGTTTGCTTTTCTTGTCCAATATGCTGCAGGACACCCTCTGGTTCCACCTGAATCACATTCCAATCGATAACATGATTAGCATCAGGTACATATTTCTTAAGCAGTGAAACATGAAATACATTATGTATAGTCATAGATGCAGGTAATGCAAACATGTATGCAACCGGTCCAATCCTTTCCAGGATCTCAAATGGCCCACAAAATCTTGTTGCCAACTTGGTGCAACTTCCCAACTTCAGGGAACTTCTGTTAGTTCTCACTTTCAGGAAAACATGGTCACCCACTTTGAATCCTCTATGGGTCCTGTTACTATCAGCGTAACTTTTCTGCCTATCCTGGGCAGCTTTCAGATTCTGTTTGAATTTTATCATTTGATCCTCCATCTCTTTGAGTAGTTCGGGTCCAACTACTACTCTATCAGCCAGATTATTCCAGCTCACTGGAGTGTTGCACTTTCTTCCATAAAGCACTTCGAATGGGCTCATCCTTAATGATGCATGGTACCCATTATTGTAGGCGAATTCTACCAAATGCAGGTAGTCCTCCCACTTTGATGGTTTATCCATCACATACATTCTCAGCATGTCTTCTATTACTCTATTTACTCTCTCT
>ML795629.1:532554-553114 GCA_009831015.1 Picea engelmannii
TGTAAGATCCAAGCAGTCATCCAAAGTGAAAGAGATTTAATGCATACATAAGAAAGTTATAATGATCAAATATGACACATACCATGATACCTCGGACCAATTACCTCATGGAGCAAGAGCCTTTTCTGATGCAAGCCCAAGCCAGTAGTGATGGAGGCTGGTACTGCTGGCAGGACAAGTCTGGCTAAGAAGAAGAAGGTGGGTCCTCCAGGACCATGCTCAGGTCGCTCCTGCTCTCGGTACTCCATGTCTAGGACCATGTGGGCCTCGAGACATGATCTCCTAGTTATCCCTAGATATCGGGGATAACAACCACGTCCCATTTCCACTCAGGAATAGGTAAAGGCTGCAACAACCCTGCTGGGTGTCTATGCTCAGTCTTAACCTTCTGGCATTCCATACATTTGGTGATGTATTCATCAATTTCCTTCTTCATACCTGGCCAAAAATAATGGCTTTTGACTGCTGCCACAGTCTTCTGATATCCAGGATGACCAACATAAGTCACGTCATGCATCTCCTTTAGAATTGTCAGCTTCAATTCTCGGTCCTTAGGTACATACACTCTGTTTTTATATAGAAGTAAACTATTAGTTCCTAAGGTATAACCTTCCTCGGTCTGTGGTCTCTCACATTGTTGTAGCTTTGCTACAAGTCTTTTGTACTACAAATCAGCATTTGCAGCTTCGAGAATTTTGTCTTTCAACTCAATTTTGTACATGCTAATGGCTGTGGCATGTAATTCATGCACTTTTCTACTGAGTGCATCAACCACTTTATTTTCTTTCCCTTTGATATGCTTGATATCAAAGTCATATTCGCACAGAAACTCCAGCCATCTGATTTGCCTGGCATTTAAGGTTGGTTGTTCAAATAAATATTTCAGACCGTTATGGTCTGTTCTTAACTTGAATCTTTTGCCCATGAGGTAATGTCTCCATTTCCTCAAGGCGTGGATGATTGTTGCCAGCTCTAAATCGTGAGTGGCATAGTTCTTCTCATGTTCCTTCAACTTCTGGGATTCATAGCAAACTACAAGTCCTTCTTGGCTGAGAACTCCTCCCATCCCTTCCTTACATGCATATGTGCACACTACATAATCCTTGTCTGGATCTGCAATCTTCAGGATTGGAGCACTAGTTAGCAGCTTCTTCAATCGCTGGAAGTTTCTCTCACATTCTTCAGTCCACTGGAACTTCTTCCCCTTCCTTTGCAAGGAAGTGATAGAATGGGCTATCCTTGAGAATCCGGCTATGAACCTCCTATAATAGCCTGCCAGACCCATAAAATATCTAACTTCCGCCACATTTCTTGGCACTGTCCATTCTCGAATGGCATGTACCTTTTCAGGATCCACAACGATCCCTTCTTCAGATATAATGTGTCCCAAGTAATGGATCTACCTTTGGTAAAAAGAGCACTTGCTCAGTTTTGCGTACAGCTGGTGTTCTCTCAACACCTGCAACACCATTCCCAAGTGTTGTTCGTGTTCTTCCTCTGTCTTGGAATACACTAAAATATCGTCCAAGACGACTATGGCAAACTTGTCCAGATAATTTCTGAACACTCCATTCATTAAGCACATGAAGACAGCAGGCGCGTTGGACAATCCAAACGGCACCACTGTAAATTCATAGTGACCGTACCTTGTTCTAAAGGTGGTCTTGCTAATGTCTTCATATTTTATCCTCACTTGATGATATCCAGATCGAAGATCTATTTTCGAAAATACTTTTGCATCCTTCAACTGATCAAAATATCATCAATCCTTGGCAGAGGATATTTGTTCTTGACAGTGACCTTATTCAGCTGTCGAAAATCAATGCACAGCCTCAACGTCCCATCCTTCTTCTTCACGAATAGGACCGGGGCTCCCCACGGTGAAACACTGGGGAGAACATAACCTTTCTTTAGTATCTCTTCGAGCTGAAGTTGCAACTCTTTCATCTCTGGCGTACTCATCCTATAAGGAGCTTTCGAAACCAAAGTTTTTTCAGGCATCAAATTTATAGAAAAATCGATGTCCCTCTTCGGAGGTAGTCCAGGCACCTCCTGAAACACGTCCTTAAATTCTTGGAGCACACTATGGTATTCCAAATTCGATACTACATCTTGGGATGCTTCTTCCACCTGAGCTGCAAACAATTGACAGCCCTTTTGGTAACATTTCTTTAGCTGCATGGCTGAGATTTCTCTAACAGCCACGGCTCTGGGAATTCCTTGGATTGTTACATGATTTCCCTCTTCATTCAAGCATGTGAACCTCTTGTTATGACAATCCAGAACGACATGGTGTTGATCCAACCAGTCCATCCCAATTGAGAAATTATATGAGCCTAAAGGTAAAATGTTCAATTCCGCCCTAGGGATCATTCCTTTCATGTCCACCGAATAGGACTTAAACAATTGAGTGACCTTCCTCTTGGTCCCTGTGGATAACTACACCAACCAAGACTTCTCATTTTTGTTCTTTGTTAGATGCAAACTTTCCACCACTCTAGGATCTAAATAACTATGGCTAGCCCCCGAATCAATTAAAATAACAAGTGGTCGGTTGTTAATCATACCTTCCACTTCAATCATGTGCGATTCAAATTATGCTTGCTTGTTGTCCAGGGCTGCGTAGATCCTCGGCATTCTGCTACCCATATCCTCCACTATTTCAGCTTGCTGAACAATATGTACAATTCTCGCCTTATCATTTTTATGGGGACAATCTCTATACTTGTGGTTTCCTTGACATCCCCAACACTGAATGGGCGCCTTTCGCTATCTTTGTGCACCCTCTTCAGTCCTTCTCGGCTCTCTAAACAATGGCTGTCCCTGGTGACTGTTTCGGAAAAAGAAAGGATTGTCTTCCTTCTGCCTCTATTCTTTCTTAAACCTCTTTTGGTCATCCCAAGCCTTCTGAAAGGTAGGCTTATCCTTTGGTTGCTCATATAAACATTTCTCTTTTCTGATGGTCTCTTCCATGGTCTTAGGATCATCATATTGAATCTTGTCACTCATGAAAGGTGGTAGTCCACTCAGATACCTATGAATCTTGACAGCCTCGTCTTTGATGAATGGAACATACTTCAGTAGTTCTAGAAAACTTCGTTCATACTCATCAATGGTCATACTGCCCAACTTGAGTTCAAAGAACTCCTTCATCTTTCTGTCATAGTATCTTTTAGTCAGGTATTTCTTCTCAAAATACCTCTTAAACTCCTTCCACGTGACCTCTTTCTCTTTGATGTGTTGTACTTGCACAAACTGATCCCACCACATGGACGCTTTTCCTTTCAGCTGGTACATTGCAATTCTACCTTCTGCACGGGCATAATAATTCTGCAGTTGGAAGTATTTCTTCATGCCCAACAACCATGTCTCGGAATCCCTCCTTTTTATGTTCTCCATCGAATGTTGGAGGCTTAATCTTGTTCATCTCTCCTTTCAATTCCTCCCTTCCAGATTTCCGATGTTTTCTAGTAGGTGATGGGCTTGAACTACTGTGTGTCTTACTGTCAGAACGTATTTGGGAGCGATTGTGATGTCGGTTGCCACTCCTCGATCTACTTCTTCTTCCATGGGTTCTGCGACTCCCCATCGTACTTGAGTCTCTTCCTTTCTCGAGTTTCTTCTCTATTCTTTCCATGCTCTTCAACATTTTCAAATTGAATTCACCCTGCCGATCCCAGATTTTCAGGATCTTTCAGCTATCAGCGAGGCGATCCTGGGCATCTTTCTGCAATATTTCGATGAGTTGCATCATATGTTCTTCCTTATCCATCTCTTTTCCGTGCCCATTGGAGTTCGATCCTTCGACCCCCAGGTTAACATACTTTCCTTCCTGTTCGTCTTCCATTTCAAGGGTAATTTGCACTCTTCCCCACTCCATACTTGGTATTTATTAACTGGAGTTCTGGCCTTCGTTGAACTCTGCACACACACTGTGAAATTGAATTCTCAATTCGTCAGGCCATTAGACTTCGCGAACAATCCACAATATTTACAAGCCAGTTCGAACAAAATAAAAGACATTTCATTTTAAATAAGTTTCTTGTGTTGGAAGTATTATGTATCTCTTTCATTTCTATTCTGAGACTTCGTAACTTCGGAATCTTGGTCCACAAAGATCTGATAGTTAAATATACGAAACCCAAGTCACCCTTTTCGCAACTCGCGATCTCGCGAGTTCGTGAGTCAAAGACCCTGGACTCATTTCCTCTAACCGTCGATACCCGAGATGCGACACGGGCATGGCTCCCTCCTTGCTAGCGTCTGCTATGCATGACCATAGCCTAGGTCTAAGTCTAAGTGTTAACACTCTTTTCTACTCGCACCTTTGCGAGTTTCAACGTCGAGCTCCCATGCTCTTATCTAGTGAATCCCTAAGACGCGAGAAGTCAACGGAGCGTTGACTCCTTTCCTTCTGGCAACGCGTATTCACCCGTCAGCCTCCCAGGCCCACCTCATGGTTCTACCATGTGTCCTCGTGCACGGCTCTCGGTGCTTCACTACTCGTGAAGTAAAAAACAACTCCTTTCAACCTTCGAACTTCCGAACGCACGATAGGCGATGGGGTTCCTGATCCAACGGTCCTTCCGTGATCTGGATCCAATGGTTTTCCTTGCTCCTCACAATTTCACGACTTCGTGACTTGGAGCATCCAACTCTTGGGCCCTCACCCTGCGAACTTCTGAGTTCGCGAGACCCGAATCCTGGATCTCTTCGGCACTTCACGACTCCGCGATTGTTGCCACCTATCCTCCTCAGCTAGACGACTACGATTCTCTCACGACTTTGCCATTTTGTGTCCTCATGCCTCGCGATCCTTGACACCAAATTCTCGGCTCTTCTACTTACGAGCTCCCGAGAGGCGATGTGCCACCTGGCCACCTGTCGACTCCTGTGGTCCCACACCGTTCTCGAGTGTCGGTATCCTGATATGACGTCAGCCAGGCCGCACAACACGGAGCTCTCACCTCTTCGCCACTCGTGAAGTCGAATGACTTCCTCTTTCAACCTTCGGTGCCCGAGTCCCCGATGTGGGTAATCTCGTGACACGCATCCGATCCCAACGAACGGTCCAGATCAAGTCTCGCTAGTTCAGAGATTTCGCCCCTAATTACTAAGGTTTATCCTTCGGGCATCTCTCGACAGATCCAATGGCTGTCGGGTTTTCTAACTGAGATCTGACGCCTCAGACGGTTTCTAACTTAACTCAGGATTTCGCGTATCGCGATTTCCACACTCCTGTACCAATTCAAAAGGGATTTTAATCCTTGTGCACATTCTTCAGATCTGACGGTTACAAGGGTTCGCCTTCCCTCCCGGATGGATCCTAAGGTTCTAACACCATTGGTGTAGAGACCTATCTCCCGTGGCCATAGACCACACCATCCTACGATTTCACTCACCGCTATACTTCCTGAGCTCGTAAGCACGGTCAAGCAACTACTTGACACTCAAACCGAGGTCCAAAATTGATCCTCCGGACCCAATTTCCTTCGCATTCTCAGTCCAAAGGCCACTCCACTGGCCCATCTAGGCTCAGTGTCGAAACCTTAGCTCTGATACCAATTTGTAACACCCCTTTTACTGTTGAATGGTTTTGTAGGTGTTACTACGTGGAAAAACACATACACATTCATTGTTGATTACGTGCATTTATGCTGTGAAATACATTTAAGCTCAGAGTACTCATAAGAGATATTTTAACATAATTATCCATGGCAATTACATTAATCCAAATGCACAACAGAATGCATGATCATTTTAATACACAGAGATACAAAGCATATTGATAAAAGTGTGATAAAGAATAGATAACACTTATCTTGTAACAGTAGTGAAATCCACCAACCAAGTGCAGGCCTTCCACGATCCTCCCAGCCTTAGACCACACTTCTCATCAGCTCAAAAGTGGGTCACCCCTGAGCTGGGACTGAGCTCCACCCCAAGGCAAGGAATCCTAGGTTAGGCTGAGGTTACAGTGAAAACAACACGGAATATCTGGAAAGGTTCTTCCCAAAGATGCCATCTTATGCCCACTACTACCAGACTCTCATTCCCCACATGCCTATTCCGCCTAGGGAGTATACACCTTCACATGCACAGTCCATCGGTTCTAAACTCCCTCTCCGGGTCTCGGCAATAGACTGGATTAGGAAGTCTCCGAACCTAAAGCTAGTGATGGACACTCTCTGGAAGAAACCTCTTCCAACAACATCCACCTCCCTCACCTAGAGAGAGATCCTACACAGGCACAATTACCACCCCCCCCCTTGGACAATGACTCACGCACTAACTCATATCTGTATGAATACACAGTCAACTGGGAATACAAACTCAGACCTCTCGAACAAGCTCTGCAATGGCAACTAGGTCTCCCAGTGTTAATTCCCAGAATTGCTCCAGGGACAATTTTCGCAGGGAACTACCCAGACTTCCCTCCCGGTCGAATGGCGTTTCCCATATGCTCTGCCCAAGATAGACTCACACTCTGGTGTTGGGAATGTGTGACAGACAATCCACGCAAGGGTCAACGCAGGCTCAGACGGTTCAGAAGATGTACGGGGGTGTTTCCGTCGGGGTCAGATCTGTTCCTCCTGGCAGTCCGTGAGTCGAACTGGAGAAGAGAACCCCCAACATGGCTCATCGCGGCTTTTATTGCATGGTCAGGGTTGAAACTATCGCCCATGCGACTGCATGCATTCCGGTAACGTGCGTGCTTCCCACCATTTGGAAATCACATGTCCTTCAAAAGGATTTAAGTTAAAACATATACTGCACATGTCTTTTTGGAATAATATTAAAATATTACTCCCAAGGCTTAAGCCTTCTAGGCTCAACACTTATCCCCTTTTCTACCTCCAGCCCGTAATTCCTTGCCTACTCTGTGGATGCTCAGTCCCCCTTCACTCATTCATCGTGGTCGGTCTACACATGGCGATGTTTATATTTTATTAATCATTCTGTATATATATACGAATACATCAGCAGGCTCCTGGCCTTCAACACTTAGGCTGCCTGGCCTATCAGCACATAAGCCTACCAATTACACAAAACTTGGCTCACCAGCCTATAAAACATAATTACAATTCCTTTCAAAACATGGTTTACAATGGGGCTCAGCCTTGGGGAAACTACACCCAAAAACTACCAAAAACTACCAAAATGAAAATTGTTCTTTGAGCCAGTGGAATAGGTGTGTGGCCATCGATATACACATGAATCAACATCATTTGAAAAACCTTAGAAAGTACTATGCCTTATTCACTATTCATTTAAAGCCCCCTAGAATGTTTATTTAATCTTGTGGGGACATTCACAATGGACATATGAAGTATACAAATTTGGGGATTCAAAAAATGGTTGCATCTATCCAGTTAATCCATAAAATCAATACTTTTATGTTCATTATGAAATTCCCTCAAATACTGATAAAGATTCAAGGGAGCTCTAACTAAATTGTTCATAAGGTGATGTGATAAGGTTTTGTAAATGAGATAGCACGCTAAGTAGACATGACTATGTGATCCAGGTGGATATCGGTGGCCACCCACCTTCTCCAACTAGTTCAAAACAATTTTCTGGCAATTTTGACAATTTACTATTTTTAGCAATTTTTAACTTAGGGGGGCAGTTTGAGGGCCTAAATGACGTTTTTTCATGATCATGAATCTAAATAGTTATCAAAGGCTCTGATTGATCCCCCTAAATTAATTTTGTCATCAATACCTTTCCAACGAGGTATCGTGCGCCCTAAACGGAGATCGTATGCAAAAGTTACGACCCTGGGAGGTTAATGTACTAACTTACCCCAATGGGGCCCACATGAATTTTGGCGCTTCATCTCCCAAGGTTAGGTTTTTGGATGTCTAGGGTTTTGGAATTCATATTTATTGCAAAAAGTCCTTCAGAACCTCATTGTAATCATCTTATTGCAAATGAGCGCATCTGTCACATCTCTTCTCATAGATAAGCTGCCACCATTCCAACAAGCTTGTTTTCCGCTGCATTTTAGAGTTTTAGCTTATTTACTAAGTTAATAAAAACCCAGTTTACTGTATCTCTATTGTTTTATTGCATACCTGTTATATGTTTCTTTATTGAAGATTAATAATAATATGCATCCACTTCATTTTGCTCATAAAATACGGATCACTATGGGAAAAAAATCCATGGTAAAGCATGTTTGAGCTAGAGGAGTCTTGGGATGGATGAACTTCCTAGCAAGTCTTGGTTACTTGGTGCAAGTGTTGTAAGTGATGATTGATACTTCATGGATCATTTCACTAATTCCAGTCCTTCCTCTTCACCCTTGTGAGCATCTCATGATATAATGACTACTAAGTGGACTATTTAAGCTCATGAGAAATTGAACAATTAGTCATTATGGCTAATGTTCATGGGATATTGGTCACACTAAATGAATTACTTTCATAAATTATTCCCAAAAATGATGTTTCAAAACTAAGTTTGACTTAATAAGAGTCGTAGAGTACAAAGATTTGGATAAGGTATACATAACTTTATAATTATGTGTACAAGTGTGAATGAGTGCAATTTCAAGATTTAGGTGGTTATATTTGTCACTTTATCAATGTTTCATAATATTTTCCAATTGTTTGTTGGGTTGTGGGATTTTACTATAACTAACTTAGATTTGGTTTTAGTGCATTCTTGTATGAGCTTTAATCCTCAAAGAACTACATCTTGGAGTTTCAACACTACTCAGATAAAAAAATAGTTGATTCTTGTGAAAAAATGACTATATTGTAAACTTTATGTACATATGTCAAATATGCTCAACATATTGATTGAGGGATAGTAGAAAATTTAAAGTTTTTTTTGGAGCAAAGGTTGAAGGAACTAATTAACACTCAAAATCTTGATGAAGATTTATTGAAAAAGAAGGTTTGAGAGGTTGGTGTTTGATCTTATTATTATGTGTACACCTTCATCCCAACACTTGGTCGCAACATTGAGCTTGATTTGGAAAAAATTGTAAAATTAATGGAGTCTCTCATGGAACATAGTGTAAAGGTGTGTTAAATGATCAACCTCCTATGTGTTGTTCTTAATGAGAAGATTAGTACTATGTTTCAAACCGAACAACCATTCCTCTTTGCACTATTCATGCAATGGTTGGTGGAGGCATCTATAAAAATGACAACATTGGCTACTGAAGTAATCAAATTAAACACTCATTAATACTCTTCTCAATTTTCTTAGGAAGGTGAAAGGGTTCAAGTCATATGTCAAGTCTATATGCTTCAAACCCTTTCACAAATTGTCTGTAATAGTTGCATATCCCAAAGAATCCTCACAACTCTATGATCAACCTGGGGGTAGGCTAATATAAGATCGCCTGGAACGTTTCTTAATGAACCGTCACTCCCTCAACACCTATTATGTTCCCTAAATACATGATCTATGTCAATACAAATTCACACTTTGCCTCCTTGGAAAAAAGTGATTGTTCCTCCATAATGTTTAGAATCTCATCCACATGCCCCAAATGTTCCCTCCACATATTACTATAGATCAGAAGGTCATCAAAGAAAACCAATAGGAACCTTCTCAATTGTTTGTTAAAGATATGGTCCATACATGACTGGAAGGTAGTTGGTGCATTAGTCAATCCAAAGGCCATGACCACAAAATCATAGTGACATCTTTTTTGGATGTCCTCCTCTCTCACCCTGATCTAGTGGTATCCTGATCAAAGATCAACCTTTGAAAAATATGCTACTCCATATAGCTCATCTATCAGCTCATCAATTCTTGGTATCAGGTATTTTTTCTTAATATTCTTATTATTTAGAGCCTTGTAGTCAATGCACATTCTCCATGTTCCAGCCTTATTCTTCACCAATACTACTGAAGAAGCAAATGGGCTAGAGCTAGGCCGAATGTATCCCATCTCCAACAACTCCGGTATGTCCTTTTCTAACTCGTCCTTGAACTTATTTGGGTTCCTGTATGGTGTAGTAATCACTAGATTGTCCCCTTCCTCTAACTCAATGACATGTTTGAATCCTTGGTCTGATGGTCTTCCTGTTGGTAGAGGCCCAAATACCTTATCATGCTTACCCAATAATACACATATGTCTACATGGTAATGTTGGGGATCTTTGGATGGTTTCTGCATTATGACCAAACACTCTGCTACGCATGCCACATCTCTGTGTCTAAATAGAGCCTCCATGCATTTGTTGGATACAACCTTGGGTGCTCCTGATGACATACCCCTAAGTATAACCCGTTGACCCCTAGTGTCTATGAATTCCATCCTCATCTCCTGATAATTCATTTTGAAGTCTCCAAGGGAATATATCCATTGTACTCCCAATACCACATTGGTGTTTACTAGTTCCACCACATAAAAGTCATCAGTCAACGTGTATTTTCTCAATGTCACATCCAAGTACACGTCATGTTGTACCCATCTACCACTACTACTTCAAAACCCTCAAATTCCTATGTGGGATTTTGTCTCCTCGTAACCAATGTTCTATCTATCAAATTATGTGTATCCCCTACATCAATCAGCATTATAACTATTTGTCCCTGCATAATTCCCATGATTTAGAAGGTATAGTACTTGGGGACTCCTGACAATGTGGCTATGGTCACCTTCTTGACCCCTTCTTGTAATGGTGCATGTTCTAGAATTTCAAGGTGTGGTTCCTCACCATTGTTCTGACCCTCATATGCACTGTTCGGGTTTTGACGTAGGCGCGAGGTACGTCCTCACCTCGCTCGCTCATAGGATCATTCAAATTCCCACTTTCATGAGCCGAAGTGGCTCCCTGGATTCCCATAGTGGAATCCCTGTGAAAACCCGATCCACAGGTCCTCTTTCCCTTTCACAGCCTCTGCATGGACCTGTGACTTTTCCCTGATTAAATATTGGGTTTTGGGGTTTTGCAATCCCCGTTGTCGAAAGTTCCTATCCTCTCGAATCCCCGATCTCCGATTTACCGATGCGCCCTAATGCTTTAATAGATTCTAGCCCCCTGGGCTAGAACTTTGGCCCATATGACCTTCCTCTATATGATCGTAGTCCCTTTCGGGGTTTTGGGCTTTCTTATGCTGAAACGTATATGTCCTTAGGATTCACGATCCTCTGAATCCCAATTTCCCGTAATGGCCTTTCTCACCTTAACCCCTCCTGGCTACACCCTAGTCCATGTGACTAGTCCCCATAAGACCGCAACCTTATCCTTCTTTCAAGGTTTCAGATGTCAAAGTGTATGGGACCTCTCGTCCTCTGGATCCCCAAGTTTCGATTCCTGATATGAAGTCAACAGGGTCCCATGCAGAACTCTCCTCCTTTCGGAGAATCGGGCTTCGCGATTCTGGAGTGTGAGTTTTTCTTGTCTCCAGAACTCACTAAATGTCGATTCCCGACTTTCTTCAGATTTCCGACACACGTCCCAGATGGATGGATGGTTCATATCAACCCTCGGGTTTTGCCAATTT
Organism: Picea engelmannii; assembly: GCA_009831015.1. Taxonomy (NCBI): domain Eukaryota; kingdom Viridiplantae; phylum Streptophyta; class Pinopsida; order Pinales; family Pinaceae; genus Picea; species Picea engelmannii. The sequence goes on from ML795629.1 coordinate 544,030, forward strand.
CGAAATAAAAAACACTTACCTACGCAACCTTCGGTGTCCGGATCTCCGATGTTGGATGATCATGCGACACGTGTCCTTCTCGATATCCACGACTATGGTTCTATCGTGGTTTCAGGGTTCAACAGTTCTCATACCCTTGGTCTCGAGACTCCTGATATGCCGATGGTTCTTGATTTCTGCCACCTGTCCCGGTAGATGGACGGTTCTAATTGTATCGGGGTTTTCACTATGGATTTTCCCCGACCTTTTATCCACGGGATTCCTGATATCCCGAACTCCGATCCTCCGGCTTGACTTTTCTATCAGGAATTTCCCCAATGTTCTGGATCTTCGCCACATGTCTCCACAAACGGACGGTCCAGATCATTCCCGGGACTTTCACCCTGGAGATTTTCCGATCTCCTGTCCACAAGACTTCCGATTTCCTGATTCCCGACACCTCGATATTCCGATATGTGTTGGGACTCTTGTCGGAATTGAGAAGGTTTTAAACCCCGTGCACCTTTCGGCCGATCCAATGGCTGACGAGATTTCTCAATGAGATCCAACGGTTCATGATCTCCTGGGCTTGCACCTTGGGCGCTACTGTAACCTCCTCGCTCCTTCGTCAGTTCTGACAGCTGACAGGATTTCTCTCTCTAGATCCAACAGCTGCTATGCTCCCTCTTGAGCTTGTGAGCGCCTTCCTCCCAGACTTGGAAGAATTCCAAGTTCTCAAAGGCCTCGACCTTTGTTTCCCTCTGCAAGTTCTTCGACTTTAAGCCTCGCCTGCATTCTCCACGATGATATTCCTCCTGATCTTTTACTCCCGAATCCTCAAAGGATTCTTTGACTTCTACACTCCTTACAGAACCCTCACCTGCACACACAAGTGCTATCCGTCTTGAGTTTTCTTGTAGCTTCGACCTCTACAGAAACTCGTCCTTATTCCTTTCTCCCACAGATGGATAATTTGATGCCCCTTGGCTGTCTTCTACTCAAGCAACCTCCTGCTGAGTCCTTCAGGGTGTTCAACAACCCTGTGAAGATCCTTCAATGGATTCTTCCTCAACTTACAAAACTCAAAGAATTCCTTCTTCCTGTGCCTATCTACACACTGTCTCAAATGCCCACCTGGTAGAGTTTCTTCTCACAGAACATTCAACAGTTCTGTCCTCTGTTCACCCCTTGCACCTGGTCAATGCCCTCCTGGTAGATCTCTACAGAATTCACAGCAAAATTCTGTCTGCAACTGTGTCTCTCATACACAGCCTTGCCTCCAAGGTATTCGGAAACCTCAAAGGTCTTCTCCTGAGTTGATGATTTCAGCTCTTGTGCCACAACACGTCTTTGTCTGACTCCGCAGAGTTCAGAAGTGCTTCAGTGCACTGGTATTCAGAGTCCCCAGCACTTGGTCACGCCCTCCTGGCATGAAACCACAAAGACCTCTCAAGTTTGAAAATCAAACACACTCCTGTAAATGCAAACCTACAACATACATCTACAACATATAAAGAACACTCATGGACATTCACATAATACAGAAATACATGCAGGAAAAACTGTCTCTATTTATATTAATAAAAATGCCTCTTTACAAAGGTGTTCCTGAGCACGGCCTATAACAAGGTCTCTTCTCCTCTCTCTTATGCTTCTACTCATAGACTCTCTCCTATGATCCTAGCTCATACATCCAAAATGAGATCCTCCAAATATCTTTTACCTGAGGGGGCTCTTAGAGCGCTTCCCTCCAGATATCACCTACCTTATTCAATTACAATGAATAACTGTCTAGTCTAGAATCAAGAACTAGATCTCAGCCTTACAAACATTTAAGGCCTACCTACTCTACAGCCTGCACAAAGGAACGGCCCTATGGCTCAATAGCCTAAACATTAAATTACATTCAATTCAAAATAGAAGATGAGGGTTGCGCCTCTCTTTATCTTTGAATGCGTGCGCTCGACGTGGCTGGCTGGCTGGATGGATGACGTGGAGAGATGCTCCTACATCATACTCCTTAGCTGTAAAAATCATGAGCTCCTTCTCATGAGCTTCCCCTCTCGGCTGATGAAATCCTCCTGGGTCCCAAATCATCCTCTGGAGCTGTTCATCGTCTTCATCCTGCTATTGTTGCTTCTGTGATGTTGCTGCTGCTTCCTTTCTTCTGCTCAGCCTCTCTTTGGTAGCAGTGTCTGCTGACCGGATCATCAACTCTCTGATCATGTCAATCACTTCGTCCAGCTGCTCCAGTGGTTGGCTCTGCTCATGCAGTCTCCTCAGCTGCAAAAATTTTTGGCATATGGGCAGATCACTGTGATCTCCCATGCCTCCTTCTTCAGCTTCCAACTTCACCTGTTGGATGTACATACTCTGCACTTTCACCCTTTTCTCCAGGGCTTCAATCTGCTCATACAGATCAACAAAGCAAATGTTGTCTGCCTCTTCTTTATTTTCATCTTCTGCAAACTCCCATGTTGCAGTTCCTTCAGCTTCCTGGCTGAATCTAGTGAGCCATTCCATAGAATGCTCATCGTCCTCTTTTGCTTCTTCTATTGTCAGCTTTAGTGCTACATCTTCCTCAGCTTCTTGGATGAATGCATTGAGACACTCCTCAGAATGCTCATTCTCCTCTCCTTCTGCTTCCGTTTGGGCAGCCTTAGATATCTGCTCCAATTCTCCTTTGACAGTCTCAACTGGTTGTCCTTCTGTTGTTGCTGCATCTCCAGCATAGATTTTTGCCTCCTCTTGGGCAAGTGGTAGGAATATCTCGATTCCCCCAATCATCAGAAGATTCCTCCAATCTTCCTCCTTTGTCAGTTGCATCTACTGATCTAAATTCATCTCTGAATTTATGAGACCCTCAGATAATCTCATCTGCTCTGTCAGCTCCTCTAGCTGATCCCAACTCATCTGCTCATCCCTGCCCACCTGGAAAAATGGGATATGTTCGTTGCTTCCCTGGTAGACTACGAGATCAACCGATCCCACCTTCATCAACACTCCTTGTTGAATTGAACTCACCTTCGAGTCCCTGAGACTTTCAGATAGTCTTGAATGCTCATCTCTGCCCACCTGGCAATCTGAGATGCTTCCACTTCTCTCTTGGAAGCCTTCGAGATCCCACAATGATCTCATTTCATTGCCCAGTTGGCAATGTGAAATTCCTTGGCTATCCTCCTGACAGTCCGTGAGATCCCGCAGTGATCTCAACTCGTTTCCCACCTGGAAAACTGGAATTTCTTTTCTGCCCTCCTAGCAGTCCTTGAGATCTTCAACTGATCCCATTTCATTCTCTTCACCGAGAATGTCCCCAGTCTCTAGTTCACATACTTGAACCATCTCCTCAGGTCTATTAAGGTTTTCAGCATACCTCAACCATCCTCTTATCAGCCTACACTGTCTTCTAGCCATCAACTCCTTGACTGGCCATTTTATCTTTGCCTTCTTCATGGGCCATTCATACACCCATCTCAGCTTGGTATTTTGCTGCATCTGCAGTTCAAGTTCTTCCATTCTTTCCCTGATGTCGGCAAGTTCTTTCCCCCTTTCGGCTGTGCTCATCAGCTCTGGGATTTTCTTTCCAACATTTCTTTGGCCTTCAGTATCCATGTTGCTATGCCTGTCTACCCTCCTAGCAAATCTGTTGCTGCCACTCCTACAATCTTGAGTACTCAGCTTCTCCTACAGTCCCCCTGACTGTCTTCTGGATTGCTGCCTACCTGCAAACAAATCCTTACAGAGTTTCAGCAACCTTGTCTTCTTCCTGCTTCTTCTGTCTTCTATATACAAACAGAATCCAAGCTCTTATACCACTTGATGTGTGTATCAGAGTGCTCTTTATCTCTTGCTCCTCTTGCCTGAAATATACAGACAAGTATCATGCTCTGATACCAACTGATGTGTGTATCAGAGTGCTCTGGTTCCTCTTTCTCCCTCTGTCTGAAGTATACAAACAGAGACAAGCTATGATACCAACTGATGCAGGCGCGGGGTACGTCCTCACCTCTCCCTCTCACAGGATCATTCAAATTCCCACTTTCGTAAGCCGAAGTGGATCCTTGGATTGCCACAATGGACTCCCTATGAAAACCTGATCCACAGGTCCTCTTTCCATGTCACGGCCTTTGCACGCACCTTATGACTTTTCCCTGATTAAATATCGGGTTTCGGGGTTTCGCAATCCCCGTTGTCGAAATTTTCTATCCTCTCGAATCCCCGATCTCCGATTTACTGATGCACCCTAACGCTTTAACAGCTTCTAGCCCCCTGGGCTAAACCTTTGGCCCATATGACCTTCCTCTATATGACCATAGTCCATTTCGGGGTTTCAGGCTTTCTTATGCCGAAACGCATATGTCCTCAGGATTAGCGATCCTCCGAATCTCGATTTCCCGTAATGGCCTTTCTCACCTTAGCCCCTCCTGGCTATGCCCTAGTCGATGTGACTAGTCCCCATAAGACCACAGCCTTATCCTTCTTTCGGGGTTTCGGATGTCGAAGTGTATGGGACCTCTCATCCTCCGGATCCCCGAGTTTCGATTCTCGATATGACGTCAATAGGGTCCCAGGCAGAACTCTCCTCCTTTTAGAGAATCGGGCTTCACAATTCTGGAGTGCGAGTTTTTCTTGTCTCCAGAACTCACGAAATGTCGATTCCTGACGTTCTTCAGATTTCTGACACGCATCCCAGATGGATGGACAGTTCAGATCAACCCTCGGGTTTCACCAATTTCAAAATCAAAAACACTTACCTCCGCAACCTCTGGTGTCCAGATCTTCGATGTTGGATGATCATGTGACACGTGTCCTTCCTGAGATCCATGACTATGGTTCTATCGTAGTTTCGGGGCTCAACAGGTCTCAGACCCTTGGTCTCGAGACTCCCGATATGCCGATGGTTCTTGATTTCTGCCACCTGTCCTGGCAGATGAACGGTTCTAATTGTATCGGGGTTTTCACTATGGATTTTCCCCGACCTTTTATCCACAGGATTCCCGATATCCCAAAATACGATCCTTCAGCTTGAATTTTCTATCGGGACTTTCCCCGATGGTCTGGATCTTCGCCACGTGTCTCCACAAATGAACGGTCCATATCGTTCCTGGGACTTTCACACTTGATATTTTCCGATCTCCTGTCCACGAGACTTCCGATTTCCTGATTCCTGACGCCTCGATATTCCGATATGTGTCAAGACTCTTGTCCGACTTGAGAATGTTTTAAACCCTATGCACCTTCTGGATGATCCAACGACTGACGGGATTTCTCAATGAGATCCAACGGTTCACGATCTTCTAGGCTTGCACCTTGGGCACTACCGTAACCTCCTCGCTCCTTCGTTAGTTCTGACAGCTGATGGGATTTCTTTCTCTAGATCTGATGGCTTCTATGCTCCCTCCTGAGATTGTGTGTGCCTTCCTCCCAGACTTGGAAGAATTCTAAGTTCTCAAAGGCCTCGACCTTTGTTTCGCTCTGCGAGTTCTTCGACTTTAAGCCTCGCCTGCATTCTCCACGATGCTATTCCTCCTGATCTTTTACTTCTTGAATCCTCAAAGGATTCTTTGACTTCTGCACTCCTTACAGAACCCTCACCTACACACACATGTGCTATCCATCTTGAGTTTTCCTGTAGCTTCGACCTCTACAGAAACTCGTCCTTGTTCCTTTCTCCCATAGATGGAGAATTTGATGCCCCTTGGCTGTCTTCTACTCAAGAAACCTCCTGCTGAGTCCTTCAGGGTGTTCAGCAACCCTGTGAAGATCCTTCAGTGGATTCTTCCTCAACATACAAAACTCAAAGAGTTCCTTCTTCCTGTGCCTATCTACACACTGTCTCAAATGCCCACCTGACGGAGTTTCTTCTCACATAACGTTTAGCAGTTCTATCCTCTGTCAACCCCTTGCACCTGCTCAATGCCCTCCTGGAAGATCTCTACAGAATTCACAGCAGAATTCTGTTTGCAACTGTGTCTCTCATACATAGCCTTTCCTCCAAGGTATTCAACAACCTCAAAGGTCTTCTCCTGAGTTGATGATTTCAGCTCTTGTGCCACAACACATCTTTGTCTGACTCCGCAGAGTTAAGAAGTGCTTCAGTGCACTGGTATTCAGAGTCTGCAACACTTTATCATGCCCTCCTAGCATGAAACCAAAAAGACCTCTCAATTTTTAAAATCAAACACACTCCTGTAAATGCAAACCTACAACATACATCTACAGCACATAAAGAACACTCATGGACATTCACATAATACATAAATACATGCAGGAAAAACTGCCTCTGTTTATATTAATAAAAATGCCTCTTTATAAAGGTGTTCCTAAGCACGGCCTGTAACAAGGTCTCGGCTCCTCTCTCTTCTGCTTCTACTCACAGACTCTCTCCTATGATCCTAGCTCATACATCCAAAATGATATCCTGCAAATGTCTTTTACCTGAGGGGGCTCTTAGAGTGCTTCCCTCCAAATCTCACCTACCCTATTCAATTACAATGAATAGTTGTCTAGTCCAGAATCTGGAACTAGATCTCAGCCTTACAAACATTTAAGGCCTACCTACTCTATAGCCTACACAAAGGCACAACCCTATGGCTCAACAACCTAAACATTAAATTACATTCAATTCAAAATAGAAGATGAGGGTTGCGCCTCTCTTCAGCTTTGAATGTGTGTGCTCGACGTGGTTGGCTGGATGGATGGATGACGTGGAGAGATGCTTCTGCATCAGGGTCTTTTCCTCACCTCCATATTATTCATCAGATAGTACTTCAATATAATGGACCTTTCCATTTCCCATACATCGGTGACCTGGTTCCCATGGATCCTTGCAACTAAAGAATAATTTATTTCTTCTAAGCTCTCTCTGAGTGTCTTCGTCCAACTTGTCTTTCCCTATCCATGTCTAATGGGTAAACTTTATCGCCTGCCCCTTATGAGGAATCAAGGTCTTTACTAGGGCCTTTCTGATTATTGTGTCTTCCATATCCTAAGTTTTCTTGATGGTATCATATAATGTGGGTGGCCTAAAATCCTTAACCCAACCCTTCAAGGGTTCAGTTAGCTCCTTTGTAAATATCATCACTAAACTTTGTTCTGAGATATCAGTTACCTTGACAACCAACCTATGAAACTATGTGATAAATGCCTCTAGTGTACCTATCTATATCAACTGGGCCAACTCCCTGAAATGAATTTTAGGATCCTTCCTTTCGAACCTGTCCATCACCCTCTGGGTGAATTCTACATATGATGTAATGTTAGCATGTCCAAGGTTGACCAACCCATGATGCCACCATTCATGAGCCTTCCCATCCAAATGAACAGTGGCAATCTTGATTTCCTCTGCCTCGGTCATTGGGTTGAGATGGAGTTAAGTGTCCATCTTCTACACCCAAGTGCTAGCTGAAATTTTTGCTGATCCAACGAAAGAGGGTATAATTAACCTTCCCACCCTATGCATAAGATCATAGTTTTGTTGGTATTGCACTGCTTTTTTCAATTCCCTTGGTTTGTTCCTATATTTATCATTGTAATAGTCTTGGAAATAAAATGCTTCCTAGAAACCTTCTAGTGTGGCTAGGTACTCTTTGTAACCCTTAAGGGGATCATTATCCTCATCCTGTTGTTATGGAACTTCTGTCTGTTGCTCCTTAAGAAATTATGGTAACGATGGCCTTGGTATTTTAATGCTACATGTTAGTGAGTCTCTCTGTATTGGAATATGAGTGGTGTTATCTCCCTATAGGCCCTACTACTTTGTTGATTGTCCTTTGTATAATTCCCATTGTAGCCTCCTTGGATTTGAATGAGTTGTGTCAAGATTTTTGCTTGTTTGTTTTGGCTCATAGTCACCTGTAGTTGTCCTGCAACTATAGATTCCAACAATTGTTGGACTTTGTCTTCACCCAAGTTCCCCATGATTCCTTCTGGTTCTGATTTTGATGGAATTTCTTCTCACTTCCTCTCCGATGATTTTTTAGAGAGTTGTCCTCCACCCCCCTTCTTCCTCAAAATTACAGGCTGGTAGAATCACCATTATATGCACACAATCTTATTTCCTTCCCACTTTTTCCCCTCACTATAAATCATGCAGCTTTTTCTGAGAAAAAACCTGAAAAACTTCCAAAATTAAAATGATGATAACTTTAGTTCTAGGACTCTGTTTCGCCTATTTTTTTTTAAAATTGGGTACTTTTCCGAGAGGAATTGAAATACCCAATTGTTTTTGGAAAATTATGCTCAGAAAGTTCCAGATCTGAGCCTGAAGTATGCCACCCCATTTTTCTTCCATTTTTTTTTTTTACTAAGGAAAGTGCTCGGATGCAATCACAATATGGCAAGATCACTAGCTATGATAGCATTGTAATATCCTTGATTCAAATTATTAATTATTCCTATGTGAAAATGATATGAAACCCTTACAATAATTTTCTCAATGAGGAATATTATCAAACACATGGAAAGCACACATAAATAGAGAAGAATAATATGACAACTTATTATGAATGGGAAAAAAAATACATATATCTCTAGTGGCTGTAAAAATAGCTGGATAACAAGACTAGGAATATAAACTATTGGCTTCTAGGAAGCTACACAATATTCTACAAAACACACAAGGAAACCTGGTATGATGCCCACATATAAATCGAGGCCTTCCAATCCTCCCACTTCTCTTCTCCAATATGCTTCAAGATATTTAAAAAATACCACAAGACAAAGACTCCAAATGAATTCTCATTTCTATAGCTAGGGTGGGTACTGCACCACCGAAACTAAACTTGCACTGGAATGGTTTTTCCCAAACCTCCAATGAAAACGCTAGCTACAAGAGCACTCAAATAAGATATCAAATCATAATTCCCAAAGAGGTAGGCTCCCCTTCTATTTATTCTTCTTCGCTGATTCTTCTAGATCTTCCTTCTTGACCAAATCAAACCCTCACTTGATTAAAATATAATTATTTATTTTATTTTATATCTCTTTAGGGTTTGATACTTTGACTCCCATTTTTCTTTGTTGACTATAACCTACAGGAGTCGTGTAGGATAATGAGTCATCAATTGGAGGGGTGTTGAACACACCGTGCTACTGAGAGGGGGGG
>ML795629.1:563291-575754 GCA_009831015.1 Picea engelmannii
TATTGGATCCACCCCATGGAAGGCTTCATCAAACTCAACTTCGATGGAACCTCCAAGCGTAACCCTGGGGCAGCAGGTTTTGGAGTGGTCTTCTAGGATCACCGAAGCCATATTCTTCTAATTAATGCAGGTAGCCTAGGCCACACTATGAACAATGTTGTTGAGTTATGGAGGCTCACCCAAGGCCTGCAATTAGCAATTGAGCACAGCTTCATCAAGCTGATTGTTGAAGGGGATTCGCTAGTCATTACCAATCTCTTCAGGAAAATCTTGAATGGAGCTGACCCAGAGAGAATCTCACCTTGCTGGAGACTCTCCTACAGACTAAGAACAATAGTGAATCTCCTGCAAACCAATCAGGCCTTCATCCCCTCACACATTAGGATAAAGGCGAATCAGGTTGCGGATGAACTAACAAATCTGGGAGTGAATTGGGAAGGACCAGAACTCCTATGCCAAACTTCCCTCAATCCGACGCATCCCATACTCCAACAGTGCACTTAAAAAGCCACATCGGTGGATAGACCCCTGGATGGGGTGATAGTGCGGGACACATGGCACTTGGAGGAGGCACAAAGAGGCCAACATGGCGATTGCCATGTGACTGAAGCGTGGAATGCACCACCACCACCCCCATGCATTTAACTCCCCCATACGACATCCTAGGCACCATTAAGCCTGTTGTGCCTAACCTCATCAAGTTGTCCCCTCCATGGCTCTGCTCATTGAACTCACCTTTACTCTGCGCATGCAACATTGCCTTCTTCTTCATCATCTACGAAGCCATGCCTCATTCTAGCCTCCCTCCTTCGCTGCGCTCTCTTGCAACCAGCTTTTTCTCTAGCTCCTCCTCAACCATCTGGGATCTTTTCTTGTGCTCACCTTCTCCCCCTGGACCGTCAAAATGCCGAGACAGAGAGGAAAGCCAAGGAGAGGCTTTCTCTAGCAACCACAGTGGCCTCATTTGGTCCTCGCTCGGGTGCCTGCAACCTCCCTGGGCTCCTCCCCTAGGTCGTCCCTCTCGCACTCCTCGCATTCCTCGCAGTCTGAACAAGCACCACTCACCACCTCCTCCCCTCCCACTTCCCAGCTTGAGGGGTTGGTACTCTTTGATAGCTCGCTTGGTTTTCCCTCAGAACCCATCCTTAACAAAGCCTCCTCATCTTGGGTGCCTCCTGCAGTACCACCAAATTCACCAGCTAGCACACCGGCTCAACCAGAGGCCTCCTCCACTCGCCCACCCTTGGAAGCACCACCTCTTCTATAGGAACCTCAGCCTAGGCCACACTCCTTTTCAGATTTAGTCCCAGACTCGCAATTGTAGGATAGCTTGGCCATTCTCTATGGGCTTGTCTTCCAACTTCGACAGGTCCTGGATGACCTTCAATTTTGGCTGGAGCTACTAGATGGGAAGACCTTTGCACTCATCCAAATCTTCTCCACCTTCCAGGGGGCCTTCCACTTCACACCGGAAGCAGCGAGGGCAACAGAGCACACACATACGGGACAATCAAGTGAAAGGGGGCTTCCCACAGGTGGTGGCGACTCTGGGCAGGCCATGCACGTGTCCATCGATGAGGAATACACGCCCACCAAAGGAGAAACTCCCGGGGCATACGTTGCAACAGGACTGGGCTTGCATGCGGCCAGGGAAGTGGGAGGTATATGGACCGACAACAGACTAGCAATGGGTGACTCGGACGCCGACACGCATGAGCAAATGGAATGGAGAGGGGAAGCTATCGAAGAGGAGCCATGGGACCTTGCAACACATGCCACCTTACCGCCTGGCTAGCCAGTTTACAAGCCAAGTGTAAGACCATCACAGGGATCTTCAGTGGCCTCATGACGACCAGTATTAGCATTTTACTTATGAATTTAGTTTACTTCTTCACTCTATTTTTCAGTTTTTGTAAGACTAGTAGTCTTTTTAATCCCAACACCGACTGACTGAACTAGTTTCCCCATAGGGAAGTTCATTTATTACAGTACGACACTACTGCACACTTTGTAACTCTGGTTTTTTGAAGGCTCCTTATATGTAAATTCTTACTTATATAAAAAAAAAATAAGGACCCAAACAACAAGTTCAACACTACCAAAATCCATAGTGGGAGTGGAAGGTATGTGTTAGTTAAGAGTTTTCCACCCTCTCGAGTGCCATTTTTCCCTCACATGTGTTTAGATGGAAGCAATATTCATTTTTTAAATGTATTAAAATTTCCCCCCTTAAATGCCATGATCTCCCATTTAACTTGCTTTAATATTTTCATGAGGATCGAAATGCCTATCTCATTTTTAAAGAGATTATATGTATGTATCACCTCACTCTTCTTTGTGTTGTAGGTGGTCTCCATTACCTCTTCCTAAGAAACCCCCCCTCCTTGGTCCTCTCTCTCTCACACTTTGGATTTTCTATTATATCTTTTGGGTAAGAAACATGATGTCTTTTGACTATATAAGGTCCTGCTAAATTTACATATTAGGAAGCAATTGGTATCACCCTGATTTCACTCTCCTACAACATTTGAGTGGCCTTACCTAGAAAATTCACCAATTAGCTTATAACTCATATAAATGCAATCCATCATATCAAATCGTGCCTACTTTATCCCCACTAAGTAAGGTCAAACCATCATTTGACCTTTTTTAAGGTTATGTGTCTTATCCTTTATTACTCACAATAATCACATGGATAATCCTTTGAGATTCATGTAACTCTTATGAATCTAGAAATCTAAGGAGGATCCATGAGATGCATAAAGGAAGAGGAAATGATAGTAGAGTTATGTTGAAAGGATGAGATTGGAGAATTAGAAAACCATCATTCATACCCTCTCAATTTGAGCTTAATTTCCATCTTGGTTATTTTCTCTCCAAAATGGTCATCCAAAAAGAGACATGTTACTCACATACACAAGAGATTGATATTAAACATATAAAGTGGTTAAAAAACCCTCCCAAGAAAAACTTTAAAACCCAGTGTATATAACATTTTCTCCATATGTTTAATATATTACATAGTTTTATTAATTCTGTTAGACTAAAATCAAACATTGCTTCTTGTTCCAAAAATTTGTGACTTAAATGTTAATTAACATGTTATAACATTCACATTTTTAATTGATTGTATTACCTTCATTTATTTATGCATGTTAATTGAGGCATTCGCTTGTAAATTTGTCCAAATTCCTTTGTTGGTTTGTTATTTGCTTTACAACCTACTAATTGCATCAAAACCTAATTACAAAATTTTATGCTACACATGAGTGCGTATATTTTAATAATCGACTAATATATGTTATACATTTATGTGAATTCTCAAATATCGTTGAGATTTTTTAATTTTTTTTCCTACTATTTGTATGTGAAAGGGATCTCCATATTAGTCGAACGGGATTTAGTAAAGCGCAACCATTCAAAGGACTTTTCCAATAATAATCAAATCCAAAAATATTATATCGGGTAATTTTACTTACAATAATAATAATAATTTTGTTTATTAAGTGCAATATAGAAGATCAAAACTATATTTTTATTATACTTAGTTTAAAAAAGAAAATCAACATTATAAAAATAAGAATACATTCTCATTAGTTTTATAGTGAAATAAGGTATTAAACAAATCTTAACACATATGTTATCTTTATGATATTAAAAAGGTAAAGAACCCAAAAAAACTTTCACCTAAAATGTCTTACTTATATTTATATTAAAACTTTTTTTCAAAATAATTGAAATTCTACCATCTTCGTATCTTATTAACATATCAAAACTAAAAGAACTTTATTAAATTTTTTGAAATTAAAAAAAAATAAATTAAAATAAATATCTCCATCACTAATGGAAACTTTAACATTGATCCAAAAGGCTATTTAAAATTTCAATTGAATTTTAAATTTTAAAGTCAATAAAATTGGGCCAAATGAATTTTGTCAACAACTATGGGCCTTTCAAATATTGCTCCAAATTAATTTTGTCAAGAACTCTTGACCTCTCAAATATTGCAGTCCCAAATGAATTGAAGTTTGTTAACATATATCATTTCAATGTGATAATTTTAAAAATAATAGACAAATGAAGGAATACTCTACATAATGATACTCTATTTGGATCGAACCTCCTTGAAAACTTCAAAGAACATTCATTCATTTTTAATTTTATAGTGTAAAATGTTTATAATTTTTATAATATTTATTTATAATTTTTAATATTTAATAAATTTAAATTAAATATATATTTCAAAATTAAATTAAAATTAATTAATAATATATATTTTTATTTATTTATTTTATGTATTTTAAATATAATTTAAATATAGATTTAAGTAGTTTTAATGGTTTAAAATAATCATAATAATATCCTTTTAGCAGTGAAATCTGAAAAAGGAATCTCTTATCTTACAAATAAAAAGATTTCATATACTATAATCATAACTTTAAAAATTATTATTATTATAACTAAAATTTTTAATATTAAACACATTAAAAAATACTCTAACGACAATATTCCATATATTCCATTTGTGTGGAAACGTCGTGGAAGCTTCGCAGAAAATTGATTGAGTAACATTTTCTAAAGCAAAGAGAGGTCATTTGGAAATTGCAATATTTATTTTTAATTTTTAATATTTAATAAATTTATTTATTTTTATAATATTTATAAAAATAATTCTAATAATATTTATTCTTAATTTATTTTAATTCTTATAATATTTATTTTTAATTTTTAATATTTAATAAATTTAAATCAGATGTATATTTCAGAATTAAATTAAAATTAATTAATTATATATATTTATATTTATATTTATTTATTTTTATGTAATTTAAATATAGGTTTAAGTAAGTTTAATGATTACAAATAATCATGATAATATCTTTTAGTAGTGTAATTTCTTAACAAATTTTTTAATAGGAAATTTTTTTTTCTTATCCTACAAATAAAAAGATCTCATACACTATGATCATAACCTTAAAAATTATTATTATTATTATTATAACTAGAAAAAAAAAAATCACTTACCTTACAAACAAAAGGATATCGTATATTCTGATCATAACCTTAAAAATTATTATTATTATTATAACTAAAATTTTTATAATAAACCCATTAAAAAATACTCTAACAATAATATTCCATATATTCCATTTGTGTGGAAATGCCATGGAAGCTTCCCATAAAAATGATTGAGTAACATTTTCTAAAGCAAAGAGAGGTCATTTGGAAATTGTAAACACAACTCAACATCAATAATATTTTAAAAACTATTTAAAATTTTTTGAATTTTAAAGTCAATAATATTTAAATTTTTTTGAATTTTAAAGTCAATAATATTGGCCCAAATGAATTTTGTCAACAACTATGGGTCTCTCAAATATTGCCCCAAATAAATTTTGTCAATAACTCTTGGCCTCTCAAATATTGTCATCCCAAATGAGTTGAAATTTGTTAACATCTATCATCCATCATCACATGAATAATCATGACAATATCATGTTTGTGTCAGCATCATTTCAATGTAATAATTTTAAAAATAATAGACAAATGAAGGAATACTCTACATAATGATACTCTATTTGCGTCGAACCTCCTTAGAAACTTCAAAGAACATTCATTCATTTTTAATTTTATAGTATAAAATGTTTATAATTCTTATAATATTTATTTTTAATTTTTAATATTTAATAAATTTAAATCAAATATATATTTTAGAATTAAATTAAAATTAATTAATTATATATATTTATATTTATATTTATTTATTTTTATGTAATTTAAATATAGGTTTAAGTAAGTTTAATGATTAAAAGTAATCATGATAATATCTTTTAATAATGTAATCTCTTGTAATCTCTTAATAAATCTTTTAATAGAAAAAAAGAATTCCTTATCCTACAAACAAAAAGATGTCATTTACTATGATCATAACTTTAAAAATTATTATTATTATTATAACTAGAAAAAATAAATCATTTATCTTAAAAAAAAAAAAATATTATACAGTGTGATCATAACCTTAAAAATTATTATTATTATTATTATGACTAAAAAATTAATATTAAACCCATTAAAAAATATTCTAACGATAATATTCCATATATTCCATTTGTGTGGAAACGCAGTGGAAGATTAACAAAAAAATGATTGAGTAACATTTTCTAAAGCAAAGAGAGATCTTTTGGAAATTAATGCTTAATATTGTGCGGAGCAGACGCAAGACGTCCAAAGGGACAGATTCAGGAACTCCTCGAGTTATTGTAGATTCGAGTCATTAAACCCTAAGGGCCCTTTGGATTACCTTAACCCGACCTATTTATAGATTTAGGTCATTGGAGATCCAGCCTTTGTATCTAAACCCTAATGGCCGGCCCTCCGATGACCTTCGATTACCTAAACGTGAACCTTTGTATCTAAACCCTAAGGGTTGGCCCGCCGATGACCTTGGATTACCTTAACGCGACCCGAATGTAGATTTTCGGGTTGGGTTACTGGAGGTCTAGTCTTTGTATCTAGACCCTAGGGGCTGGCCCTCCGATGACCTTGGATTAAATTTATGTGTTGGACATCATGTTTGTTGTTGGACCTTTTTATCGATTAGGGTTAAAGTCATATGTTTGAGTTATATATTTTGTGTGAATATCATGCTCCGTGGCATCATGGGTTTGGAACAAATTTAACATAGTATGAAAGTTTGGTTTGCTAAGAGAGGAATCATTTTAATTAATGGTATAGAATGGTATGTTCTTGATTGATTGGAAACATGCTAAAGGTAAGATGGGTCAAAGTTCAAGTTTGTTTGCAATTGAGAAGTAATTATATAATTATTAAAGAGAGTTTTGGTGAAAAACTGGTTACAATAATGGATTTATATAATTATTAAAGAATTTTTTGCTGGAAAAGTGGCTATAATAATGGATCTTTTTGATAATGTAGTCTCTTTGCACTAAATTAACATAACTAATACAAAGAGGAAACTTGAGCCTCAACCTAGGGTCGAGATGTTTCAAATGGGAGTGACTATCCTTTAAGCCAAAACGCAATAGGCCAATGTCTCATTAGGCATTTGAACCTAGGTAAGGAGAGTGTGAAACTTATCTCTGAACCTTTCAAGTTATTGCCCCTCTACTAAGAGCTAAGTCAATATTATACACTAATATCATTATTAACTTAGTGATAGATATTATAATCCATCACTCATCACATAACCAAATATGATATGCAAGTAAAGAGAATGTCCACACATAGCGTACTACATGGTGACACAATAGAATAGACAAATGTATGGAAAACTGCCTTCAAGTCAAAAGAAGGTCTTTTTGAATGGTTGTGCATGCCCTTTAGTTTGACGAATGTCCGAACAACTTTCATGAGGTTGATGGATGATATCCTGCGGCCTTTCACTAATTCTTTTGTGGTGGTGCATCTAGATGGCATAATCATCTACACCAAGACTTGGGCAGAACACTTGTAGAATATTCAACAAGTTTTTCACACTCTACAACAGCACAACCTATATGCCAAATTAGAAAAATGCTCCTTTGGCATGGACAGGGTCCAATACCTAGGCTACATTGCTGATGCACATGGTGTGCATGTTGATCCAGCCAAGATCCAAGTCATCCGTGACTGGCCAACCCTAAACATGCTCACTAAGCTTTAGAGCTTCTTAGGCCTTGTCGATTTCTATCACAGGATCGTTTTGGGATTCTCCCATATTGCATGGGCCCTTAGTCAAATAACCAGAGGTGTTATTAAGTAAAACTTTGTGTGGGGCTTGTCCCAACATAAATCATTCAATGATCTGAAGCAACGCTTGTGTTCAGCACCAATGATCTCATTACCTTACCTGTAACATCCCTTTGAGATCGAGACATATGCTTTAGACTATGTTGTGGGCACAGTCCTCACTCAACATAGAAACCTCATGGTCTATCATAGTGAGACGTTATCAGATGCCATTCGTAAGTACCCTACTTACGACAAAGAAATGTACTCCATTGTGCAAGCTTGTCACCAGTGGATGCATTACATTCTTGGGAAGGAGATAGTCATGTACATTGATCATAAGCTATTGTAGTTCATGTAGACACAAGACAAATTGCAAAATGACCTCTATCAGAAGTAGTCCACATATTTGTAGTCGTTCCACCTCAACATCAAGTATAAAACAGGAAGTACGAACTGAGTCGTTGATTTCCTCAGCCAACCTCTAGTCGCGATACTCACCACAGTGCTAGAATCTTGCAACCATGAGACCTCTGGCTAGCCCCACCTTTATGAGATGGATCCCAATTTTTCCAACACCTACCAGATGTTGGGCGCTAACACAGTTGTCAATAATTTTCATATTCAGGATAGGCTGATGTGCCATCTGGGCCATCTCTTCATTCCATCAAGTGAGCGAGCGAAGATGATTTGGGAAGCCCACTATAGTCGAGTGGCAGGACACTTCATTGTGGAAACGATAGTGGAAGTGCTCCAGCGACATTTCTGTTGGCTGAAAATTCAACAGGATTTCAACAAGTATATCCGATCCTACACTGCCTATGCTATTGCCAAACCGACCATCAAGAAAAAAGTCTTTTACAGTCCTCTTCCTACTCCTGAATGCCCCTAGGAGTCCATCTCAATGGACTACATGTGGGGCTTCCCTTCCACTAGGCACGTAAATGACTGTGTTTTTGTGGTTATTGATCGCTTTTCCAAGATGGTGATTTTGGCCGCCTGGAAGAAGAACATCATGACGGAGGACAATGCCAAGATTTTCTTTCAAAGAGTGTGGGTACACTTTGGTATCCCACAAAACATTATCTCAGATTGGGACAGTCAGTTCCTCAACACATTTTGGCTGAGCCTCTGGTCATTGTTGGACACCATGCTCACCAAGTCCAGTGCCTTCCACCCCTAAATGGATGGCCAAACTGAGGTCGTCAACTGGATGATCGTGCACATCCTGCGCATATACAATTCTAACCACCCTCGAACCTAGGATGAGATTCTTCCCTATTTTCAAAACAACTACAACATATCCATACATAGCTCAACCGACCACAACCTCTTTCAAGTGGGGTTGGGATTTCAACCATTGGGTCCCATGGATGTTGCACTACCCCTTGCGGCCACCCAGGTAGACTCATCGCATGCTCCAACTACAGCTGACAAAGCCACCCGATTCATTGAGTGGATCCAACACATCCACTAACAATTTTAGGATATTTTACAAAAGGCCAATGCCAAGTACAAGCAACGCCATGATCAACACCGGGTACCACACCAGTTTTGGGTGGGAGACAAAGTTTGTTTGCACCTGCATAAAGAAATCCTTACAGGACCTCATCGGAAGCTTCGTCCACTCTATTATGGTCCTTAAAACATTACCAAGGCTATGGGTGACAATGTTTTTGAGCTCAACCTACCCCCCTTCCTTGGATTTCACCTAGTGTTCAATGTGGACCTCCTTTGGCATTATTTTCCACCATTATTAGACACCTCAGAGATATTAGAACAATTGACACCAACAGAGCTCAACCTGACTACATGGAACAAGAATCAACTGATCATATAGTGGAAACAAAGTTCAAGGGAACTCACCAACAGAGGATCCAACTTTATCGGGTTGACAAAGAAGGGCAACTTCTGCACCAAGGAAAGTGGCTCACCCGTGGCCAAATTCAACAAAAAATTCCTCATCTGATGGGGGAACTCAAATCAATGGATACCATTGCTTTATAAGGAGGGAGTATTGATCCAGGTGGATATTGGTGGCCACCTACCTTTTCCAACTGGCCCAAAACAATTTTCTAGCAATATGGAAATTTACTATTTTAGCAGTTTTTAACTTTTGGGGCTAGTTTGAGGGCCTAAACGACATTTTTTCATGATAGGGAACCTAAATGATAGAAAAAGGCTCTGATTGATTCACCTAAATGAATCTCCTCTCTCTCCTCATCAATACCTTTCCAACGATCTATCGTACGCCCTAAACGAAGATCGTATGAAAAACTTACGACCTCGAGAAGTTAATGTACTAACTTACCCCAATGGGGCCCACATGTCTAGGGTTTTGAAATTCATATTTATTTTAAAAAGGCCTTCAGAGCCTCATTGTACTCATATTCTTATGAATCAACATAGTCATCATATCTCTTCTTAGAGATAAGCTGTCATCATTCTAGCAAGCTTGTTTTCAACCTGCATTTTATAGTTTTCAACATATTTCTTATTTAATAGAAGTCAAGTTTTATTGTATCTTTTTTATTTTTCACTGTGTCTCTATGTTAACATGATAAATATTTGGTTTTATTTCATTCCGCTCATAAATCCATATCTGTAAACCATGATCATTTTTCCCTCTTTCCATTGAGGTGAGCCTTTGATTTGTGGCCAATGATCATTTTGTTCTCTTTCCATTAAGGTGACTACTTTATCCTCTTCTCACAAAGCTTTATCTTCACCTACTAAGGAGTAGGTAGTAAAAATTCACTAGTGGCCTTGATGATGGATCTAATTCTGGTGGCTTCACCTATTGAAGAATAAGTGTCTTCACTTACTAAAGAGTGGGTGGTACAACTTTAGTTTTGGTCTTGACTCTTATCCTCTAGTCTCCTTGAATATAGACAAATAGTCTTCCACTCTAAAGAGTTCAATACGATAAAGAGTTTATAACTCTATGTTCCATACAATGAATTAGGGAGGTATTATTTGTGCACAACTCCTTCAAGTTGTTCTGGAATTTTACAAGGTCACTTTCTTATTAACGTCCAATAGACCAATTGGTCTCAGTGGACGTTAATCATCATGATCATCATCGTCATCAATAATTTAATTTCACATTCCTCTTAGCACACTAGTAACTCAATGTGTTTCCTACTATGGGAATAATAATGCATGTATTTTCTCTCGACATTGGTGTACATTGAATTTTATCTCTAGTGTATCTTCTACTGGGAAACTACACTAATAGAGCCATCAATCATTTAAAAATTTGTGTATTTACTGCTAAAGAATCACCAAGAATTTTATCTCTAATGTATCTTTCGGTGGAGAACCACACTTATTAAGTCATCGGTTTTGTTTATCTTTGGTGTCTCCATTGGTGCAAAATTGTTAGGATATTTAGACACTCAGGAGTTAGTTAAGATCAACTTGGTCTAATGTGTCATTAGGTAAAAGTGTGTTTCTTTAGTATGCGTTAGTATGTATTTATAGATAGGTAATATGATGGTCACAATATGTTCTCGACATTGGGTGATCCAATGGTTCATATTCTCCTCGATCTTAATGACTACATTGATCTGTGGCTTGACATTTGATTGGTCCATGATATCTATTTAAAGAGCATGGAGGGTCATTTTTCGATGATCGATTATGATAAAATATATTTTAAACCTCTCTGTAATATTTTATTTTGCATTAATAAATTGCTCCAAATGGCCAAGTTGGTTGGGGTTTTGGATGTTTCCCCACAGGGGTTTTACCATGTAAGAACTTTGGTGTGTTGATATTTGATCTGGTCATGTGAGTGGTTACTGAAGCTATTCATCTTTTTTTAGAACACTTGTGTTGTCAAACATGGTATCATAACACATTGATGACCCTCTCCCATTGTAGATCAAGATCTTGAAGTCGTGTTTCCACATCTTTGGTTTATGCCATTTATGTACATTTTTGGGCTAAGAGGGTTGTTACAGTGCATCTGGAGTGCTTGCTTCAATTAGGAACGCCTTTCGTTTGACTCAAAAAGGTTTTTTTTTTCCCCATTATACGACCATTTCAGTTATATCTAGAGGTATAAACTCTGAATACGCCCTTTTAATTTTTTTCAAAGATAATATTTCGATTTTATTTCGGTCTTTTATTTTTTTATTTTGAGTTTCTACTATTTTGGATCTAAGTATGACCTTTTCCCTACTCTTTATAAGATCTCAAAAAATTAGAAACATAGCACAAATGGTTTTCCTGACTGCGTATGCTATTTGTCGTGGACTCTGTGTGATCTCGGTAATTCAAAAACATAGGAAAAATTTGCATTTTCTCAGTAAGTTAATTGATATCTAACCCTTGTTGTTGTCAAGAAGTAGATTTTTTTTGTGTGTGAATGCATGATTTTTTTTTATTGAGCACACACTTCAAGGCCATCTTCCACAAAAACAACAACACCCATAATCCTCCTTCTTAAGACTATAATGTGTTTTTCACTAGCTCACTTGGTTCAAAATTACTTTACTAATTAATAAGAGGTCTTGAGTTGAAGTCTCTTTTTGTTACTTCTTTTTGAAAAGTTCATGCATCCATTGTAAAGTGTATTTCTCTTAAACTATAAAAGTGAATCACTACAAGTAGCTGTAACATTTTATTTTGAGTTATTTATTTTGATTGCAACTTTCATTTATAAAGTAACTTCATTGTAAAAGTGATGCCCGCTTATTCTATAAAAGTGGGTCACTTCATAAGCAATTTA
>ML795630.1:0-13008 GCA_009831015.1 Picea engelmannii
GCCCCTCCTGCTGAAACCCCGACTAATGTGTACCTCCTCTCTCTGAACCTGTGGAATCCACCTGTGACTGAATAGATCTGATGTATAATGGTGAGGGAGGAATATTTCACCTTTGTGACCAAGCTTGGACCAGGTTGGGTGGGATATTTCACTGCCAAGATGATCTCTAGGGTTTGTTAACTCAAAACCCTCAAAACCCCCAAGTGCATGGGCTCACTAGCAAGAAGCCAGATATCAATTGTTAAACAACATAATGAGAGAATAGAGGCCCCTATCTCTCTTTTATCCTCCCTGCTTACCTTGTCTCTTCAAGTGACTTTTACTTTATTTAATTATTAATTAATTAATTAAATCACTTTAATTAATTAATTAACCATTTTACCTCTAGAAAGTGGTTTTTCTCTCCTTGTGGCTTCTCTGGCCACTGAAAGTCACTTCTCATCATCTGATCGTGTAGTCTTATTCTTCTCGATTCCAATGAGCTATTACAATAAGAGGTTCTTCCAAGTATTATGCCCAATATGACCTCCTTGGTGAATTTAATTAACATATAAGCCCAAAATAACTCAAAATTATGGAAATCGTCGAAATGCCACGAAACCAAAGCCAAGTTGTGCGGAATGGATCATGATGTTGAAATAAGATGACTGATGCAAGTCGGACCCAATAAAACCCTTCAATAACTCATGAACTCGCTATCACTCCCGTCTGGCTACTCTGGTCAGCATAACACTCTGTAATATAATGATGTCCAAAAGTGGGGACATTACAGTCCTCCCTGCTAGAAAATTGCTTGTCCTCGAGCAATAATTGATTCAATCCACATATAATACAGGGGTCCCATGTCCACCTATGGGACACAGAGTAGGCTCCATCCAAAGTTGAACTATCACGCACTCTACCCCCTGGATCCCATATTAAGACGTGAACTGCAATACCCTGTAAGACATAATCCTGTAACATATCAACACCATGAGTCTCCTGCAAATGACACCTGGCCTCAACCCATAATGATTCTATCCTCCAATTCCATACCAAGACCAACATGGTCTGCACCAACTGAACATGTTGCTGCCATAGTGAGGTACTACAAGACCTCAATGAATCACCCTCAAGTGACGTGCTCCCCTAAATACCGAATCTCAGTGGAAAGTCAAAGTGACCTTTCCCTGCAAAGATCCACTCACCTCTATTACTTGATGAGATGCTTAGCCTTGCAATCCCTAGGTCCCATTCTAGTCTATGCCCAAGATCACCACGATGACGTTGCACTACTCTGATAATGACTATCTGCTCATAGTATGCATACTGGATCCTCCACTCCTGGGTCCTCACGCTGAAATACCTATGAAAATTGGACCTGCTATCAAGAAGTTGCACCTATAAAAGTATCTATGTGGAAGTAACATTTGCCCAACCATATCCATACTCGATCATGAGTATCAATAGGGAGAACCTGTCTTGCCCCATCGGTCAAGCCTCTGCAAGCCCTCTCAAAACCATCCAAGAGTGAAGTATGTTGCTCTGTGGTGCAACCTGGACCATCATAAGATGAAACACCCTACTAACCAAATGGACTCCCATATCCCATGGCAAAATTGGAAGTTCATTACTTCCAATCCCCACTAATTTCTCATATGTCATACCGATAACTGTTGGAAGCCCTCCATGCTCATCCTCGTGAGAATATGAATATGTGTCACCCTCTGAGATATCTATTATCTCATGGCCTATGATGCTCACCATCACGCCCAAGGTCTCAACTGTCTGTCTCTGATGATCCACCCCTATCATGTTGTATGAAATAAAATCACTCATGTTAGGTAGTCCCGACCTATCAACTCTCCATGTCTCCTTCCACTGTCTATCTCCCCCTATGTTGTTGTCAATGATGAAAGTGTCAGGAAAGGATAACAAAAACATTTGTAATCCACTGTAGGACTAGAAAGTATCATATGCTTTGGTTAATCCCAAGGATTCAACCAAAAGCTTGTCCACTGCTACCCATGGTAAATACTCTCTTGTAATCATCATTGAACCCCAATCATCAGGTACAACTGGGGGTAACTCCACAAAATGTTGGTCCATCACTCTCCCACCATCATCACTCCTATAGTTGTTGCTACTATGAGGGTGATCTCTCAGAACTATGTGTTGTTGCAAAGGAGAGGGATATCCATGCTCAACTAAGTGTGTCTCCTCCCTGCAATCCAATGCGTCCCTCTGAATCCCATTGTACACCTCGGCATGTCTCTATGAACTATCACTCACCATTTATGCTCCTACATACTCATGTAATCTCGTGTATACTCCTACAACATCATGGATCGTGGGTGTACTACTGGGTCAACCTCTACATGAAGGTCAGTCAATCCTGGAACACAAATGGAAGTGTCCTCATAACTGCCCCTGGCTCTAGAGTCCCCATGCATATGTGAGTGCTCGATTGTCTCAAAGATCCTCATGGATGGTAGCTCCTTTGACACATGGAAATCCTCCTGTGTCTTTGGATCATATCTCTCCATACTCATCAGTGATCATGGGTACTCCTCATGCTCCTTCCTCAACTAGTGCTCCTCTGCTAAACCACCAACATCCTCTAGCAATGTCGCTGAAGGATATATTTGGCTCTCTACTAAGATTGATGTAGTGGATCTCTGTCTAATATCCTCAAGGAGCTCCTCTGATTTGGACTATGATTCTTGAAGGGTTGTTTATGTGCCTTCCAAGAATCCTCGTGTGCTCCCCAACTCATGAGTGAGTCAGTCCACCTCCAACTCCTGCTCCCTTAAGGCCCTGTGATACATCTCGCCAACCTCCAATAGCTAGTCTTTGTCCATCAAAAATTGATGGTCTTCGGCCCTCATCATAGTCACTCTCTCCCTGAGATTATGAAATTCATCCATGGAAAATCCCCCATTTGAACTATCATGTGTCATTAATTCCCTCCGGCAACAATCTGCCACCAGTGCATGTGTGTCATCAATGCGCCGAGTGGTTGCCATGATCATGTCCTCAATGACTCTCAACTGTCCTACCAAGTATCAGGACTCTTGATCACAGTCCTGCTGAGGTGCCACCTCGCGCCCCTCACTACTAGTGTCAACCCTGGAATCCCCAACAACACTCTCTGCAAAAGATAAGGTAGTGAAATTCCCACTGTCCACTACGCTACGGGGTCCTCTGGTATGCCACAACACACCATCACCAACTTCTACCCCCATCCATAGATGCCACTGATATCCTCATGTGTCGTGGCTATCATAGGTTTCTGAAAAGATGACAAATGTGGCACGGTCATCATAGAAGGATCATCCTGTATAGGTGCTGACACATGTAAATCTTCACTAGTGTCACCACTATGTTGAAGTGTATGGTTATCAACACTATGTGATATGAATACTAACGCACATGTTCTATCATCCTGTCCATCCAACCATCCCTCCAATGCGCAAGGGTCACTATCCTCCCCAAGTGTGCAAGAGTCACTAGCCTCCACAAATGTTCAAGAGTCACCAACCTCCTCGAATTGCTCTAAATATGAATCTATGGTTGCATCCCCATGCATCTCCTCATCCTCATTGTCATAGCGCACCTCAATAATGTGTCTCTTACCTCTACCCCTACATCTATGATCTGGTTCCCAAGGCACTTTGCAACTGTAGCAAACTTGCCTGCTCCTAATGGGTGTAGGAATAATTTGTTCTTCCTTCCATCTAGCTACTCTGGATTTATTTTCTTCTGTTATTCTGACCCATTGTGTAACCTCATCTTGTCTCCAACTAGGATTTTTAAAGGATACAAACTAATGGAATGTTATTAGATTCCTGATAATCTCGTTGAGGGTTTGATATTCCCTCTCACAATCAACAATCCCTCTAGCAAAATCCCACATCTCCATCTCTCCTTACGGAAGACCCCTTGAGCTGGTAGGAGTTATGGCCCTGCATGCATGCGCTAATCCCCAGTGGCTGGGAGGATCAATGCTCTGATACCACTGTAATGTTCTGAAACCAAGATGCCAGGAACATTGCATTTTTATTCATTTTTATGTATTTTCTGGTTGTGGCATTTCGTCAAACACTTTGTTGATTTTGGTCTTTTAGGTTGCTCTAGGGTTTATACTGATGGTTTTTATGTGTGTTTTTGGAAACAATAAAGAAGATATAGCAACAGAACATACCTCAACAATATACAAGATCAACAACACAAGGAATAACCAAAAATACCTCAAATCTTATTTTATTCATAACAATGGTTATCCTCATACAAAATGGAGCAGATGCGGAATACATATAAGATAGTAGAGTGTATTGTTGATATAGCCTCCAAAATACATGATAGAGATGAATACCTAGGATTCCCAAAGCCACACAGAGTTGGATACAAGAGATATGATGGATCTACCCTCTTTTTTTTGTTGGTGATGTTTCCTCTAGCAAGGTTGTGCCCTCCCTGACTGTGGCCAACCAATAATTCAACCCCCTAGTATATGACCTCCAAATACCATAAAACCACCCCCACAATGTATATCGGGGCCTGGAGATGACATGCAAAGAAAATTTGGGGTCTATCCCACAAATACAACCTCTCAACTCAATGCCTCCTAAGGGAGAGTTGCACCCCCCTTCAGAAATCCTCCCGAGCCACAACAAATAAGCTTGCAAGAGAAATCCTTCCCAAATGGCTGCAAAAGGGAACTATAGTGATAGAGATGGATTCTAGAACAAAATTTGCAATAGATCCAACCTCCTCAAGGCAAAACGAATTCCCCTTCCTCAAGTGGTGTGCCCCTTCTGCTGAAACCCCCACTGATGCGTACCTCATCTCTCTGAACCTGTGGAATCCATTTGTGACTGAATAGATCTGATGTAGAATGGTGAGGCGTGAATATTTCATGTCCGTGACCAAGCTTGGACCAGGTTGGGTGGGATCTTTCACCACCGAGCTGATCTCTAATGTTTGTTAAGTCAAAACCCTCAAAACCCCCAAGTGCATGGGCTCACTAGCAAGAATCAAAATATCAACTGATAAACAACATAATGAGAGAATAGAGGCCCCTATCTCTCTTTTATCCTCCCTGCTCACCTTGTCTCTCCAAGTGACTTTTACTTTATTTAATTATTAATTAATTAATTAACCATTTTACCTCTAGAAAGTGGTTTATCTCTCCTTGTGGCTTCTTTGGCCACTGAAAGTCACTTCTCACCATCCTATCTTGTAGTGCTATTCTTCCTGATTTTAATGAACTATTACACTAAGAGGTTCCTCCAAGTATTATTCCCAATATGACCTCCTTAGTGAATTTAATTAACATATAGCCCAAAATAACTCAAAATTATGGAAATCGTCGGAATGCCACGGAACCAAAGCCAAGTTGTGTGGAATGGATCATGATGATGAAATAAGATTATCGATGCAAGTTGGGCCCAATAAAACCCCTCAATAGCTCTTGTACTCACTATCACCCACGTCTTGCTACTCTGGTCAGCATAACACTCTGTAATACAATGATGTCCAAAAGTGGGGACATTACAATTTCTTTGCTTATATAGCCCTCCAAGGGGTTCCACTTTGAAACAATGTGTCATTTTGGAATGAAGCACTACACCCCTTCATTTAATTAACACAAATGGTAACTTTTACTAATTGATTTTCGTACACCAAATTAGATAACTATTTTCGTATGGATATTCCAGAGCGATGGAAACGAATTTTAAAATTCTATGACATGGGTTTTGTGCAGAACATACTTAATTACGTTGTATGCAAGAAATTTCCCAGAAAATGTGCGAGGTGGCCAGTATATGAAGTTCTTTGAAATGAACTTGCCTAGATTTTCCTTTCATCATCGGATGTCAGATCGACTTCAATATATTTTACCTTTTCATAAATGTCTAAATTGAACTCTATATATTTCCTTTGTTGGCGACTAGTTAAACTCAACTTGTAAACATTTTACTTGATGGTGGATATTAAAATAGTCTCCCTTTCAACTATTAGTCACTAAATATTCGACTTGGTCTCATCCTTTTTTCAGATTTCCTTCCTTATTCCACCAATAAACATCTTTTGGTCGATTCAACTAGAATAAATTTGACTTGAGTAATTCAATTCTGGTTGATCCAACTTGCTTCACTGTCAACCCAACTTGATTTAAGTTTACTTCGACTTCAACCTTTGGGGAAATTTAGTTCACTTCTTTCTTGGACCGACTCGACTTAGAAGAAACGCGACTTGAGTAATTCGACTTTGGTCGTCCCGACTTGTATTTCCTGACTCAATTTTCTTTGACTTCAACCTTTGAGGTGATTTACTTCACTTCTACTTGGACCAACTCGATTTAGAAGAAAATCGACTTGTGTAATTTGACATAGGTCGTCCTGACTTGTTTTGGTCGACTTGTGTTTCTCGACTCAATTTTCCTTCGACTTCGACCTTCGGGGTAAATTACTTCACTTATACTCGGACCGATCTTCGACTTCTTTGACTTTGACTTCTTCTACTTATCCGACTTCGACCTTCGACTTCTTCGACCTCTTCGATTTCAACCTTCGATCACTTTGACTTCAACCTTCGGATTTTTCAACTTCGACTTCTTCAACTTCTTGCTAAGATGTTTATACTAGACTTCTTGATATCTACTACATTTTGTTTGACTTCGACCTTCGAATTTTTCGATTTCAACTTCTTGCTTAGATGTTTATACCAGACTTCTTGATATCTACTGCATTTTATTGAAACACTCAACTTTGATGCTTTCTCCTTACATTTAGTTAGTTGGCTTGACCCATTTAATTGTTTCGACTCGACTTAAGGTTTGACTAGTCGAGAAAATTGTTTCTGACTCGACTCAAGGCTTGACTGGTCAAAACTTTTCTTTCTGAGACTTTTATATCAGACTTCTTGACTCTGTGGCTTGTATGGATCCATATTGGATTCTCCATTTACCCTTTTTTTTCTAGACGGTTTCTTCCTTTGTGCATGGATGTTAATAACACATTCCACCATAGACCATATTGCCACTAGGATGAGTGCATCAAGTTCATACAATATATTTAGTCAATATTATCCTTCTATTGACATTCAAGTCACCTTCATAACATTATGTCCAATATTAACAATGCTTGACATTCAAGTCACCTTCATAACATTATGTCGAATATTGACAATGCTTCTCAAACCAATCAATCAATGATACTTCTCCTATCTATCAAGGTTGACATCAATGACAACCAATTTGCCAATAGAAGCAACCAATGGTGAAAATCATTACCAAAGGTGATGCATTCCACCGATAAGGAAGATGGAATCCAAGGTACAACACAAATCCCACTGTGTGAATAAAGGTCTTTTTGTCGAACACAGGGGGAACCACTTAGTCACTGATTAATGATAAAGGGTGCTACCAACTCCAAGTCTATCTCCTAGGGCAACGTGTCATAGTCGATGGGAGAAGGCCTGCCAATGAAAAGGCAATGAAGAATCCTTCCACAATAGCACAAGAAATTGAATTGGAGCTATTGATGAACTGAGTGTAACATGAAAATAGGGAAATTTGACATGGACATGCAAGATATTTGAAAAATGGTTGACATAGGCTATTAATTTCCCTTGAACATTAACACAACACAATGGTAAATCGACAACAATTGATGCCAAAAAGGGCCAATGATATAAACTGTCAATGGAGGAAGCATTGAGGTATTCTTCATAGAAGAGTAACCAATTGAAGGAGTTACTCGTGGTCATGGTACATCTCTTAAGGCAATGCTAAAACCCAATTGTAAAGAACTAACTAAAAACATGTGCTTTGTTCAAGGGTGACATAAACTGATTGTTGCCACATAAATACATGAATCATAGAGATATTGATTCTTTCATCCCTCTCTTTTTTTATAAATGTTTGATTTTTTTGTCCTCTTCATATTTTAAAATGTCGAAAAAGAATAAAAGAATGCTATAAAACAATGGAGGTGATGAGTGTTGCAGAGTATGCAACTCTGTTCTAAGTGCATTAAATAGACCTATGGAAAAATAAAGCAAAAAAAGTGTTGTGTAGGATATGGACACTCATGAGTGTGTCTCCTCCATGGATAGGGTTCTAAATGCATGAGTAATAGATGCAAATGGTGAGAAACAAAGGAGAATGCAATGGTGGTAAGAAAACTGCAACGAAGCATTAGGTAAAAATGCATAAGAAACAATAACTAATGCAAATGCAAATGGAACAAAATAATGAGATCCCACGGGATTTGGCCAAAAAATGATGAGAGATAATCATGTAGGTTCTTACTTGGAGTCATGGTGGGGATAATGGGGCTCCCAAGCCTATGAGAAATACTTGGCATGGGTGTGAAAAGGCAAGCAAGGTGCTAATTAGGGCAGCCCATGATAGGTAGGCTCTACCACACAAGTTATGAAAAATGACATATGAGGATGGGTTAAGCATCACAACTTGGTGGGTTCAATCCTAGTACACAACAACAATAAAATAAGGTTTATAATGCAAAATGAAAAGTAAAATACCTATTACTACTTGTAATCGAGAATCATTTACCTTAGGATCAAAAAACATTGATGTCAAAAAACACTAAATAAATGTCTCTTTGGACCTATTGATCTGTAAATTGTCGTGGATATTCCATTGGAACAGTTCGTCACAACAGATCTAATAAGATACTGAAATCGTTACTATTATGGTTATTTTTCCTTTAGATCTCCATAATATTTAGTTACTGATTTTCTCCTTATGTGGAAAATAGAGAATAGTAAAATACAATCACATCATCCACAAATAAACATAAGATATGACTTGGGAAACCCAATACGGGAGAAAACCCAGCTAGAAGGTGAGCCCGCTATGCTCTCTTTTCTCTAGTATATAAATGATGTAAGTACAAAGAAATACGCACTCTCTGTTGAGTTTCCTTTGACATGTGGCCTGTATGGCTGCTACAGAATCTCTCATCCTCTGTTATTCTCACATAATACCATGCTCGGATGTTTTTCTCAGCTATGGAACGAGATACAATGCAAAAGAATGGAACCCCTTCTCCTCCTAGTGGCCTGGTATTTAACGTTAGCCCGATAGCCATCTAGGGGTAGGTTTTTTACTTCCTCAACCCTCAATTGTGATAAGATTTTGGACTTCTAGAATCTTCTTGAAATTACATACGTGGCTAGCCCCATATCCGTGAGTAACGAGGAATGACGTGGCATCCTCTCATACCATGGTGGTTAACACAGTAGGTTAACTTGTGGGAGGCATAAATTTTGCATACAAGCTTTGATTCACAAGATATTTGCACCGTAGGAAAGGTCTCAATGTGTAGAATAGTGTCATGGGTTCCAAGCTATGCTAGGAAAGTTTTAACCACAAAAAATGTCATTTGATGCCTCAAAATGACCCCATAAGGTTTTGGACCCCAATTTTCCAAACTGGGACCTGCCACTAAAATGGCCCTGCAAGCTGATTCCTCCATTTTTTTCCACTCTAAAAGAATCGATATAAATGACAAATAATATAATGATCCAATCTCCAACCCAGTGTTAGGATCCCTAGTTGGATGGCACTAGAACTACTTTCTTGGACGGATTTGATTGGTTCAATGAGTGTCCAATAAGTGTGGGTTGAATCTTATATTCAGTGAGCTATTGGTAGTTCAAGTAGTTATGCTTGCTTGTTTGTCTGTTCATTAGGGTGAGTTAGCCATCCATGTTTCCTTGAGCTATTGTTCTTCTAGTAGCAAGCTATTAGTTCATGGAGCTTTTGATAGGCTAGTGAGTTAATATATTAGGCCAGATCTTCCAACCTTTTCACCATTCCCCCCAATCCAATAGATAGAAAAAAAGAAGCATGCCCACCTAGCTGCCTAAAAGGGCCAAGAATCGACCCACTCCACCATCTATGTCTTGGGGTTCTTCCATCATCCAATTGATTGAAATGAGTCGCACAGAGAAGGGGAAGGAAGAAGGAGGTTCTAGACAGAAGAAATCATTGGGTCAATCCATCCCATTGAACCTCTCTTAACCATACCATAAAATAGCAAATCATATGCATGTATATAGAAACGTGAACGAATGTGAATCAAATTGATTATATAAGGGGTTGCGGCTGGGGGAAACCCTAGTCGCAGAACCCTGATATGAATCTTTGCTTCTGGGCATGGTGGTCTTTGCATTAAGTCACAGACCCCCGATCCAAAGCAATATGTCTGCGCGTGGTGGTTTTGTTGTTCATTGGTGGTCGTCCTCTCTCCTGGGTGCGGATTTAATGTGTCTCAAACCCCTGATTCGATGTGTTGGGTTTGTGAGTGGTTGATCTTGTGATCACTGGTGGTCGTGCTCTCTCCTAGGTGTGACTTTAGCGTGTCTCTGGTATGGATTGTTTTGTGTTGCCCGGGTCTTGTTCCATTTTGTTGCGTTTGGGTTTTGTGGAGCCTCGTTTCCTATGATCGGTATGTCTTCTACGTGGATCTGGGGTTGGTTTTCTTTGCTCTGATATTCTACTCTGGTGTCCTAGGGATTTTGTTTTGAGGCCTTCCTTCTTGCAACCATTCTTTTCTCCATGGGAGGCCCCTCTCTTCTAGCAGATCTCTCGGAAAGGTTTTTTTGGGGGTTTTCCCACTCTTGTTCGCAATTCCTCTCTCTGGTGTTATTGGTTTGTTCAAGGTTTGATGCATGCTCAGATAGGGTTCTTCTGGAGGGTGTTGGTGGCTCACTCTTCCTCATATCAGTTAAGGGGTTTGGCCATAGCTTTGAGGCCCTCTCTAAGGGCATGCAATGTTGATGCGTTGACACTTTGAGGTCCGTTTTGAGGGTGTGCATCTTTTTGGTTTCTCTTTCTCTAGTGTTCGTAGGTTGGGGTCTTCTATGGTGTCATTTCCTTCTGATTCTGTTGATGTGACAGTTTCTTGTCATTCTGACCTGGTCCTTCCAGCATCTAGGGATTTCTTTGGGATTGCTTTCCCAGCGTGTCTGTGGAGGGGTATCTTGTCTTTCAATGGTTGTCTTCCTAGCTCATTTATTGTATATTTCTTAGTGGCACATTAGCCATCTTCTATGCCCCTTAGGGTTCTTATTTTCTTATCATTTTACCCATGGTTGGGTTGTGCTTAAGGCACCTACAAAATGTAATTTGGTTCTCTTCGGATGAATAGAATTATGCTTTTTTTCATGGGAAAAATAAAAATAAATAAATATAGATATAGATATAGATATAGATATAGATATAGATATAGATATAGATATATATTGGGGGAGAATGTACTGTTACAGGTTTGGAGGAATGTCCTTTGTCTTCAAATAACTACGCCTTGCCTTACCTTATAGTATCGTTCGCAGAGAAGTTCATTCCCATGTCTATTTGCTTCCCACCTGAACCGAAATAAATAGGAAGAGGATATTTTGGTCTTGATCTAACCTGAGAAGGCAGAGCTCTTACTTGAGCAAGTAGGGCCTAGGCTGGGGATAATAGCCAAATCTTATTTAAGGGGCTTATGACTAATATGGGTTTCTAGTATTTCTATCAATGAGCTTAGGGTATGATGATGTATTTCTGCATACTCGCTTGAGTAAGGGTGGGCTTGGTGTTACTGCTATGGTGCAGAGATGGATTATTGAATCCTCGATGTTCATAAAGAATACCCACCCCTGCCTACCTACCTTCCCTTAGGGAGGCTCCCCAGCCTATAATGGGGATAAAATGGCATTCGTTCTCTGTTTCATGTCCCCCCATTCCATACATATGGGGCATACACGAAGTAGGGATACATGCAGTTCAAGATCTCTAAAGAATGAGCCAATGACTTCTTCCTTCTCATTAACCCGTGTCATGCTATTATGTATTTCTTGACCCCAAGCAAATCATATTTTCTTGATTCCACGACTTAAATACACCTTATCGATGGGAAAGACCTTTTGGGCGGGGTCGTGAAAAGCCTTGTCTATTCTATATATAGAGAAAGAACTTGGGCTATGAAAATCCAAGCCAAGGAGCATCTATATCTATATCTAGGGAAAGAACCCCAGATGCCTATTTTCTTCCCCCAAAATTGAGATGGTAAGGATGGAGGGTTTACGTCTGATATATCGGAAATAACAGTGATATCGATGAAAAATAACAGCCGAGGATGTGGATGATTGACTTCTTCAGGGTGGGTGGTAGAATTATAGCATGATGTAATTACTGAATATCATGTTACGGATCTGACATTTCTTGCATACCCACCTGCAAAATACCAAAACAAACTTACATGGGATTAAAATGGACAATAAACTAAAATCAACGAGCATAGCCCATTTATCTTATCAAATACTACATGTTCATTTACCAATGACAATGAGAAGTTGTTGAGCCTACTTCAAACTTGTATATTTTTTACATTGATCAGTACTTGATTAACTACTTTTATATTATGTATGACACTTTATGATGTTTTGTTATATTTGTTTAACGATTTTCCCTTTTTGCAATAACGAATTTAATTATTTTGTATATGAAAGTGATTAATGATTTTATTTTCAAATGTTCACTCTTTAGTTATACAACTAAGACCTACCTAAGGAGCAATACTTGAGCTTAGGACTAGGGCCCAAGCTCGAGACCATGACCTAAGCTCAAGATTGAGACCCAAGTGCAAGATTAGGATCAAACCTTTGATTAGGACCTTACTTGCTTAAACAAAGCTCAAGACCTAGAATTGAACTCAGGAGTGGGATCTGACCTATGATTAGGACTAGGACCTTACTTGAGCTTAGGACTAAGTTTTTGTTTTTGTTATTAAATTAAAAAATTGTACTTCATTGATAGCATTTGTAAAATAAATTTTGACTACCAAATAATTTTTTGACCATATTCGTAATGTCCATTTTGATTGATTTTTTCACCCAAAACAATGAACATAATTGCCAACTTAACGAGAACTCTATAGAGTTCTCGTTTTTTGGGGGGTCCAATTTTTACCCCGTTTTTAAAAATGGTTCTACTGGTAGCACCCCCCCCCC
>ML795630.1:80471-115756 GCA_009831015.1 Picea engelmannii
GGTCCATTATTAAGCCCTCCTTGGTTAAAGGTGTTGTTTAAGGATGGGGTTTGACTTAATCTAACATCCCACCTTGGTGCTACTCCATCAAATCACCCAAATTCCTTATTTTTTCTAGTCATGTTAATTGTTTTATTCCTTTTTAATTTCCTTTCTACTTTAATCCTACACGCTCTTTCTTTTGTTTTACTCGCACAAGTTTATTATCAACCCTTGAAGGGTTGTCTCTCATATGAATAGTTAGTACCACAATGCTTATGACCAAGGAGAGAGTTTCATACACACTTTTGCTGTGTGCTCTGATTCAGTATTTCAAGAACCCTCAAGAACAATGATGGTTGACGACACAAATTGTTATTTGGTTATGAGACCCCCTTCCAGATAACTGTTTTATTTTCCTTCACATCTCTCAAAATATCGTTGCCTTGTAAATATTACTTTTATTATTTTTTTAAAAGGGCCCCTTTTATTGAAATCTTGCTTGCCATGTGTCGACTCTTATTGGTCTCAATAATGCCATGTGGTGCTCTTTTATTTGCCTACACCATGTTTGAAGTGGATTGTATTTATTGGGGTTGTGGGGCTTCTTTCTATTTTCTTGGGTCTCATGCACTAATCTACTTGAGGGGTATTGGTTTGAGAAGTTGTTATTGTTACCGTGAGATTTGTACTTGCTCAAAGCCCAACACAAGATCCCCAAACCTTTTGTAACTATGGAAGAACCTACCACTGTCACCTTAGTAGGGACTTCCCTCGTTTTAGTGATGGAAGAGGTCGACCACAGGGGAGGCTTCCCTGGTGACCTCAAGGGATCAAAGTAGCAAGTATTGTAGCCAAGCGTACCGCCCACTCTCTTGATCACCGAAAGATTGGTCTAGGTCAAGGGAAGATAAGAGGTGTGAAGTTGTTTGAGTACTTGTCGAGAACAAGAACACTTTGCAGCATATATATAATAATTTCCAAGCTAAATTAAGCAAGTATAACCTCTTATGACACTAGACAAGACTAGTTGCAATGGCTGATACAAATTTGCAGCAGTAAACAATTAAATGACAACAGTAAATGATTTGTAACAGCAACAACAATTGGTGCTCATAAATGCAATAATGGACCATGAAAACTTAGCATTCATCCACTAGAATGTTATCCAATTGTTAAATGCAATTTCTGAATGAGTTAGGCCACCTTTATCCAAGTGTATGCAACGAATTATAGTGTTTTCAGATGGCTGTAGCAAACTTTTGCAGCAGCAGCAAGAAATATAGTAAGTTTGCCAATGTTAGTGTTAATGAAGTTAGTAGAAAGCTTGAGAGAGTAAATCTCTTTGTGAATTAATCTTAAGAGATTTACTTCCTAAGCTTAAGAGTTTAGTTGTATTTGTTACTAAACTTGAAGATTGATCTAATTGCAACCAAGAGGTAGGATTCAAACCCTAAGGTGCAAGCACATTTGGGCCTTAGGTTTTGAATCTTAAGGAGAAGGATTTCTAGGGTGCAAGCACATTTGGGCCCTAGAAATCATTCCTCCCTTGTAGCTTCAATTAGGTCAAAGATAAAAAATCTAGGGCTAAAATCCTAAAGTGCTAGCACTTTAGGGCTTTAGGGTTTTAACCCTAGCAAGGATATTTTCACAAATTTTGGACAAAAATCACCTTGTGAGAGGAAGAAGCACTTATGTTCCTCTCTTAGGGTTTCACCAAGCAAGGCGTGTAGCATGAAATAACAAATTTACCATGAAATATTAATAGCATGCAGAAAATTCACTTACTTCACCAAGAAACCATAAGATAAAACCCTAATTGCAGAAATTTTCATCCAAAATCAGCAAAAACCATCCACAAGCGACCTTCCAAGCATAGCGCATGAGAGAGAGATAACCAATGATCCTAAAAGGGAAAAAATTTCATAAGTAGAATCTCTCAAGTGAGAATTGTGATGATCCAAATGAAAAAAAATAGGGTTTTCCTTTTTATATGAGGCAACCCTAACATAATTTGCCAGCAACATAATTCAAGTGGGGTCGACCCCTTAATTTGCCTCTAACAAAATGCCAAAATACAATAATACATCATAAAACACTAAAAAGGGTGATGTCAAGCCCCAAATGTGTGACATCGAGCCAGGAGAGGGTGACCTCATGCCTCCAAAGGTCAAGTGGCATCTTCCAAGGGTGAAAGAGTGTGAAGTGAGGTGCCTCCTCACCCAAAGCCAAGCCAAACCAATCATCTCCGGAACCACACCATCCATCAAACCCTAGCCAAGAAGATGACGTCAAGGGCTAGAAGGTGACGTCAAGGGCCTCCAAAGGCCACATCCAAAGCTGAGAGGGTTGCAATCACGTCTCCAAGTGATGTCAAAGTGCCTGCTACTGCAACATCCTCCATCCTCTGTGTACAATAGCCTTGGGGTATTTCTGCCTAGCTCGTGGGCTTTTAGCCTATATGAGTGGCATAATGACCAGAGTTGTTCAAACCAAGCCCATCTATCCATTGTCCACGGTTCCAAGGATGTGAGAGCCATTGTTTGAGGGTGGTGAGTCACTGGATGACTCACTGCTATCCATCACATGTGCCAAAGTCTTGCAATAAAGGCACAATGCCCTGGGTACAAGCCCAGGACGTCCCTCAAAGAACCATGTCAGGGCCATCCAAAAGAAATCAGAGTATAAAACATGGTTAGTCAAAGTTCATAAGAAACGTTAGTCCTTAAAACATGCAAACTAAGCTGCAACGTAAGATGTAAGCCATGCAAGACAATTTACCTAAGTATCCCCTTCAAGCATCACACCGGCCTAGGACCCCATGTGATTTACCAAGTTTAAGTATGGGAGTGCCTTCATCCAACCCGTTTAGGTGTGCCACCTAGACAGGAAATAAATAACTCAGGTAGAGGGATAAGTCTCGAGAGTGACAAGGGAAAGTAAAAACCCACCAAGACTAAGTGTGAAGATGATATGATTCAGGGCTTCCTTCATGGCTCATGGTGTCACTGAATCCATCTCTATGAGTGCTTTTGTTGAGGGTGCGCTTGCTCTTGAGTTACCCAATATTTGCGTGCCACATTTTTCCAAACCCCTTTTTGCCTTGTCTAGTCCATGCTTTTCATTTATATTTGCAAATTTGTGGGTCCCCTTTTATATAGGGTTTCAAGCTTTAGCATTACTTTTTTGGGACCGGGGCGAGCACTGAATGAGTAGAGCTCAAGTTGGACCAACTTTTGGTGGTCCTACCTTGCTATTTTCACTTTCTTTTCTAGCATCATTTTCTTGTTCTTTTATAGCAGCTGCAATCAACCTTCGGGCTGTCGGCCCCTTTCTCATGAGAGAATGGATCATAGCTGAAGTTTAGGACATATGAAAGGCTTTTAAGATTGAAGGTGTTAAGTATGGCCAGGAATGGAATGTTACCCTTGGGAGGGCCCCCCAATATTACCCCTTTTCCCTGGGCGGTGAAAACATGGGACTAGGGCATAAAAGCTAACCACCAAGGTGAAACAAGACAATTGACACAATTTCTAGACCAATGATCCATTATTCAACTTCAACCAAAGATCATCATCCACATGCCCAACAAATTAAGCACAACACTTTGCATGAAAGAGGGACCGACATACCTCATGGTGATAATGGCTTACCATCTCCCATACCTTGGGTTGCTTGAATGCGATGAACCTTGGTTGATCTGTGTTGGGAGACAAATGTGGGGGGTTGTCAGGCTGCATTCGTGGACATGATGATGATGATCATCATGGTGTAGATCATGTACTCCATTGCAGGCCTCGAGACATGAGCTCCTCTAGTTACCCCTAAGTTGGGGGGTAACAATTATCTAAAAGGTTTTTTTTTAGGTTGGTTTGGGGTGAATCTTTGAGGAATGTTCATGTGCATAGTTTTGTTTTACAACTTGAGTGACAATCCTCATGCAGGGTTGGTGCGACATTGCTTGTGAAGGGAGAATTAAAGTTTGAGAGTTATAGGTGAAGTTGGTACATTGCGACATCCCATAGGTTGGTTGTGGTTGTGGAGCCCCTTAAGCCCATGGAGTTGGTGGGTTGGCTAATAAGGATAGCGGAAGGTTGGGTCCAAAATTTAGTTGGACCTTGGTTAGTTGCACTGAGAGTAGTGAGGTGCATCTACAACCCACGTAGATGTGTCACCTTTGTAACATTTTAAACTAAATACTTAAAAAACTTGAAGTCTATAAAAATAAAAAATAAAAAATTGTTGACCATGATAATAAAATCTAAAAAAAAAGGACCATAACAATTATAAAACTCCATGATAAAATAAACAAGCATAGATCCTTCTTAACCTTGGATCTTGCAATCATCGAGATAATTACATCTTTATTTCTTTTGATCCCTCATGGTGCTCATTATATTTGGGGTTAAGATGGATCTATGTTGGTAGGTATAGGTTGAGGGATATCACTGGTAGGAACCCCATGAGGGCTAGGTTGGGGGGAGGAGGTAAGGAAGGAGGCATCTCTACATGTTGAGGTGTAGAAACGGGGAAATAAGGGCAAGTTGGCAGGACTAGCGCTTGGAAAAGGCAAGGATTTTGGAAGGATTTTTGGTTAGTTTCATTGGCCACATTATGACCATTGGTTTGCATTGAAGAGGTATCTTTAGATTGGGGTAGGAGATAAGAGTTTAATCATGTGGAAAGGTGAGGGCTTGGGAGGTGGTGCTTGATGTTGGATAGGAGGACCTCTTGACAAGAGAGGTAAGAGATGAAGTTTCCATGCTGGATAAGTAGAAACCTAAGGTGGGAACTACTTTGGAAAGTAGTTTGGGAGAAGGTTGAAGAGGTGGAAGAGGAACCCTTAATTGAGAAGGCAAGTGAGAGAACTTTTCCCAAGGGGAAAATGGCAACCCTTAACTAAGAAGTAAAGGGTTGAAGGGAACTCCCTAGTGAAGTTGCCAAAATGTAGGCTACATTGTGTAAATGACATAAATAGGGGCAACTTTTTCTAAGAGGAAAAGATTGAAATAAAAAGGGTAGACAAGAGCATCCCTTCGCTGTGAAGGGAACTCTACATTGGGTAAATGACATGGATAGGAACAACTTTTCCTAAGAAGAGAAGGTTAAAAGAAGGATAGGTAAGAGCATCCTTTTGTTGTGAAGGGAAGGGTGGAAGGGAACTTCCTAGTAGAGTCACCAAAAATGTTGGTAGGCTTGGGCAACCTAAGGAACAAGTAGGTAAACCCAACGTAGGTGTGGAAGAGACATGAAGCATATGCTTTGACTTAAGAGGCCAACCAAACCCTAGGAAAGGGTAAAAAATTGGGTAAAGAACAATTCCTACGCTAACTCCCTACCAAACAACGTTAGCCTAGCTAGGGTGAGTATTTTAGGTAGAAGTAGGGTTGCTACTTGGTTTTTGGGCAAGATCAAGAAAACAAGGAGGGCAAGAATGTCAAGGTTGACTAGGTAAATTAGTGTTTAACTTGATTAGGTAAATTAGTGTTTAACTTGATTAATGTACCTGTGTTGTTTGGGCAGTGATTTTATCTTGATTATGAGGTTTTGGAACAACAAAAGAAAGATTAAAGGGAATTTAAACAAAGCAAGTAAAAACATTGAATTAAAACTAGATTAATTACCCTTTCACTATGGTGATCTACTTAATTTAATTGAATTAAGAGCAAATCTGAAAATGAAAGATGCAAGACTGTTATCTTCCCTTCAAACTTATTTTCAAGTATCAAACAACAAGAATTAGGATTTATTTCCACTATCCTTTGGTGTGCAAGCAATCATAAAGAAAAGAAAAGAAAAGGGTGAATTGACTTCCTAGGTGGGTATCAACCCTTATCTAGGTTGATTCTAACTAATAATACTCTTAAACTTTGAAAGAGTGGTAAGCAAACAATAAGCAACAAACACAAAGAGGGTTAAGTCTCCTTGATGTACTTGAGTTTGCAAATCCCCTTGTGAAAAATGGACAAGTTTCATGTAAATTGAATTCCTAGGTGGGTAACAACCCTTATCTAGGTTGGTTCCAACTAATAATGCTTTTAAACTTTGAAAGAGTGGTAAGCAAACAATAAGAAACAAACACAAAGAGGGTTAAGTCTCCTTGATGTACTTGAGTTTTCAAATCCTCTTGCGAAAAATGGACAAGTTTCATGATCTCTATAAGTATATATAACAAAAGGAAACAAGCAAACAATGCAACAACCGAGTCTACATTACATGCAAGTAAAGAAAATAGGTAATGCTCGTGTGCTCTATGTAGAAGGTAGCCTCCTACCTCACACGGTAGTTGTTGAAGTGCCCCTCGAGGTCAAAGGAAGAGACTAATCAAAGTGTGGGAAGAGGGTTGCTCCACACCACTGCAAGATGCAATCTCCAATCCCAATGACAAAAGGAAATACCTAAACCAACAAGTGAACGGTATAGACAACAACTACAACACCTTCCCAAGAAAGGAAGGATGAAAAAGACATGGAATTGAAGGAGATCCAAGAGCATATGAGAGCTATAGTTCAATAATCTACAAGAATAGAGAGTAAGTAAAAGAGTGTTAAGAGAGAGCATTTGAAGAGACCAAATGAGGAGTAGCGATCATTTTATACACATCTATTCATTAGGAAGTGATGCCAACGTGATCCATGCACCACGCCACTACAATATGCAATCTCCAACCCCAATGACAAAAGGGAATACCCAAACCAACAAGTGAACGCTATAGACAACAACTACAACACCTTCCCAAGTAAGGAGGATGATAAAGACATGGAATTGAAGGAGATCCAAGAGCATATGAGAGTTGTAGTTCAATAATCTACAAGAATAGAGAGTAAGTAAAAGAGAGTTAAGAGAGAGCAGCTGAAGAGACCAAATGAGAAGGAGTGGCGATCATTTTATACACATCTATTCGTTAGGAAGTGATGCCAACACAATCCATAATCTAGGGTACAAAATTGTCCTTGTAATGGTTAAACGTGGGTGTTGATTCCCTACATGAAGCCAACCACGCATGTAGTTGAAAACAAGTTCTTTGTATGACAAATAGGAAGTTAGTGAAAACACTGGAGATGGACACAATATGAATGGAGATGATTGTGGTAAGCAAAGCGCAAAGTGAACTATCAAAAAGGATTGAAGTTGACCCAAATTGACCAATAAGTAAAAGCATGCTTGCCAAAGATAGGGGCGCATGTGGTTCCAAAAGTTAATTTCTAACCATCTTGGATAATCCCAATAATGCTCAAGTATGCTAGAGAGAGACCTAGATGGGGCTCATCAACTAATGCATAAGAGCAAGGAAAAATCCATGGGAGACCTCCCAATGACTCAAGGGTTATCAAAATGAGGTCGTATGGCTAGGTTACAGAGCCATAGTCATATATTCGAACCAAAGAAGGCACACTCAAGAGGAGGTACCTCAATGCTTGTTAGTTCCTCACATAACTGTGTAGGAGTCCTTATGGTTATCTTAGGGTAGGCTTTTGTATAACTAATGCATGATGCAAAAATATATGGTAGGATTTGTGTATTGCTAATATGAAGTGCAAATTCCATACACTACAACTACAAAAGGGTTTTGGCTCCTCAAGTTGAGACACTAGTTTGGGAGGTGACCTAAGCTTGCTTACCAGCATTAGACCCTCCCCTTGTCATGGACTCATGGTTACTAAAGGGGTTGGGTTAGCTTAAGGTACTTGAGGGTTGAGGTTCACGATAGGTAACTTCACAATGAATGAGCTATCCTTTATTTTATGCTTATGGATTTGACATTGAAAGCATATATTGGGTAGGATAATGTATTTAGCAAATGCATGATGCAAAAATATTAGTAGGATTTGTGTATGGCTAATAGGAAGTGCAAATTTGATATGCTACGATTGTGTTGATGAAGGAAAATGACCCTTGTCAACCTCACAAGCTCACCAGGTGAAAGCACCCAATTAGAACTTCCTCCTTTGATGTGAGCCCTCCAATTTGTGGCATCGACTATTGTAATTTGGGTTTTTTATGAGTTTAAATGAAATGCATCTAATATGCAATGCAGGAATGCAATATGAAATGCAATGAATTAAGTCCTATCTTGGAGCAAGAACGAGAGCCGACAATACAATCAATAATAGGGAGAATAGTTCACCACTGTTATTAGAATTGAACCCTAATCGATCCAAATCGAAACTTTCCAACTCTCTCTTGAAGTGAAATGATCCAATTACTAAGACACTTCCTTGTCATAATAAAACCAACAAGATTATTCATATGACAAAAGAGAGAATAGTCCACTAGAGATGCATATGAATAATTATAGATTCCGAGCAATAGAGAATAGTCTGCAACCTATTGAAAAGCTCTTGGTTTCATATTAGATGTTAGAGAGTATAAGATGAGTGAGAGTGAACTATAACTAGAGAATAGTCGACAAGTTAGAATGCTCATGGCCTAAAGCATTAACAACACCGAGAGAGGAGATAATAGTCCATAGCCAAACATAACTTTGTAAGAGTATAAACACACCAGTTAACAACATCCTCTTTATTAACATACGAAGATAGCTTACAATGCCAAAAAATGGAACCCTTTGCTTGAAGGCAGTGGTTCTATTTATGAGTTTGGTTAGTAGCTCTTTGCCTTTCGGATTACTGACTTTTCAACTACCCTAGATGACTTTTGGGCTACCCTAGAGGGCTCTTGAGCTTTTAGTTTTCATCTTATTCTCAGTTTGACTATTCGACTAGGTGTCAAAATATCTATTTCATGAAATTACAAGTTTTGTCACACAAGTGAATCTCAATCAAACACTCTTGACCAAATGACATGCACTTCTATCACTATGTTGCCCACACTTAGCTTTTGCTTGCTTGTTTCCAGCATTTGACATTTGTTGCTCAGGTGGGAAATTGCTCATCATCCTCCCTCTTGCATCTTGCTTTGGGCATGAGACCTTCTCAACAATATCTCTTCTTTCGAGTTCAGCAATTACCCCTGGCATCCATCCATGTTTGCTTTGGTTTGGGAATGCCTCTTTGCTCTTTGTGCTTGATTAATTTGCCTTAGGTTTCGGCCATGTTCAGTCTCCTTGATCCTACTTGTGTGACTTCCATTATTCATTAAGCTCTCTGCACAAGGAAGCCCTTTGTAAGCACATGACATTAATCATATTTTGATTATCAAGATGCTTGTGAGACAGAGAACATAGTATCCCAGTTGTTCAATAATCGGTTTAAGCGAAACATAACAACTAAATTAGCATGCTAATTTAATGATGGAACCACAAGCTTAATTAATGGGAAAGAATTGACATGATGGAGAAAGGATTGGTAAATGAAAGTGAAGTGAGGTTGATTTCTCTTCAGCAGATACATGATGTCATCTTGGCAGCTTTTGCTTGCTTGCAGCAAGGAAAATCACACTTAACCCCTTATTATTCAAAAAATCTCCTTAACTAACGTTTTTTAATAACTCGCATCAACTTTAATTAAGACCCAGCAGCGATGACCTAGGAGCCAAGTATGCCTTTTGACCAGTGGATTTATAGGTAATTGGGCATGAGGAATTCGATTCTATTTTGCCCTACTATCACCTGATGTTTGCAATTGCCTCAGCAAA
Source organism: Picea engelmannii (assembly GCA_009831015.1). Taxonomy (NCBI): domain Eukaryota; kingdom Viridiplantae; phylum Streptophyta; class Pinopsida; order Pinales; family Pinaceae; genus Picea; species Picea engelmannii. Next base: position 90,048 of record ML795630.1, read on the forward strand.
CTTTCTTGCATGCAACATTCACTAAAACACTGAACAATTAAAAATGCATTCAATTGATGATCGAAGTTTAACCAGTGCTGTCAATGAGATGTCACAGCCTTTGTGAGTGATCACATCCTATATGCATTGTTACAAACAACCATGTTGTTTCAAGCTCATCTTTCATGAGTTGCATATTACCTGTGAGTCCTCTGACAGCCATATTCAAGGAAGATAAGCAGTGACAAAAATGCTGATGATACTTTTGTTGCCAAAGCCTTCATAGGTTCAACATAAACCACTTCGAACTTGCTCTTGCACAAAATACCATTATTGATATGTTGCTTAATTTTGCATAAAACATTAATCCTGACAATATTAGTCTTGCCAGCTCCTATGGGTGAATAAACAATTATATTTCCACTGTTATGATATGCAACTGGAATCTCTAACTTTGAATACGATCTTTTATTTTGTATCCTTCAAAAACAGTGTGAGCAACACTGTCAAGGCTTGATTTCTCAATCAATTTTCACTAGGCAAATTTCCTGGCAATTTTGTAATTGACATCACCTGGCCCTTTTTCAGTTATCAACTCTAGAAGAACCACCCCAACTGAGTGTACATTTAACTTTGCCGTATATGAAATATCCTGGGGTTCAAAGTCATCAAAAGAAGAAAATTGGAAGAAGTCACATCCACAATTATATTGTTTGAGTAATCTAATGCTTTTGCAATGCCAACAACCACTTTCAATATTTCCTTCTATGGAATCACCGGTTTTTCCCCTTCTACATGGAGGTTCTCCTCAAGGCTGCCTCTTGATACAGAGTTATAAACAAGAAGGTGTTCCTTGCAATGTACACAGTAGCCAACACAAAGGAATGAGACGATAATGGCTGTGGTCAATACTTAGCCAACGATGCCGGTGATACTAGAACATTCTTTTTGCTTATGCCCAAAACCAGCTATTAGGCCTCATGAAGTTTTGTTTCTTCCAGCAAATACCTTTCTTTCCGGGCAACTGTAGAAAATTTTAACTTGAAAATTCACTTGTTTAAGGTGTTGTCATTAAAGGGATTTGCAAGGTAACCAGTGTTATATTTCTCTTTATAGATCAATGCTGCAAATGTTGTAACTACATGAACAAATATCACATGATCTCATGCCTTAGCCATCTTCATCAACACCATGACAACCACCCCTGCCATATGCACCTATGCTCACACCCACCAATAAAGCATTCTGTTTCTTTTTCTTTCTCCACTTCACTGGCATCCTCATGGGCAAAATTTTGTACAGGATCTGCTATTCATAGCCAGGTTATTTTGGCACTCTCTGAAAGTTGTTGATCCGAAATGTATCTGAACCAAATGAACGGGTAAGACTCAGTACCTGCAAGCAAACTGGCAATCTGTGAAGGTTATGTAAACTATGTAAAAGATAAGCAAATGTAAAGTCAAATAAGACAAAAGAATAAAAACGTGAGGAAAGAATTTTTTTTGAGAATTTAATGAAATGAGAAAAAAAATAATTGAGGAGAAGGCTGAGGAACGGGAAGTGAAGAGCCATGGCTGTTGGCCTTCCCCCTAGTACCTACCACCCAGCTCTCCCTATTTCCTCCTTCACTCTCATTCTCGATGGGTTTTTCTGGCCAAGAGAAGAGGAGGCATAGAGAGCCATGAAAGCACTGTACCACAGATTGCAAAATCAAAAGACAGCCCCAATCCAAAGCTGGTTTTCCCATTTGGGGTTTCCAGGGTAAAATCAGTGTGTTCATTTTGTGTTTGATGTTGTTCTTCTTCATATTAAATTGCTGTCCGATCATTGTATGGTGCGGGATTTCATTTTTGTGTGCCAGTGAAGAACATCAATGGTTCTATATTGCCCATCGTTTGATTCAATTTAGATTTGGAGATCTACTGTTTCCATTAAGTGGCTGTTGCAATTATCTTGCTACATTTCTAATGTTTCCCTGGGTTTCCCTCATTTCCATTGTCTATTAACAATGTTTGGCATTTAGTATAGTCGTATGCACTTTCCATTGAGTTTACTGTTGACAGGGCGTTTTTGTGATGGCTGCATACTAGAAAATTGATTCACTGTTGCAATACTCCTGTTTCCCTGTTGTCCTTACTCCATCGCTGTGGCTAGCTCAAGAAAATGTCGTCGTTGTGTTGCTGCCCMAAGGAGGGAGCACTGTGTCTAATGGCTTGTACGGCTTATACATCCCAGGAATGCCTTCCCCCTAGTACCTACTCCCCAGCTCTCCCTATTTCCTCCTTCACTCTCATTCTCGATGGGTCTTTTCGGCCAAGAGAAGAGGAGGCATAGAGAGCCATGAAAGCATTGTACCACAGATTGCAAAATGAAAAGACAGCCCCAATCCGAAGCTGGTTTTCCCATTTGGGGTTTCCAGGGTAAAATCAGTGTGTTCATTTTGTGTTTGATGTTGTTCTTCTTCATATTAAATTGCTGTCCGATCATTKTATGGTGCRAGATTTCTTTTTTGTGTGCCAGTGAAGAACATCAACGGTTCTATATTGCCCATCGTTTGATTCAATTTAGATTTGGAGATCTACGGTTTCCATTAAGTGGCTGTTGCGATTCTCTWKCTACATTTCTAATTTTGCCCTGGGTTTCCATCATTTCCATTGTCTATTAACAATGTTTGGCATTTAGTATAGTCGTATGCACTTTCCATTGAGTTTACTGTTGACAGGGCGTTTTTGTGATGGCTGCATACTAGAAAATTGATTCACTGTTGTAATACTCCTGTTTCCCTGCTGTCCTTACTCCATCGCTGTGGCTAGCTCAAGAAAATGTCGTCCTTGTGTTGCTGTCCCAAGGAGGGAGCACTGTGTCTGATGGCTTGTACGGCTTATACATCCCAGGAATGCCATTCCAGCTACGTTCTGAGCGAAATTTATACGTGCATATTGTATTCCGTGGCATAAATCAACAACAAAATGATTGTGTGCTATTCATGCCATCAAGAAATTATTTGAAGAGGATGAAGCCATGGTGGAGGTCATTTACTCATCAGAGTTGTTCTACAGGTTATTTACGGTAGAGGATGTTCATCTTTTACTGTAGTAAAGACACCACACGAATCAGAACTCTGCAATTCCAGTCAGTTCTTAGATGGAACATAATGAAATAGGAGGGGAAAGGCTGCCTATCTACAGGTCCATGTTTCACATGCCTTACCTACAGATATAACCAATTGCAACCCTAATCAATGTAGTGCAATGCACATGAAGGCTTAATGGAGCTGTCATCAAATTCTCAATATAATGAGCACCACCTTCAGCATCCCCATGTACCTTTGCATTGAGGAGAAAGTAGTGCACTGAGTTTGTGCAAGAGAGGGTCTACTATAAGCAGCTCGTAAAGCTCCAGCATCCCGTGGCTTCCATATTCAGTGTATTAAGGGGCTGCAATTGTTTGCTTGCCTCCTGGTGAAATTTCAGGGAGTCCAATAAGTTGATATCAGGGTCAAATGTTGGATCTTTATCTTGGTAATACTGTCATTTCTATTTGTGCTGGAATCTGTGTGGTACTTCAACGTCCACACCAAGTAATAGAAATCTCCATGTCACTAAGACGATGTTTGTCTGGCTTGTGCAAAGCTCACAAAGACATTTCACACCCCTAAATAAGGATAATACTGCTTAGTGACCATCTTAAGTTGATGAGTTTGTGTCTTTATAACTACAGAGACTTTCAGCTCAAGGGTTCTGCAGTTTTTTTAATGTATCCTATTAATTTGTAAGCGGCCGGTACACACCTCTCAAACCATGGAGTAGTGTGGGTTTGTCTTGCTATTAGTATTCTACACAGTTAGATTGGTTGTTTGTGTGCCACTTGAACAATTTTATTTATGTTTGAGCTTGAAGAGCAGGTTATAATTGACACTGGCTCTTGCCTAATTTGGCACCACTTTGATTGAACTTGAGTGCCTTGCTACCTTCCTCCCAGTTCTAGATAAAGACAGTGTTGATCCACATGAGGAGTTGTTGAAGGCATTCATTGTTTCTCTTGATGTGGTTGAGCTGTATGTTGCATTAATGTAGTTGAGAACTGGAACACATCCATTTCCCATTACCTTGTTTGTAGTCAAGAGACCTGGGAGGCAAACATACCTGTGGAGCATTTACCTTAGCATAGACAGCAGGTTGTACAGTGTTCTCAGTGACAAAGTTAGAGATCTCTCATCTATTTCCTTGTGTGCAGGTTATGCAGAAAAGGAGCCATCCATTCACCTAGAGCATTGCTTGGCATGTTGCAAAGCTTACATGCCATTGAAGAACGAGGTGATTGCAGAGATCCTTATACAGGGCAGAGCACGGAGGCCTAGTAGCCTCCAGAAGACAGCACTCTGTATAGGCCTGAAAACAGAGCTTAGACAGAGACAAGAAGTTTTATTCTGCAAGGATCTGTGTTGGTGAAGCAAGTGGGCTATAAGTCCCTCATTTACGGATCAGTTGTTTTCCCACTGCTAGTAAGAGTAAAGAACAGGAGACCCCTCATGCAGAAAGAGCAAATCAAAATCTTTACTTAGAAACATATGAAGCCAAGCACTGGACTCAAGGATGGCAATGGAAAAATCAGTTAAACTAAATTTTTTGAGTCCTTAAGGCTATCCCTTGGTGTCTTAAACAGTTTCGTCATTGCTGTAATACCCCAAGGCCGAGCCCCTACTGAATTGTAATATGTTTATAGGCTGGTGAGCCAAGTGTTTATAAGCTGGGAGGCTTATGTGTTTATTAGGCCGGAGAGCCTAGATGTTGAAGGCCAGAGAGCCTGATTTTGTATATGTAAATACTCACATCATTAATATAATTACATCGCTGTGTGTAGACCGACCACGAAGAAAGAGTTACGGTGGACTAAGCTCCACTAGGTAGGGAAAGTGAAGGGGTTAAGAGGCTAGGAAGAAGGGCTAAGCTTGAGGGCTTAACCCCAAGGGAATATTATAATATATTTTTCTAAAAGACTAAGGTTTGGGAAATAACTCCTGTTATCCTAAGTTCTTGTGGGAAGGGGAACGAATGAGAAGTGGAGCTCATGCAGCTTCAAGAGGACAGGTGTCCGATTTGGGACATGTAGTTTTATGTGGGAAATCAGTTTGTTGTGGGGTTCGCTCGACCATTCTGGCCATCTTTCCTCATGCACTCACAGACTCATGGACAGAGTCATCCTCTCCATCGTTGAACCTCCTCCATTGTCGACCTTTGTAACTTGCACGCACCTGTACTTGCTTGAGCCCGTACCTTGCCTTTACGGTTGGTTGTTGCTGCCATCATCTGTGCCATACATGAATTCTATTGCTGCCATCGCCCTTATCATTTGACTTAGGAGATGGACAAAAGAAGCGGGTTGTCAGGCCTGTGGATTGAAGAAGCAGGTTGTCAGGCTTGTGAGCAACTCTCTCCAGGTGAGAGAGGTTGCTGGGGAGGTGAATTCTTCTGGAGGGAGCCCAGCAACAGCTACAGAGCTCTGAGAATTCTTGTCCGACCTGTTGCTGAAGCGCTGGAAGGGAAGTGGAGTAGCCGATGGATTGTTGAACAATTAAGGTGTATACTTCCCAGGGTGGGACAAGCATGTGGGGAATGAGAGGCTGTGAGTTGTGTGCATAAGTTGGCTCCTGGAAGGGAATCTTTCTTGATGTACTGTGCGACTTTCCGTAGTCTCTGCCTAGCCTAGGAATCGCTTACTCGGGTGAGTTTAGTCCCAGCTTGGGGGTGACCCATTGTTGAGAGTGATGAGCAACGTGGTCTAAGGGTGGGAGGTTCGTGGAAGGTCTACACGTAGTTGGTGGACATCAATTAAAATATAAGTATCAATTGTGTTAATGTCACATGTTGTGTTTAAGTACATGTCTGTTATTTATAAGGATTGCCTGTGTTTGCTGCATGTATGTTTTACTGTTAATTCCGCATAAATTTGTGTTGTAGCAGAATGTTGATGTTTGTTTAAATCTCCATTATAAATGTATGTTAACAGAAAGTAGATGTTGTTTTCAATTTATTAAGTATGATATTTTCTGCAAATAAAAGTGAGTCTTTCTGTAAGGTGGCATCGCTCAGCCTTGGGATGGCTAGGGACGCTACAAATTTATATTAGAGTATGAAAGTTTTTCGTTGGCATGACCGGCTTTGGAGGCCGAGGTATGTTACAGATTGGTATCAGAGCACGGTTTCAACACTGAACCTGGATGGGCCATGTTCGAGGAATTGAAGTAAAAATTCCACAGGGATTTGAGGTACAGAGTGCCAGAGGGGCGCTGAGAGAGCTCCTGGGTGGTAATGGAAAGCTCAAGAGAAGTGGCGGAGCAGTTATCACAACGATCGTGGTATTGGACCACAAGATTGAATTTGAGTCGTAGGATCTGCGTGGGGGGAGGCAGACCCTTCCCAGTCGTCAGATCTGGAAAAAGGTGCACAACAGTTAAACCTCAAGTTCTTCAGACTTCATTACTTTGGCTAGTTTTAAATTTTTGTCAAGAAAGGGGCCCAAGCATGAAGCTCCGAAGTTCCGGAGTGACTCTCAACCACAGATCATTCGGGAGAAGGCGGACCGTTGGATTTCCCAAGTGGTTCGACGGTTCGGTGTTAGAGGAAATTGGTTGAAGTGCACGCAGAATGGACTTCCTCTCGAAGTCTCGAAGTCCAGAACTCATCTGGATCGTTCGTGCTTGAGGACACGTGTCTGCAGATCAATCTATTCGAGAATTCAACATTCGGGGGATTTGTGGTGTAGTGTGGAGAAGTCTCCCGAAGTCTTGGAGTCCCGAAGTCGTGAAGCACCGGAGTGACATGGTCTGATGACTTCACCAGGGGTGATGTGGACCTCCCCTAGTCATGCCATGTGTTAGTTATAATTGTACTTTTGACGACCTTGTTGGACCAATAGCAGTCCGACACGTGGGGGCCACGTGTCACCATCTTATATGATGACAACAGTACTACGTGGAACCCGAAAAAGTTAAGAGGTTCGGGAATTCGACGTTCAGAGGAAATAATATATGGTGAAGGAAGAACTTCCGGATCAAGGCATAAGCAGTTGGGGTCGAGGACTCCCGAAGGCCCGAGTCCATCTTAGCCATTGATTACAATGGACACGTGGTGCCAAATCCTAAGGTCCGGAGACTTGGTACTTCGGAGGAATTGAGTTGCAGGTTGCTTTGAGTCAAGAACTCTCGAAGGCCGGAGTTAATCTCAACCGTTGATCGGAAAATGATACGTGGAGGAAAGAGAGAGGATCTCCGGTAAGTAGACACTCCGAGAGATTTGTGGAGAGGTGCTTTGGAAGGCTCTGAAGCTCGGAGTCCCAGAGTTGATTGTGGCCGTTGGTTAACGGGAAGGTGCGGTCCATTGATTTGTTGTTTGTGAGTTCGCCAATTCGGCAATTCGGGAGGCATCGCAAGATGAAGCCTCAGAACTCCTGAAGCTTGGAGTCTTAGAGCTCCTGTTGACCGTAGATCTAAATAGAGATTGGGGACCGTCGGATCAACCTCCGATTAAGTCATGACCGTCGGATCTTAGTGAAGGCAGATCAATGAGGAGGAGCCATTGCGGGATTCAAAGGGTGAGTTAACGTCCGCACAGATTCCAGTTCTGCAATCCACATCGATCGTCGATCGACACCCACCAAAAGATCGACGACTCACATCGATTCCAATACCAACGTGCATCTTCCATTGTGGAACTCGACGATGGAGATAAATGTCGTGCTAGTTGGGACCCTGCAATCGTTCATGATCGTAGATCTCCACGTCGGTTCGATCTACATCATTGATTAGCAGACAAGGAATAGAGCCAAGTCATAGCTCTCGGGCATATGAGTTTAACATAGTTTAACGCCTCTGTATTAAAACTGTGGTTATGCGGATATTTGATTCTATTAGTGATCGAATCCGAGAGCTAAGACTATCCTTGGCACCCCGATTTCGGGGGTTACAATGCAGTTACAGCAGAACACTGCATAAAAAGGTTTTAGGACGGGAGGTCCTGCGTCAATAGCTTTCTGCACAAAGCTGAGAATTGAGCAAGGAAGCAGTCATTGGAAAGGTTTAAGACAACAGAACATAGCTGTTCACCCAGAAAGGGGGACTGATCAGAAAACTACTCAGGAAATCAACAGAAAGAAGTCTGATATATTATTGAACCAAAACGGTTCATATTTTTCTTGAAATTGTTAAGTCAGTTAACTTGACAATGTTCTGTTGGCTGCACATTTTGCAGAATTAACAACAAATTGATCAGATCAGATCAACACAGAGTACAGAGAGATGGATGATACACAGGGGGCTTATAGCCAGGAAGATGAAATTCGAGGAACGGATGTCCATTTGGGTATGGAAGGAACACACTCCAATGGACATGGAGAAGGAAAGGATGATAACACGAATATGGTAGAGACCATTAGACATTTGCAGAAAGATGTCCAGAGTCACAAGGCTGATAATGAAAAGCTTACGAAAGCCAAACAACAACATGAAGACTTCAATATGAAGTTAATGAAGAGCCCGGACAGAATTGAAAAGAAGTTGGATAAGGAAAGTGGCTCCAACAAATCAGGAAGCCACAAGACCCTTGAGGAAAAAGGAAGATCCAGGAGTGATAACAGACATCACCAACATTCTCAATGACAATCCAAAAGGAGGGCACATAGCAGCTCAAGTCCATCCCTTGTCAGGAAGCATAAGAGGTTTGTGGTGGAGGAATTGAGAGGAGAAATGAATAAGATCAAACCTCCTACTTTTGATGGAGAGCACAAGAAAGATGCATGGCTGCTGGGCATGAGAAAATACCTCCAACTGCATAATTATTCTTCTCACGTGGAAAGAAGAATTGCTATTTATCAACTAAAAGGAAAGGCATCCATGTGGAGGAATCAACTTGTGCAAGTGCAACACATCAGAGAGAAGAATGTTACATGGAAGGAATTCAAGAAACATTTTGAGAAGAAATACTTAACCAAGAGGTATTATGACAAAAAGATGAAAGAGTTCTTCGAACTCAAACTGGGCAACATGACCATTGATGAGTATTAAAGGAGATTTTTAGAACTCTTGAAGTATGTCTCCTTCATCAAAGATGAGACAATTAAGATCCAGAGATACTTAATTGGGTTGCCATTTTTCATTAGTGATAAAATTCAATATGACTCCTAAAAATTTGGAGGAAGAAGAGCCAAGTGCTTATATGATCAATATAAAGGAAAGCCTACTCTCCAAAGAGCTTGGGAAGACAAGAAGAAGTTCAAGATGGAGCAGAGGAAGAAGGGGAACAAGCCACCCTTTTTCAAAAACAGTTCTCAGGGACAACAAACCCTTAGAGAGCCCAGAATCACTGAGACAGGTGGGCAAAGGCCAAGGCAAACACCCATTCAATGTTGGGGTTGTAAAGGAGATCATTTGTATAGAGATTGTCTCATTGAAACGACAAAGTGAGAGCTTTCCACAATGTACAACAAGCAGAAACAATGGAGGACATAGGCAAAAGTGTTCCATGGATCTATGCAGCCCTGGACAACAAGCAAGCAGAGTTTCAATCACACATGATTGAAGTAGAAGGTATGATCAGTAACCATGCCTTTACTATTTTAATAGATTCAGGAGCTAGTCATAGCTATATAGATCCTAAGGTAGTGGAAAGATTGCAATTGCCAAGAAGCAAGAATGGGAAATCTTGGCTAGTGTAGCTGGCTACAAGAGCTAAGAGAAAAGTTGTTGAGCTGGTTAAATCATGTCCAGTAGACATGAATGGGCCAAGTACCAAGGTAGATTTGAACATCCTGTCCTTGGGTTCATATGACTGTTTAATTGGTATGGATTGGTTGGACCAACATCATGCTGTCTTAGACTGTCATAACAAGACATTTACTTGCGTGAATGAGGAAGGGAACCCAAGAACAGTCCAAGGAATTCTCAGGGCAGTTATTGTCCGAGAACTCTCAACAATGCAGGTGAAGAAGTGCTACAGGAAGGGCTGCCAAATATTTGCAGCTCATATGGAGGAAGCTCCTAAGGATAAGGTGCCAAATCTTGAGGATCATGTAGTCCTAAAAGAGTTTGAGGATGCGTTTAAGGAGATACTAGGAATACCCCCAAAGAGAGATATTGATTTCTCCTTAAATTTGATGCCTGGAGCTGCTCCAGTATCGAAGAATCCCTATCGGATGAGTATACCAAAGCTGAAGGAGTTGCAAATGCAACTTGAAGAGCTTTTGAAGAAGGGGTATATACGCCCAAGTGTGTCACCTTGGGGTGCCCCAGCTTTATTTGTAAAGAAAAAAGACGAGACATTGAGGTTGTGAATTGATTTCAGGCAGTTAAACAAATTAACTATAAAGAACAATTATCCTTTGCCAAGGATTGATGATCTCCTCGATCATTTAAAGGATGCAAGGATATTTTCAAAGATTGATCTCAGGTCAGGATACCATCAAGTAAGGATCATAGATGAAGACATCAACAATACTACCTTACGAACAAGGTACAGTTATTACGAGTTCACAGTGGTGCCATTTGGGTTATCAAATGCACCAACTGTTTTCGTGTGCTTAATGAATAGTGTTTTTCGGGAATACTTAGACAAGTTTGTCATTGTCTTTTTGGAGGACATCCTTGTATATTCCAAGTCAGAAGAAGAGCATGAGCATCACCCGAGGATGGTGTTACAAGTGTTAAGAGAGCACCAACTGTATGCCAAATTGAGCAAGTGCTCATTTTATCAGAACCGAATTCACTATTTGGGGCATATCATATCCGAAGAAGGGATAGCGGTGGACCTCGAAAAGATTGAAGGGTGGATAACATCTAAGAATGTGACATAAGTCAGAGCCTTCATGGGTCTAGCTGGTTACTATAGAAGATTCATTGCAGGGTTTTCAAGGATTGCTCACTTGATTACTTCCTTGCAAAGGAAGGGGGTGAAGTTTCAGTGGACAACAGAATGTGAAAGAAGCTTCCAACAATTGAAGCAGTTGTTAACCAGTGCTCCAATTCTGAGGATTGCTGATCTGAATGAAGACTTTGTGGTTTGCACAGATGCATGCAAAGAAGGATTTGGTGGAGTCCTTGGTTAGAATGGGTTTGTGATATGTTTTGAATCCAGAAAATGGAAAGAGCATGAAAGGCTCTATGCGACTCATGATTTGGAGTTGGCAACCATAGTGCACGCCTTGAAGAAGTGGTGGCACTACCTCATGGAAAAACGATTTGAGCCGAGGATAGACCATAATGGTTTGAATATTTGTTTGATCAACCAACTTTAAATGCCAGGTAGAGCAGATGGTTGGAATTCCTCTGTGAGTATGACTTTGATATCAAGCACTTCAGAGGAAAAGAGAACAAGGTGGCTGATGCACTCAACAGGAGAGTGCATGAACTGCATGATACAACCATTAGCATGTATCAAATTGATCTTAAAGGTAGAATTTCTGAGGTTGCAAAAGCGAATTTGCAGTACATGGAGATAGTAACAAAATTACAGCAAGGTAAAATGCAGCAGAAGGTTGAAGATTATAAATTGGGAAATGATGAAATGCTCCTATACAGGAACAAAATTTATGTACCCAATTCTCATGAATTGAGGAGTACGATCTTGAAGGAGATGCATAATGTACCTTATTCTGGACACCCAGGATATCAAAAAACAATTGCAACAGTCAAAAGCCAGTATTATTGGCCAAGCATGAAGAGGGAAATTGCTGACATTGCTAAATGTCTGGAGTGTCAAAAGGTCAAGGCTGAGCATAGACACCCAGCTGGGTTGTTGCAGCCATTGCCCATTCTTGAGTGGAAGTGGGAAGTGGTGTCAATGGATTTCATCACCAAATTGCCCAAAACAAGCAAGCAACATGATTCTATCATGGTGGTGGTGGACAAGCTTACTAAAGCTACCCATTTCATTCCAATGAAGATTACTCACAAGGCAACCAATGTTGCTGATATTTATATGAGGGAAGTAGCACGCTTGCATGGCATACCCAAGACAATTGTGTCTGACAGAGACCCAAAGTTCACCTCAAAGTTCACCTCAAAGTTCTGGAAGGGATTATTCAAAGGGTTCGGAACCAATCTGAACTTCAACACAACTTATCATGTCGAGTCTGATGGGCAAACAGAAAGGGTGAACCAAGTAATAGAGGATATGCTAAGAATGTATGTGATGGACAAACCATCAAAGTGGGAGGATTATCTACACTTGGTAGAACTTCCCTACGACAATGGGGGTACCAGACATCTCTGAAGATGAGCCCATTTGAGACACTTTATGGCAGAAAGTGCAACACACCCATAAGCTGGGACAACTCAACTGGTAGAGCTGTAGTTGGGCATGAGTTGCTCAAGGAAATAGAAGAGCAGATGTCAAAGATTAAGCAGAATTTAAACGCTGCTCAAGACAAGCAGAAAAGCTACGCTGATAAGGGCAGAATACACAGAGAATTTTGTATTGGAGATCATGTGTTTCTGAAAGTAAAGGTCAATAGAAGTTCCCTCAAGTTGGGAAACTGTTCCAAATTGGCAGCTTGTTATTGTGGGCCATTTGAAATCCTAGAAAGGATTGGGCTTGTAGCTTATATGCTTGCATTACCTGCATCTATGACCATTCATAATGTATTCCATGTATCATTGCTTAAGAAATATATACTTGATGCTAATCATGTTATTGATTGGAATGTGATTTAGGTGGAGCAAGAAGGCGCTTTTCAAGTGCATCTGATACACATTCTGGACCAGAAAATCAAGCAGCTCCGAAATCGAGCCATCGAGCTTGTAAAGGTCCAATGGACCTGGTACGGTCCCGAGGATGCCACTTGGGAGCATGAAGAGGCCATGCAGGTAGAATACTCGCATCTTTTTGAGGATTTTTGAAAATCTTGCTGTAATATGTAAATATGATGCACTGAGGACGGTGCATAAACAAGGGGAGGGGATTGTAATACCCCAAGGCCAAGCCTTTGTTGAATTGTAATATGTTTATAGGTTGGTGAGCCAAGTGTTTATAAGCTGGGAGGCTTATGTCTTTATTAGGCTGAAGAGCCTAGATGCTGAAGGCCAGAGAGTCTGATTTTGTATATGTAAATACTCACATCATTAATATAATTACATCGTTGCGTGTAGACCGACCACGGAGAAAGAGTTATGGGGGGCTAAGCTCCACTAGGTAGGGAAAGGGAAGGGGCTAAGAGGTTAGGAAAAAGGGCTAAGCTTGAGGGCTTAACCCAAGGGAATATTATAATAGATTTTCCTAAAAGACTAAGGTTTGGGAAATAATTCCTGTTATCTTAAGTTCATGTGGGAAGGGGAACGAATGAGAAGTGGAGCTCATGCAACTTCAAGAGGACAAGTGTCCGATTTGGGACATGTAGTTTTATGTGGGAAATCAATTCATTGTGGGGTTCGCTCGGCCATTCTGGCCATCTTTCCTCACACACTCACGGACTCATGGACGGAGTCATTCTCTCCATCGTTGAAACTCCTCCATCGTCGACCTTTGTAACTTGCATGCACCTGTACTTGCTTGAGCCCGTACCCTGCCTTAACGGTTGGTTGTTGTTGCCATCATTTGTGCCATACACGAGTTCTGTTGCCGCCATCGCCCTTATCATTTGACTTAGGAGCTGGACAGAAGAAGCGGGTTGTCAGGCTCGTGGATTGAAGAAGCAGGTTGTCAGGCCTATGAGCAACTCTCTCCAGGTGAGAGAGGTTGTTGGGGAAGTGAATTCTTCTGGAGGGAGCTCAACAACAGCTATAGAGCTCTGAGAATTCCTGTCTGGCCTGTTGCTGAAGCCTTGGAAGGAAAGTGGAGCAGCCGATGGACTGTTGAACAATTAAGGTGTATACTTCCCTGGGCGGGACAGGCATGTGGGGAATAAGAGGCTGTGAGATGTGTGTGTAAGTTGCCTCCTGGGAGGGAATCTTTCCTGATGTACTGTGTGACTTTCCGTAGTCTCTGCCTAGCCTAGGAATCCCTTCCCTGGGTGGAGTTTAGTCCCAACTCGGGGGTGACCCACTGCTGAGAATGATGAGCAGCGTGGTCTAAGGCTGGGAGGTTCGTGGAAGGTCTGCACGCAATTGGTGGACATCAATTAAAAGATAAGTATCAATAGTGTTAATGTCACATGCTGTGTTTAAGTACATGTCTGTTATTTATAAGAATTGCCTGTGTTTGCTGCATGTATGTTTTACTGTTAATTCTGCATAAATCTGTGTTTTAGCAGAATGTTTCTGTTTAAATCTGCATTATAAATGTATGTTAACAGAAAGTAGATGTTGTTTTCAATTTATTAAGTATGATATATTTCCGCAAATAAAAGTGAGTCTTTCTGTAAGGTGGCATGGCCCGGCCCTGGGATGCCTGGGGATGCTACAAATTTATATCAGAGCATGAAAGTTTTTCGTTGGCATGACCGGCTTTGAAGGCCCCGTATGTTACAATAGCCTATTTCTGCCTTGAAATTTGACAAATCATTTTATGCACCAGACCAATAGTAGAAGCTTTGATCCTGTTTTGAAACCAAAAAATCAGTTATGATGGCAAAAAAGACTGACAATAGCATACAATCCCTCTGAACCACAGCCTCTCAGTATCTTTTTACATAATGATTTAATTCATTATGCCGTAATCATTATTTCCCGCATTACTATAACCATTTGTAGTTATGTATATAGATCTCTTAATTGTTATCCATTGTGTGCTGCATTATTTCTGGCTTTATTTTCATTCAGATGGTCGTCTCCATGATTCTACTCGGATGTTACAATATTTTATTTCTGTGTTTGTTGTATGTGGTCAATAACCCAACTTGGCATTTAATTTTGTTTACAGAGTGGCTATTGACAACAAGCAGCAAAGACAGAACAATCTGAGTATGCAGCATCCAAATAATATCCTGGAGACAGTTAATGAAAATAAAATTGGAACTAGTGCATGAAAGGCTGATAAATGAAATAGAATGCAATATCTGGACCTTTGTTACCTAGTTTACATGGTAGATATTTGAACCTGGGCTGTATTCTCAAAACAAGTTTTAGTTCAGGAATGGGTTCTTCTTGGGACAAAGTCAGGATTTTAGGACAAATCCTTGTTGAACCTGCATTCATTTCATTGTTCATGACAAATCTCTAATGAAACCTGAGAGTATGCCTAGAAAAAAGGGGAAAACATAAGAAAATATTTCAAACCTAAAAAACTTTGCCATACACGTTCATGCACAAAGTTTTGCGTGCATGCATTATTGACCTGTGTCAAATAGTTGACATCCTAAGTCACCTGACACGTCCCTTATGGGCCAAGTGTCTTTATCTGCGGTGTCATTGTGATGACACACTATGTTACGTGTCGGACACCACTTCAACCCGTGTCATGAGGTAAGGACATGTCATAAAACCGCGTCGAACACCATTCTAAGGACGTGTCATGATTTTATGACACGTGTCCTTCATAAAGCAGGCCGTGGGAGGTTAAAAAGCGTTTTTTTTCTTGTCTTTTAGTTGTTTCATTAATTAATATGCCCGTGGAGGAAGTCGGATTTCATCATTTCAGCCATCGGTTGATTTGTATGATGTATCTTTTTGGAGTTCATGATGTATCATTGATCAATATCTACTGTGATCTATCAATATTTTGTCTATTTCAGTAATTTTTAACTTATATATATATATATATACAACGTGTCTCCCGTGTCCTGATTTTGAGGGTCGCCGTGGCTGTATCGGATACTCGTATTCCCGTGTCCTCTGTGTCCCGTGTCTTCGTGTCAGGTGACTTTGTTGACATCATATATTACTTACTAAATTTAGGTCATTATATATTCAAGGTTATTTTATGCGTCATTGGACTGATAAATGAGCCTTGAAGTCCTGTAGTGGCTATGCAGTGTAGGTTCTTTGTCCCTTGCAGGTCCAGAAAACAAATATTTTGTGGACCTTCAGGCCATGCAGGTCCAGGAAGCATGTAAAATTATTGGACCTTTTTTTTGTTGATCTTGACAAGTGGGGAGTTTGGACTTATTTTGCATAAATGAAATAGGGTGCAAGACATACACTTCAATTTATCAAATTGAATAGCTAAATAAAAGAGAATGGGAAATATTCTCCTTCTCTTCCAATAGAGTGGAAGGTGTGACCGTGCAACATTTCTCCTAATTAATGAAACTTGATGTGAAGTATGAACTTTTCCTTCAGGTTTGGGACTCTTGGAAAGTGAATGGTCTGTTGTTTTGATAGATCAAATTGGGTGTAAAGTCTATAACATTTTATCTGACAAATGAAAATGTCCGAGGCACAGCTTGCTGAAAGCACGTATGTTTCTATGAATAACAAAGAGAATTTGAGCTTTATCCTTTTTTATTTATTGTTGGTTACCAAAATCAGCTCTGACCATTTCACTATTCAGAGTCCATTTTTTCACCTATGTGGGATTCAGACGACAAAAATGATTGCTAAACATTGTATTTTTTTTGCAGGCCTTGGTTGATTCACCTAAGATGGTGAGATGCCAAATGAACTTTAAGAGGCTCTCTCTAACTGATATCAAAATTGATATTCCTAGAGTACCAAAGAAGAAAGTTCTGATTGAGGCCATGGAGGCTGCAGGTATCAATATTTTTACTACGCAGACCTAATTTACTGATGCCTTTCTGGTTACCTGGATCCTGGAAGTGGGATGATAACTGTGTTGATATGAATTTAATTAAACAGAAGTTCAAAAGAGGTGGGACAATAGTTCATGGGGTCGGAAATTGATCGTTCAAAAGCGAAGAGCTGAATTGAATGACTTTGAGCGATTTAAAATCATGCTGGCTAAGATCAAGGTTTGTTCTTGGTTTCTTGTTATATTTTTTTCCAGCTTCAAGAATGCTATCCACCTTTTCAAAACTAAAGTCAGATAACTGCACTGTTTGTGCTGTTTAAAAATTAAGCTATTAAACAACAAAAAATTATTTTGTTAATTTTCATGCTATCTGAAACCACATCTTATATTTAATGCAGAGGGGAGCACTAATCAGACGTGAACTTTCGAAGCTGAAAAAGGAGAACCCTCTCTGACAATGCTTTTGGAACTGTTCAACTGTTTTAGTAATTTTAGTTTTAGAGACTACAGCAAATACGAGCTTAGCTGATGTTAGGTTTTTGGTCAATTTAAGTTTTTCTCATTTATAATGTTGTTTATGGTACACCAGTTCTTTATGAAAAAAGGATTTGTTAGTAGCTTTTTTTGGTCAGACCAAGCTTGTCATATTGAGATAAAAACCTTGAATCATCAAGCAGGCAGGCATGCATGTGGGGCAAATCAGTGCGTATGTGGACGTTATTTATCAAATGTTAGAAAATATGATATCTCGCTATTTTAATATTTTTTGGTAGTAAATAATATTATAATTGAACTTGTAATTGTTCAATATTTGTTCAGAATGCCTTTTACCCGTATGCGATGCTTTTTTGCCCATATGCCATGCTTTAATTGTTTCCGGCTCTAGTGGTAGATCTTTAACATTTTCATTGTATATTGTTTCTTCTGTTTTTTCTTCGATATGAACACTCCACTGTCGAACTGGATACTATATTCTCACTACAATCGTATATATTTTTTGAGGCTGCCTTTTTAATATATTTCTCTATAGGTATTTTGAAGATTGACAGTTTTTGATTTTAGTATAAATTTTTGACTCTGTTCTTTTCACATTTTATGGAGAAAAATGATAATAATAATAATAATAATAATAATAATATAATTTTAACAGAGGTGTACATATCCCATCTCCTTTGGATACAAACCTGTGACCTCTTAAGAGAAAAGACATGCTCTTAACCATTAGGCCCATTCATATTAGTCTTCAGATTTTGAGAATACACTTTGCACTTTCTTTGTATAACTAAGATGGTGCTGCAGCAGCAGTGGTCACTAGTTAGGTTAGGTCAGGTCTGAGTATAGTCTCTTCATGATTCTTCATTTACAGATATCTTTGTAACCTGTGCCGTTGTATTGCGGTAATTTATTAAAACAGTTTGTTTATCATCCTACTGATACGTTGAGAGTATGTGCAGTAGTATGGTTTAGCATATTTGTGGTATATTGGACAATGCGRCTGCTCATGAACATAGATCTAGGTTGGGTCTTTTATACTTGATKGCAGAAT
The DNA here is from genome assembly GCA_009831015.1 of Picea engelmannii. Lineage (NCBI taxonomy): Eukaryota > Viridiplantae > Streptophyta > Pinopsida > Pinales > Pinaceae > Picea > Picea engelmannii. The sequence continues at coordinate 108,186 of ML795630.1, forward strand.
GTTTGTTTGGCATCATGTATCTGCTCATGAACATAGATCTAGGTTGGGTCTTTTATACTTGATTTCAGAATGTTTGTTTGACATCATGTATATTAGGCACATGAAATGATCTTTCATGGTTGACTTTATTGAATAGTGTCCGATCCCTTTAAGTGATCATTGTGTTCTGGAGCCCACTGCATCTGAAGAGTTAGTTTAGTTATCAGTTTTTGTTTTGCCTTTTTCAAATGATCTCCCGAAAATATTATAGATCTATTCTCTCTGCTGTATGCACTTGCTGCCTTGTCATGTTTTCTTTTTGTTCTTGATTTTCTATTGCAAATGTATGCCAGGCTTGCTTGTTGCATAGTGTCAAGGTCCAAAGTCTGAAAGCATTCGTATTTATTTATATCAATGTCGGAGTAGTTTATTTTTTCTATTTTTTCCTTTTCTGAGCAAGGACTTTGCATCCATCGTTGCAAGACGGTTATTCGTATTTATTTATATCAATGTCGGAGTAGTTTATTTTTTCTATTTTTTCCTTTGTTGAGCAAGGACTTTGCATCCATCGTTGCAAGATTGTAAATGCCAAATTTTTTCCATGAGATAAACTCTTTCCAATCTGGTTTTATTTATATAGTTTTGTTTGTGAGCATTCTTTTTGAAGTTATCCTAATTGAGATTAATCGCTCCTCCAGGCAAGTAATCAATCACTGTATTGATGATGCATGGTTGTAAATGATAATCCATATTTTTGTGGTAGAGGATCAACAACAATTAGTTTATCTTTTGGCATAATTTGTGTTCAATTATGGTGCAAAGGTTAGAGTTCCATTACTGCAAGGTTGTGAATACTAAACAAATATTGTGGTAAAGGGGTACGTGAACAGATTTGTTATCTTTTGATTTCCTTTGATAATCTGTATATGTATTGAATGACAATGACGTTGTTTATACCTATTTTTAGTTTAATCTCTCCTTCGGTATATAAGCACTTGTGAATACACAATTGCATGCATGTAATTGAGTCCATAGTTGCAAGGTGAGCAGGCACCCTTTGAATTGGCGATTGCATGGTTTTAAGTACAAGGCCATAATCATGGTGTTTTGGGCATCCTTGGGAATAAGTAGCAAAACATAATAGTGACAAAATGATTCAATGCAATTTTATTTAAATTTTTAAAAATCATGTTAGAGTTCTATAGTCTTGATTTAATAAGAATAGTCCTATTACTTGCATATGCATATTGTAGTAGAGGAATATGTGGGCAAGATAGTTGCAAGCTACCTCAGTGAAATATGTGAATTGGTAAAGTATTCATTAAAAAATTATGAAAAATATGGAATTGGTAAGGCACTCATTAAAAAATTATGAAAAATATGTAGTATTTTAAATAGTAAAGGAATTTGATGTTTGTAGATTTTAGAAGTAGATATAGGACTTCAAGATGTGAAACACTTCGAGAAAGTAGATGGTAAATGTTTTGTTTTATTTTTGCCTCTTCAAAATAACTCTTGAAAAATTTTTAGGCACTTTTTTTACTTTTGAGGATGATACCTAGTGTACATCTGGTGGTTTAAATTAAGTGTGTTTGGCTGTGTGGACATGAAACTGAAGACTTGCATAGTGTATTAGATTAATGGCAACATCCTGGCTATTTATTTTCCTTAGAAGTAACTTCCCCGGAACTCTCAGACACTTCCCTTCATTTTGAGGATGGTATTCAATGTAAAGCAAATTATTGTAGACTTAGTGTGTTTGACCCCATGGGAATCAAACTGAAGCTCTACATAGTAGCATGGTGGGTCATTAGCTCCTAGTAATAATGACATTGATTGATTGAGCCAACTCTTAGGACTAAATGTTTTGTTTGATCTATAGTGGCTTTATACTAATATAAAAATGCACACTTTGAAAATGTAAAATGGAGAGTTATAAATGATGTATATTTTTAATAATGTCACAATGATTTAATGTATGAAATATATCTTACTATAACACTTGTATTATCTCACATTACATCCTTTATAATATCCTAATATAGTTTTTTTTTGGTGCGAGGCTTTTTTGATTGTTTGTGAAGAGCTATGAAACTAAACACTATAAATTTGGTACAATGTAGTCTAAACATACTGCGATATTTGGACTCTTTTCAACTACATTTTTGACCATTTTTTGTTGAAATCTGACCAAAAATTCAGAAGAATTGGAATTGAAAATATTTGTTGTTGAGATTGCAAAATCTGAGTGCAATAGGGGTATTTGAAATTGCACTTTGACCAAAACTTGTGTAGTCGCACTTTGGTGATGATTGCCAAAAAGTCCAAATCATATAATGTTTAGACTTCTTCATTCAGTACAAATATCCATTATAACACAAGGGAAAGGGATTTGAACATTGAACCCCATCCATGCAAGTTTAAAGACTACCAATTGGTCATGGGGTAATCGCTAGTCACATGTTATTATCATTGTTGTGCGATACATAATGTATTTTAATGTTATGGGTGACAATGGAGCTTGTTGTTTGTTTCTCCAATGCTCTCTTCAAAAGAGATTTCCATTAAAACTCCAAGCCAAACTAGACACTTGCAAGCTTGAAATTTGTGATGAACACCTTAAAAGAAAACTTACTAGTGCAAAGCTTCGAGCTTCGATCCAAAATTAAGTGGCACATCCTATATCTAACACGATCATACCCTCTTGGACACTCAGAGAGGAAACATAATCATCGACTCAACCTTTGTTGTAGGTAGTAGACCTACCACCATTGCACAATTTTGACTAGTATTAACTTTGGTGGTCATTTTCTCAAATGAGAAAGCTAGAGTAGAATCCTTCTAGGTGACATCTTGCCACTGTGACTCTCTTTTTCTTTAGTAGGACTTCCCATGGAATATAATTTATTGGCCTGCCTATTCATGTCATACATGAATTTTTGTTTCTTAAGGTTGAATTGGCTAGTTTCAATATGGACAAAATCATTGACATAACCTTACCAACTAGACAATTCTTATGACTACAACACAACACATTCTTCAGGTGCTTTTAAGCAATACCTGTGCATGTAGACTTCTCAAAGTTTTAAACCTTGTGTTTCTACTTTTGCCCAAAATCCTTCACCTTGGAATACCCAGACAATCTCACCCATGTGTTCGAAAATTCAACAACGCTTCTAGGGTTTTTGCACCTAACATAAAAAATAGTTGCACTATCATCAATAAATCACATTAGATCCCCAACATTGGCATTGTAATGTGATTTCCCCATTGACATTTTTTTAACTATTAGCAAATACGTTTGCAACCTTGACATTCTATTCCATGCGACTTGAGCGCATGGTTTGGCCATAATTTCCTATTATCTCCTATGCCTTTGCTAGGATCATGTTGTTTGTTGTGTGTAGTGTTGGAATTTGGAAACCTTGGAATACCCAAACAATCTCATCCACGAGTTTGTAAATTCAACAAAGTTACCAGGATTGCTATAGATTTGCACAACATCAAAATATTGCATTAACATTGATAAATCACACTACATCCCCAATGTTGGCATTGCAATGTGATTTCTCCATTAACAATTTTTTTCTTCTCTTAGCAAATGCTTTTGCTACCTTTCACATTCTATTCCATGTGACTCAAGTGCATGCTTTGGCCACAATTTCCTATTATCTCCTATGTCTTTTTTTGGATCATGCTGTTTGTTGTGTGCAGTGTTGGAATTTGGAAACCACTCTTGTGAATTAGATAGTTTGGATTGTACAAAAAACCATCTTTAAGCATTTTATTATGTTTGATGATGTGAAGGTAAATGTTTTCATCTTATTTGATGGCCCAAATGCTCCATGATAGGGAATTTGATCTAACTCAATAACAACTTATGTGCCTTCTTCTTTGCTTGACTTGACCATGACTCTGTGATGTGATGATCTTGTCAAACAATTTCTTGCTCATGTTTTGCTCACGTGGTTCTTGTTTGACAAAAGCGGACGTTTTGTCCACCAAACATTAAATGTCATAAAAATACATTGTGACCCACATCATTGTGGATTGCTCGCCTTTACACATTTCATATCTAAAATTGAGTTGGAAATATCCATGTTGATCACAAGTATACAATGTTGTGTCCTTGTGAGTGCATTGTGTGTCCACCAAAAATGTAATATATATTTCCTTTAAAATCAAAGTTTATAGATTTTTAAATAATATGTAAGAGCCTTTCTCTCTCTCTATTTTATTTATTTATATTTTAAATGTGAAATACACCTCCCACGGAAGCTTGAAAATCTCATGATATTCAACAATATCTGCATGCCACAAAGCAGATTTGAACCTAAATGGGGAGGATAACAAATATTTGTTAACCCCCTTAACAAATAACTTTTATATCTTGTTAAGAAACATTTAATAATTGTTCAAATGCCTCTTGTCTCTCTTAACATGCTTATTTTTTCGTTGATAAACTTTGCCTCTTACATTTCCCATAAAACATTCTCCCATGCACTACTATTGACATACTAAATTTCCCTTCTAACATTTATTTTGACCTTTATGCATATGTTAGTTTTTGTTTGGATATCACTGCGAATATTGCCGCCTCCAAGTATTCATGCTAAACTTGAGTCCGCAAATTTTCAATAGTTGTTGCCACTTGAGGTCTAAACAAAATCCTCTTAGGTTTGTTGTCTTTGTTGTCAAACACATCTTGCTTAGATGTATCATCAATTATGTTTGCAATCCTATGGTTCATCTATCCATTGACCAAAAATTGAAATGGTTAATAAATTAACTATAGAAGGACAACTAATTGCTATAACGACGAGACTTAAAGATCTCTCTTTATAAGAATCAAACTCCAAATGTGTTTCACATTCTTGTTGCCTTATTTTTACGTTGTTTGTGCCAGTGTCATGCTCGTGTTATCGACTTGATTCTTTCAAATTAATTGTTATTTGTCTTGACGATCCCCAATAAATTGCTTCACAACTATCGATGCCTTCATCTCCTTGTTTGTAATAGCAAATCTTAGATATGGTAATGAATACATTTATAAAAAATACTAACTCTTTTTTCAAATTGAAAGTTCATAAATATTAAAATTTTCTTTATATATAAATTATTCAAAGACTTTCCTTTCACATGTTTTGCTTCATGGTTTCACCTTCATGCACAAAAATTTACATAATCAAATCTTTGTCAACCTTGTGGCCTTACAAGCTCCTATAGGTGCACATTCATTTTAAAAAATTGAGAAAATGAGAATAATAATTTTCAAATAACATTAATAACACTGCAATAATTGCAAACACATGTATGAAATACATGTATTTGTTAGTATCTCATTTATATTAGCTCACATTACATCTATAGTAACTTAACATCATTATGATAGTTGAGCCAGGTAACCTTAACAATATTTCTCACATATCATGTCATGGTCATAATACATGATTCATTTAATATTAATATTGCAATTATTGTTTGCTCCTCCAATAGACCTTAGTCTTCACTGAAAGCAAAAGGAAGAATTGTTGTGCCTAAATTTGTTTGTTACTCTATGTGAAATTCTTTGCATAGAAGTTTTATTGTCATTACCTCTCTAGGAGAGCAGTGTAACCGTGTAAGATTTAGGTTCTTTATCTTGGGTTGGATGGTGGGTAGACATGATGCTTGTTTTTTTTTTTTTGTTAGCTAAATATCTCTAACTTGTGGGATTGGCTTGTGGTTGAGATGCCATGACCCAGGGGCAACTAAGCCGTCAAATCACTCAGAGATCGCACTTGGCCTCGACTGCACCAACCCTTAACATGGTTGGATTTGAGATGTCCTCAAAATTTTTGAACTAGTAACTTCACTTACAGAGTGCCTTAACAACACACTCCCTCACCTACTACTCTACACCACGAAGACGATGCTTGATGACTTGATCTCTTTTGGATAGATCACAATGGGTTCTCCATTGGACATGAGTTATTGGTTAACCTTTTCCTTGTTGATCGATACATGCATTAGGGTGAAGCATAATTTTAGGGTTGAATGGTGTTGAGCCAAAATTAATGCTTGGGTTAAAAGCTTTTCTTTATACTTTTAGATATTTTGAATATAAATTGTTATGAGCACCTACATTTACACGCTAGTGTATTTTGATTAGTTGTATCCATGTGTATTTGGGACTCACCTTGTGGATCCAAATGATGTACTATTATGTGGATTGATCATGTATAAATAGATTGTGATTGCCAATGAAAAGACAATTGCCCGATGACACTTGTATCATGTGTACTATACCTAGACTATTATAAAATCTTTATTGATTCGTTACGACCAATTACATCAGTGTCTTGTGTATTGGGTTATTTATGTTGATGATTGCAGCTATGCGAGACATTCTCCAGCTTCCAAACCTATGAGATGTGGATCATTACAGCTATGTGAGACCTTCTCCAACTTACAAACCTGAGAGAAATCCCCTAAGAAGGGTACGTGGTTCCTATCTGAGATAGAGTTGCAACGTAGAGATGACCTCCTCCATTCAGAGAGTTGAGAAGAACTCCAAATGATTATCCTGTGGGAAAGGAAATCTGTTGAGTTGGACATGCCTATGGCTGAGCACAAGGTGAATGTGTGAAATCCCAAAGTGTTGGGTGCATCATCATGAGAACATAAATGAAGATGATGTATTAGCCTCCTCTGAGTAGCAGAGTTGACGAGAAGCTCCAGATGATTTTCCTGTGAGATGCAGTGGGAAAGAAGATCTGTCGAGCGGATGTGCCTGTGGACGAGCACAGGTGAACGCGTGAAGCACTGGTTCTTCTGTGTAATGCAGTGAGCCAGAGATATGGACATCCCTATGGATGTGCCCCTAGTGGATGAGCACTAGTGGGTGTATCAGATCCCTTGCTATATTGTTCAAGAGTCAGACCCGCCTGTAACCCTAATTGTAATGTAAAGGGTACAGGTCGACCCCACCTTAATGTGATTAGTAATAAATGTGAAATATAATTAATCTAGTTAATATTAATTATAATGTGACTTAGAGAGGTCGGCCCTGTCGTGCTAATAAACACTTTTGTTGATAGGACAAGTCTAATATAAGTAAATGAAGATTCCCCATTGTGGAATCATATCCTACACACAAGTTTGGAAATTTCAGCAAGTACATCCTCTTGGGAAAAGTGCGCACCTCTCTTGGGCGCTAGTCTTCTAGGGTTTGAGCACCCTCTTTTGTGCTAAGTTTTATTGGTGGTGAAGGTCTTTCTCTTGAAGAATATAGCAAAGGATTTGGCTGGGTTTTCTTCCCTTGTTGAGAAGGGTTTCCCAGGATACTTCTTATGTTCTTGTGCATGGTGTTTCTTCTTGTGATCTTGGTTGTTGCAACATTCTTGTTCATGGTTAAGAAAAATGCAAAATTGAAATGAACTATATGCTTAACCTAGCTTATTGAAAAAGCAACAATTTAGTTGTTTGACTTAGTGTGATATCCATCTATGAGTTTAATTTATGTTTTTGTTATTATGCTATGTTTTACTTACTATTTGAATGCTAAGATGTGTTAATTCTCTTAATATACCTTAGTTAAGGTATACCATCGT
>ML795630.1:133982-149876 GCA_009831015.1 Picea engelmannii
TAGTATTTCAATTTTCCAGTTGGATCCATTAGGAGTTGGAATGCTTTTGAGAGAGCTTTCCTTAACAAGTTTGGGGAAGAGAAAACCCTTGCAACCCTTCTCAGAGAATTGATTGCCATCAAAATGGAGAGGAAGGAAAGGAAAAAATCAAATATTTTCACCAAAGTTTCACGACCATCCTCAATAAATTTCTTGCTGATGCTCAACCTGATGAAGCAATGATTGCAGAGTATTACACCTCTACCCTACACCCTTCCATTGCCATGTTTGTTAAGAGAGCATGCAATCCAACTTTACTAGAAAATTATGAGGAAGCAAAAAATGTAGAAAAGGAATTGTTGTCTTTAGGTGGTAACCCCGAGGTAGTGGATAACAAAGCAACTGGTAAGAAACCTTTATTGCTCACGAAGCCGATAAAGAAAGAACCCACTGATTTGGACAACATGCTTAAGTTGGTCAATAAATTATCCAATGAAGTTGTTGATTTGAAGAAAAATGTTGGTGAAGGGTCATCTCATCATAAACCCTTTAGACCTTTCCACATGAAATCAAATAACCAATCCAAACACCTAAATCCTTGAATCTTAACCTGAACTTGGATGATTTTGGCATGAACAATTTCTGTCCTTATCATTAGACTAATCATTCTAAGAAAACTTGTCCTCAATGGATAAACTCCATGACCCTGGTTATTAACCAATTGCTGGAACAACAATATCTTACCGATGACCAACCCCAGGAAACATCAACCAAAGAAGTAACTGAAAGGGGAGATAACATTGAAGGATCCACCCTATTCCCGTGGGATTGGTAGCTAGATTCTAATGATGAGATAGTTGGGGAAATATCAGTAAGAGATTCACAAGCCACTAAGACTGCCCCAAAAAGTTACAATCTGAGAAGTAAGGGACCTGTATCCAACACCACCCTTCCTGCCAAATCAGTTTTTTCTCCTAGGAAAATCGCACCCCTTGCTACAACTCAGAAACAAAACAACTCATCTTAGCCCAAAACCACACCAAGTACTTCTCAACCAACCAAAACTATCGGGAATTCAATCATGCAATCAATGGGATATGATGTTATAGATGATATGAATAACACCAAGGAAAATGTTTCATTATATGACATTTGCACTCTTCCTTGACAGAGATATTTGATCGTGAACACTTTCAACTCCCTTCCCTCTCAACAAAAAACAACAACAATCGTGGACACCAGCTCCAAAATTGCTAAACCAAAAAAGAGGACAAAACTATGCTAAAGTCCACCATCAATGTAGCCATCATAGGGACACATTCCAAATCTCAGACTCCCCCTTTTCTCTTAACCTTTGAAATTTTCAACTTTAATGTGCACAATTGTTTGGTGGATTCATGAGCTTCTTCTAATGTCATGCCTTATTCTATCTGCAAAAACATTAATGATGTACCTACAAAGTGCACTAATAGAATTATTCAATTGGACATATATGATGTCAAGGTTATGGAAGAATTAAAGGATGTCATGATTAGATTAGCTTTAGATCCCATATTCCGGCAGGTGATTGGCATTGTAGTTGTGGACATTCTGGAAGCATATGGCTTGTTATTGAGCAGGGATTGGTCTCAAAAGTTGTAGGGTTATTTCTCAATAGATTGGTCTCACTTATGGATACCATACAAGGGGAGGAAAAATCAAATAAAGGAAGATAGTGAAGACCACATGAAGGATTTTGTTACAGAGATGGAAGGTAAGAATTAACCTATCAATTTTTCTCATTCAATACTGGGTAACTATTTTTTAGAGACTAAATGTGGTTGTTATATAACTCAACCACCACCTTTGCAGTCAGACAAACAGTCTGAATTCCTTCAATGCACTCGAGCTAATGAAAATGACTATACTATAGTAGAAGCAACTAGCACTAGTTCAACTAACTTAGCTTTAGAAACTAACATTTGGACTTTATTCTTTGATGGCTCTAGGTCACAAGAGGTCAAAGCATGGTGGTCTATCTTGATGATGTAACAGTCTGCTCCAAGAGGGAGCTAGGGTAGGATGCATCTTAATTGATCCAATGGATAAAAAAACATTGATTTCCCGTCGTTTGGAATTCAAATGCACCAACAACACAGTTGAATATGAAGCCCTGGTCTAAGGTTTGAGAACAACCATATATCTCAAGGTAAAATGTTTGAAAGGTTTGGTGATTCTGAAATTATTGCCAAACAAGTAAAGAATTCCATACATGGTCTATCCCCTCATCTCAAAGGCTACCATCAAGAGGTATGAAGATTAATAAATTCATTTGATGCATTTAATATCATTTCTATTCCTCACTCTCAAAATGTTGTTGTTGATACGTTGGCTAACGCAACATTTAGATTCACCCCGTTGAACAATGGATTTATAGTTGAACTTCTTTTTAGGTCATCTTTACCAGACAATATTACAAACTGGAGAGTGTTCAATGATGATTCAAAGATATTGTATTTTCTCACCAATACTAACACTTTCAGAGATGTTGTTATTGATGATGAGAAACATGAACATGAAATGAAAATGTTCCGTAATGGAACAAATGATATCAGTGGTAATCGTGTCCCAAAAAATGTGTTAACTCTGGAGAAGTTGTTTGATTTACAATCAAGATTTAGAACAATGATCAATCCCAAGACAAACATCTCCACTAAGATACACACATTGGTAAATTTGAGCACCCCTGAAAATCCCAAGTTCATCAATACGGAACATGCTGCACATAAAATGAAAGATGCACCTTTACTCAACTTTTCAAGAAATATAAGGATGTCTTCACATGGACATATGAATCTCTTCAAATGTATGGTACATGGATCATCCAACACATCATACCTATCAAGGAAGGCATAAAACCTTTTCAACAAAAAATGAGAAAAGTGCATCCTACATTAGAGCCACTCATTCAAAATGAGATAAAGAAGCTTCTCGATGCTCAAATCGTATTCAAAGTTCTCCATTCAACATGGGTGTCTATCATAAAGAAGTCTGGGGAGATAAGGCTGTGTGTAGATTTTTGGAATTTAAACCAGGCATTTGACGATGATAACTACCTAGTTCCTCCTATGGAACAAATGTTGTAGCTTGTCTTAGACTCATAAATGTTCTCTTTATTAGATGGGTTCTCAGGCTACAATCAGGTTCTTGTAGTCAAATTAGACCAATTAAAACCACTATCTTTACAAAGTGGAAAACTTTTGCTTACCGCAAGATGCCTTTGGTTTGATTAATGCGGGAGCAATGTTTCAGCATGCCATGGATATAGATTTTAAAGGTTTGATCGGTCAAAGTGTGGTGGTATATCTTGATAATATAACAATCTACTCCAAGAAAAGATCAGATCATTCACAACACCTGAAACATATTTTTGAAAGATGCAAAAAATGTGGTATATCTATGAATCCTAAGAAGAGCATCTTTGCTATTTTAGAAGGAAAATTAATGGGGAATGTCATATCAAAATATGGGGTTTATGTGGATCTTTGAACACACAAAATCCATCATGCATATTCCTTTTCCCAATAGCAAAAAATTCCATGCAATCATTCTTTGGAAAAATAAAGTTCATAAGAAGATTTGTATCAGACTTTGTAGAAATAGTCAAACCCCTTCAGTATATGATAAAGAAGGATATACAGTTCAAATGAATATCTGTTGAGAAGGAATCATTTGAGAAAGTCATGGCTGCCACATCAACAACCCCAATGCTACAAAGCCAATATTTTTCCAAATAATTTTGTTGTACACTTTTGCTTTCGATTATTCCCTTGCACCAGTGCTCACCCAGAAAGATGAGCAAGGGATTGAACACCCTATGTCATTCATGAGCACTAGTCTATAAGGGGTATAATTGAATTACCCCGTAGTGGAAAATTAGGATTTTGCTGTCCACAATGCCATCAAGCAAAACAAGTCCTAAATATTGAAGAACCACACCCACCAAAGTAATCATACCTCACCCAATAGTAAGGTCACTAACTATTAAGAAAGAACTTGGAGAGCACAGATGGAATTGGATGAAATTCGTACAAGAGTATGACCTTGAGTTTAAACTTGCCACAATCATGAAAGGTCAAGGCTTGTGTAAGCTTACAACTGAAGCTTTGAAATTTGAAAACCAATAGGAAGAAGGATGGAAAGAAGAGCTATCATTATACACGCAACAAGTTGTTTATCGAGCTATCATTATACATGCAACAAGTTGTTTATCTACCAACACTTGATGACTCTTGGTACAATTATCTGAAGCATTACTTATAGCATGGAACTGCTCCCAATCATTTGAACTCTAAACAAAAGAGAGCTCTTAGGCTTAAGTTTGCACACTATCAACTCATTAATGACATTCTATTTAGAAGAAATTATGATAATGTACTCCTTCGATGCCTTGAAAAACAAGATTTTGATAGAGTTCTCAAAGAACTGCATGATGGGCCAACAAGAGGAAATTTTGCTGGAGAGACTAAAACTCATAAAATTCTAAGGACAGGTTACCATTGGCCTACAGTTTTTAAGAACAAACATGCATATGCTAGGAGCTAGAAAGTCTGCCAAAAATGCGTTGAAAAAGAAAATAAAGTTGCAGTCCCTTTACAACCTATAACCGTTGAATAACCATTTGAACAATGGGGATTTGACATCATTGGAGAGATTAATATTCATTCCTTGAATCAACACAAGTACATTCTAACAACTATTGATTATTTCAGATGCTGGGCTGAATCAATACCATTGACAAAGGTAAATGAAGAAGTAGTGATCAAGTTTCTAGAGCAACATCTGATCACCAGGTTTGGAGTACCTACTATTATAGTTTTTTATAATGCCACATATTTTTCTTCTTTGAAGTTAACTGAGTTTTAATTATATAAAGGAATTGTTTTGAGATACATAACTAACTACTAGCCCCATGGAAATGGCGTGGTTGAATCTACCAATAAAAATTGATTTGTATCTTGAAGCGAACTATTGTTGATCAATAAAGAAATTGGCACAACACTCTACTGAATTCCCTTTGAGTAGATAGGGTGACACCCAAAGCCTCCATAGTAACATCCCCTTATTTCCTTGTTTATGGGAAATAATCCATCCTTTCTCCAAATGTTTTCTTTCCTTCCCTTCAATTATCCCATAAATCACGAGGGAAAGATATTTCACACAATGGACTGAAGAAGTACCATTGAAAAAGGTAAACAAAGAAGTAGCGATCAACTTTCTAGAGCAACATCTGATCACTAGGTTTAGAGTACTTGTTACTCTTGTTTTTTATAATGCCACACATTTTTTCTTCCTTGAAGTTAACCAAGTTTTCTTTAGATAAAGGAATTATTTTGAGATACGTAGTTAAATAGTAACCCCAGGGAAGTGGTGTGGAGGAATCTACCAACAAAAAACTTGATATGTATCTTGAAGCGAATTGTTGTTGATCAACAAATAAATTGGCAGAACACTCTACCGAATTCCCTTTGGGCAGATAGGGTGACACCCAAAGCCTCCATAGGAACATCCCTTTATTTCCTTATTTATGGGAAAGAAGCTATCCTTCCTCCAAATTTTTTCTTGCGTTCCCTTCAATTATCCTAGAAATCACGATGGCATAATTTCCCAGTTATCCAAAGGAGAGTTGATACCCTGATTAAACTAGAAGAAGAAAGAGGGAAAACAATTTTTTTTTTTTTTTGTTTATCAACAAATCATAAAAAATGGGTTTGATAAGAAGTTCACTGGGGATAAAGGTTTCCAAGTAGGTGATCTGGTTCTAAAGTGGGATAAGCCACATGAAGATAAAGGGAAACATTCCAAGTTCCAAAAATTGTGGCTTGGTCCTTATTTGGTTAAAGAGAAGTTCAACCTAGGCACGTATAGACTGCAAAATCTTGAGGGAGAAGTAGACCTACTTCCTGTTAATGGTCAAGTATTGAAGAAATACTTCAATTAACTATACCGAGATAGCTGACTTGTACATAAATAATGGGTTTTTTGTTTCTCATTAATGTTTTCCTAGTTTTTCTTAGCTTTCTTTTTATGTCCTACTTTGTCTTATTTTTGTTTTAGTTTGATACGAGTCATTTCTTTGAACACCACCTTTGAATGTTTTCTCCCCATATTCTCCTGAACTGCTTCCCTTAAAAAATAGATCATTGTTGCTATTATCTTGTTCTTCCATTGACATGGCACACAATGGCTCAAGATCATGGAGATCTACTCCTAACATAAAGACAATGCATTGATTCTTTTTATATTTCTTTGATTACTTCTAAAACTTCTTAGGATCAGGCTTGGATAATTGCTTTCCTTTTATTAATTTAATCCATTTTTTTCATTTTAATTAAAAAAATAAACTCTATTATATTAAAAAACATATATATAATATTTAAATTTTTATAAATCAAAATATCAAATAAAATAATATCTCTAATATTAAATAAACCATCCACTAAAGCAAAATGTGTCGTATAAAAAATTCATCCATCCATCTAATATAGTATTAGAAACTCTTATAAATCAAAACATAAAATAAAATAAACTCTCTAATATTTTAAAAAACTATCCACTCAATGTAATATTTAAAAAGAAAAAAAACTATCCACTCAATGTAATATTTAAAAAAGAACTCGACCTTCCATTATAAATGAAAATATAAAATAAAATAAACTCTTTCTTATACAAAAATATTATCAAAAACTTAGTTTTAGTTTTATAATCTCAAGCATAAGCATTGATCAAAATTGAAACGCTAGTCTTAATTTCAATTGGAAGGGCACATAATTATCTAACCCTTCAAAGATGAAAAGTTATAAAATTAATTGTATTTTGATTGAAAAGTGTAAATTAAGTAAAGCTTTCATTAAAAAAAAAATGCAAAAAAAAAATCTGTTTATTATAAAAATTCTATGTATGTTATTGCCACCTAAATAATAATGATAATTATATGCAAACAAATTATCAGTCAAGGCAAATCATGTATGTTATTGTCACTTAAATAGTAATGATAATTATATGCAAACAAATTATATGTGAGGTCATACCAAAATGAATTAATAGACTTGCATTTTAAAAATGAACTACAAAGAGAGATTATGATCTATTACGACATACCAAGATGAATTAATAGACTTGCATTTCAACAATGAAGTACAAAGAGATATTGGTAATTACAGTTCTAAAGGAAAAAAATAACCCATAATAACCTCAAACAAACTTTTTCTTTTTCAAGCATAAATTACAATCAGAATGGTAGCAAGAGAGATTGGTAATGGCAGTTCCAAAGGAAAAAACTTTTTTTTTAAGCATAAATTACAGTGGCTTATTTCTTACGTTTGATTTGGAAAAGTATATTATGAGAATTTGTGATCTAAAATATTTAAGAAAAAGAAATTCAATATTAAAAGATGTGCTCTAAATATTCAAATATCATTTGCAAACCCAGTTCATACACAAAACCCACTACAAAATCTTGAAAAAATAACTGTAAATCTGTTCACCTGGATTTGTTGTGATATTTTTCCCTTTGAGTTGGATTTTGAAACCCAATCCTATGAATATCCCAAACTCTGGATAACACAACAACTTGGATTTTGAAACCTAATCCTATGAGGATCCCAAACTCTAAATGACACAACTTTGGTATCAAAAGTATATAAGTAAATAACAATAGATTTATTGGAGAGTTGCGCATTAAAGCAAGAATTGTGAGAAATACGTGCCCTCCAAAAATCCAAAATACATTTGTTCTTGCACAACCCTGCGTCGCTCTGCTATGCTCATGAGAAATATCATCTAGGGGAAAGTGAAACTCAATTTTAAGCTATTTATTGGAAGACACAATTTTTAATGCCGAGTCACATCATATAAAAAAATAAGCGATAAAAGGAAAAACAAATAATGCAACCCACTACCTAGGTACTCACTGCACTCAATTAACGAATATAAAGTGTTTATAAGGTTTTTTTTAGCTACCTCTGATTCGTCAGTTGGCAAAGGAAGCAACATGCCACATTACAAATAATTAATCTAAAGGCCAAAATACTAGAGAAAACAATAGGAGCGGATATAAAATAAATAACTAGAGAGACATGTTGAGCTAAACATCTTTAAAAGGGCACAAGAAGAAACATCTTTAGAAGGGCACAACAAGAGCCACTAGTAACATTGTGACTAATCATATGCACACTAGAGCACATAAGGAAAGAACAAAAAACTGCAGCATAGATGTAAAAAGATAATGTTGAGTTTGAAGTCTGGAATAATCTTGTTGAAAAATAAAGAAAAAGAAATAAGATTCGAGAAAGGGGGTTATCGTATAAACTCATATTTTCCCTGCAACGAATGTTGGGTTGCCTCCTAAACATCAAATGCTTTGATTTTGAGTACATTGGTACATACATCAACCAAAGGGAAAATTCAAAAAGAAGAACGCAAGCAAAACATAGATTCCATGGATCCACAGAGTTTCCACGGAAGCCAAGGAGAAATCGAGTGATCTAATGTTCAAGTCCTGTGACCTCACTTTATTTGCAGAAGCCCCTAATTATCTACACCAATTCAACTTAAGGCAACTGCAACAATGAATCCTTAGGAGGCATCGTATGTGGTGGTGAGTTCAAATCCCGTACTTAAGCCAGCTACAACAATGAAGCCTTAGCGGGCATTGTATGTGGTCGCAAGTTCAAATCCTGTGTTGAAACCCTAATGCCAAATGCCAAAAATCGACATTCACCTTAAAACAACATAAACAAATATGGAGACTAAAGTATAATAATTGGAGAATATTTGCAGTGTGTGGTGGGCAAAAGTACAATAGAAAAATAAAGAAAACTAGAAGGGAGACCAGAATCGTAACGATTCACATGGGCTTTTGCAGAAGTATTAATGTTGAACCTTTGATAGTCCGCCATGAATGCACTCTTGTGGACAAAAGGTAAAGTAAAAGGACAACCTCTGTCATCTACTTTAATATAACTTCCTCAGTATGATTAACTCTAGAAATTTGGTGGGAGTAACTTGAAAATCATGATTCAGGAATTTGGTGGGAGTAACTTGAAAATAGGGAATTGAACCAAAATTATTGGACGTTTATTTTAAAACCTTACCCTTCATATGGAATCTTGAATAAAGATTTGAATTTCCCAAGAAAACAACCAAAAACAAATATTCACATTTTATAGATGGGAAAATTTTTAACGATACTTCTGGGACGTGTTGGAAGCCTCTTGACGGGCTCTTACGTGTTCAATTTTGAACACTTAACGATTCACATGGGCTTCTGCATAAGTATTAATGTTGAACCTCCGATAGTCCGCCATGAATGCACTCTTGTGGACATAAGGTAAAGTAAAAAGACAACCTATGTCATCTACTTTAATATAGCTTCTGTAGTATGATTAACTCCAGAAATTTGATGGGAGTAACTTGAAAATCAGGATTCAGGAATCTGGTGGGAGTAACTTGAAAACCAAGAATCGGGAATTTGGTGGGAGTAACTTGAAAATAAGGAATTGAACTGAAATTATTGGACATTTATTTTAAAACCTTACCCTTCATATGGAACCTTGAATAAAGATTTGAATTTCCCAAGAAAATGACAAAAACAAAAATTCACATTTTTATGGACGAGCAAATTTTTAACGATACTTCTGGGACGTGTTGGAAGCCTCTTGACAGGCTCTGACGTGTTCAATTTTGAACTCTTAACGATTCACATGGGATTTCACATAGATATTAATGTTGAACCTCCGATCGTCCACCATGAATGCACTCTTGTGGACATAAGTTATAGTAAAAGGACAACCTCTGTCATCTACTTTAATATAGCTTCCACAATATGATTAACTTCAAAAATTTGGTGGGACTAACCTGAAAATCAGGATTCGAGAATCTGGTGGGAGTAACATGAAAATCAAGATTCGAGAATCTGGTGGGAGTAACTTGAAAATCGGGAATTGAACCGAAATTAATGGACGTTTATTTTAAAACCTTACCCTTCATATGGAATCTTGAATAAAGATTTGAATTTCCCAAGAAAACGACAAAAACAAAAATTTGCATTTTTATGGATGGGAAAATTTTTAACGATACTTCTGGGATGTGTTGGAAGCCTCTTGACGGGCTGTGACGCGTTCAATTTTGAACGCTTAACGATTCACATGGGCTTCTATAGAAGTATTAATGTTGAACCTCCGATAGTCCACCATGAATGCACTCTTGTGGACATAAGGTAAAGTAAAAATACAACCTTTGTCATCTACTTTAATATAGCTTCCGCAGTATGATTAACTCCAAAAATTTGATGGGAGTAACTTGAAAATCAGGATTCGGGAATTTGGTGGGAGTAACTTGAAAATAAGGAATTGAACTGAAATTATTGGACGTTTATTTTAAAACCTTACTCTTCATATGGAATATTGAATAAAGATTTGAATTTCCCAAGAAAATGATAAAAACAAAAATTCGCATTTTTATGGACGGACAAATTTTTAACGATACTTCTGGGATGTGTTGGAAACCTCTTGACGAGCTCTGATGTGTTCAATTTTGAACGCTTAATGATTCACATGGGCTTTTGCAGAAATATTAATGTTGAACCTCCGATCGTCCACCATGAATGCAGTCTTGTGGACAGAAGGTAAAGTAAAAGGACAACCTCTGTCATCTACTTTAATATAGCTTCCGCAATATGATTAACTTCGGAAATTTGGTGGGAGTAACTTAAAATCAGGATTCGGGAATCTAGTGGGAGTAACTTGAAAATTGGGAAATGAACTGAAATTACTGGATGTTTATTTTAAAACCTTATCCTTCATATAGAATCTTGAATAAATATTTGAATTTCCCAAGAAAACGACAAAAAAAAAATCACATTTTTATGGATAACACAACAACTTGGATTTTGAAACCTAATCCTATGAGGATCCCAAACTCTAAATGACACAACAACTTTGGTATCAAAAGTATATAAGTAAATAACAATAGATTTATTGGAGAGTTGCGCATTAAAGCAAGAATTGTGAGAAATACGTGCCCTCCAAAAATCCAAAATACATTTGTTCTTGCACAACCCTGCGTCGCTTTGCTATGCTCATGAGAAATATCATCTAGGGGAAAGTGAAACTCAATTTAACAAATAATGCAACCCACTACCTAGGTACTCGCTGCACTCAATTAACGAATATAAAGTGTTTATAAGGTTTTTTTTAGCTACCTCTGATTCGTCACTTGACAAAGGAAGCAACATGCCACATTACAAATAACTAATCTAAAGGCCAAAATACTAGAGAAAACAATAGGAGTAGATATAAAATAAATAACTAGAGAGACATGTTAAGCTAAACATCTTTAAAAGGGCACAAGAAGAAACATCTTTAGAAGGGCACAACAAGAGCCACTAGTAACATTGTGACTAATGATATGCACACTAGAGCATATAAGGAAAGAACAAAACGCTGCAACATAGATGTAAAAAGAGAATGTTGAGTTTGAAGTCTGGAATAATCTTGTTGAAAAATAAAGAAAAACAAATAAGATTCAAGAAAGGGGATTACCGTATAAACTCATATTTTCCCTGCAACGAATGTTGGGTTGCCTCCTAAACATCAAATGCTTTGATTTCAAGTACATTGGTACATACAATCAACCAAAGGGAAACTTCAAAAAGAAGAACGCAAGCAAAACATAGATTCCATGGATCCACAGAGTGTCCACAGAAGCCAAGGAGAAATCGAGTGATCTAATGTTCAAGTCCCGTGACCTCACTTTATTTGCAGAAGCCCCTAATTCTCTACACCAATTCAACTTAAGGCAGCTGCAACAATGAATCCTTAGGAGGCATCGTATGTGGTGGTGAGTTCAAATCCCATACTTAAGGCAACTACAACAATGAAGCCTTAGCGGGCATTGTATGTGGTTGCGAGTTCAAATCCCGTGTTGAAACCGTAATGCCAAATGCCAAAAATCGACATTCGCCTTAAAACAACATAAACAAATATGGAGACTAAAGTATAATAATTGGAGAATATTTGCAGTGTGTGGTGGGAAAAAGTACAATAGCAAAATAAAGAAAACCAAAAGGGAGACCAGAATCATAACGATTCACATGGGCTTCTGCAGAAGTATTAATGTTGAACCTTTGATAGTCCGCCATGAATGCACTCTTGTGGACAAAAGGTAAAGTAAAAGGACAACCTCTGTCATCTACTTTAATATAACTTCCACAGTATGATTAACTCTAGAAATTTGGTGGGAGTAACTTGAAAATCAGTATTCAGGAATTTGGTGGGAGTAACTTGAAAAGTGGGAATTGAACCAAAATTATTGGACGTTTATTTTAAAACCTTATGTTCATACGGAATCTTGAATAAAGATTTGAATTTCCCAAGAAAATGACCAAAAACAAAAATTCACATTTTATAGACAGGAAAACTTTTAACGATACTTCTAGGACATGTTGGAAGCCTCTTGACGGGCTCTTACGTGTTCAATTTTGAACACTTAATGATTCACATGGGCTTCTGCATAAGTATTAATGTTGAACCTCTAATAGTCCGCCATGAATGCACTCTTGTGGACATAAGGTAAAGTAAAAAGACAACCTATGTCATCTACATTAATATAGCTTCCGCAGTATGATTAACTCCATAAATTTGATGGGAGTAACTTGAAAATCAGGATTCGGGAATCTGGTGGGAGTAACTTGAAAATAAGGAATTGAACTGAAATTATTGGACATTTATTTTAAAACCTTACCCTTCATATGGAACCTTGAATAAAGATTTGAATTTCCCAAGAAAACGACAAAAACAAAAATTCACATTTTTATGGAGGGGCAAATTTTTAACGATACTTCTGGGACGTGTTGGAAGCCTCTTGACGGGCTCTGACGTGTTCAATTTTGAACGCTTAACAATTCACATGGGCTTTTGCATAAATATTAATGTTGAACCTCCGATCGTCCGCCATGAATGCACTCTTGTGGACATAAGGTAAAGTAAAAGGACAACCTCTGTCATCTACTTTAATATAGCTTCCACAATATGATTAACTTCAGAAATTTGGTGGGAGTAACTTGAAAATCAGGATTCGAGAATCTGGTCGGAGTAACTTGAAAATCAGGAATTGAACCGAAATTAATGGACGTTTATTTTAAAACCTTACCCTTCATATGGAATCTTGAATAAAGATTTGAATTTCCCAAGAAAACGACAAAAACAAAAATTCACATTTTTATGGATGGGAAAATTTTTAGCGATACTTATGGGATGTGTTGGAAGCCTCTTGACGGGCTCTGATGTGTTCAATTTTGAACGCTTAACGATTCACATGGGCTTCTATAGAAGTATTAATGTTGAACCTCCGATAGTCCGCCATGAATGCACTCTTGTGGACATAAGGTAAAGTAAAAAGACAACCTTTGTCATCTACTTTAATATAGCTTCCGCAGTATGATTAACTCCAGAAATTTGATGGGAGTAACTTGAAAATCAAGATTCGGGAATTTGGTGGGAGTAACTTGAAAATAAGGAATTGAACTGAAATTATTGGACGTTTATTTTAAAACCTTACTCTTCATATGGAATCTTGAATAAAGATTTGAATTTCCCAAGAAAATGATAAAAACAAAAATTCACATTTTTATGGACGGGCAAATTTTTAACGATACTTCTGGGATGTGTTGGAAGCCTCCTGACGAGCTCTGATGTGTTCAATTTTGAACGCTTAACGATTCACATGGGCTTTTGCATATGTATTAATGTTAAACCTATGATCGTCCACCATGAATGCACTCTTGTGGACAGAAGGTAAAGTAAAAGGACAACCTCTGTCATCTACTTTAATATAGCTGCCGCAATATGATTAGCTTCGGAAATTTGGTGGGAGTAACTTAAAATCAGGATTCGGGAATGTAGTGGGAGTAACTTGAAAATCGGGAATTGAACCGAAATTACTGGACATTTATTTTAAAACCTTATCCTTCATATAGAATCTTGAATAAATATTTGAATTTCCCAAGAAAAAGACAAAAACAAAAATTCGCATTTTTATGGACGGGCAAATTTTTAACGATACTTCTGGGACGTGTTGGAAGCCTCTTGACGGGCTCTGATGTGTTCAATTTTGAACGATGACCCCAAGTGATGTTTCAAGCTACCAACTCACCAATTGCATGCAACCAAACATGTGAGGGGTTGTTCTATGATTACCAAATGACATAGGGGGGAGATTTGTCAGTTCATGGGGAGTACGGCCCTGTGCCCTCCAACGATGCAACATGATTATAGAATTAATGAGGAGTCCTGTGATTAGGGAAAAATTATTTGAAAATGATGAGATGGAAGATAAAATGAAAGCAGACAAGGAATAGGCTAGGGAATCTTGCTAGAAAGTGGAGGAGGTGGAGTTATTTGGTTATGATGGAGCTTTTCAACACCATAGTGGTTGTGTTAACAATATTAGGGCATGGGGGATGTGGTCCTTGACCTGAAGTTAACTCAACGGATTGGATTGGGAAAATGGAACAATGTAGAGTTGTGGGAGTTAGAGTGGGGTGCGCTCTGTGCCTTTGCTCCCTCCCTTGGTTTCTTATAATCCACAATCCTTGGGGGAAATTGAAGCTCGAGACTATTGAGGGACTACTAAGGAAGTTGAGGTTGTTGTTCGGGCACAATGTTTGGCAACCTCATATGAGGAAATTCTGGAAGAAGTGAAGGACTAGGTATCTGACCCGACCCGGTGTACTTGATCAAAATCTGGACCAGGGGTAATAATTTAGCTCAAAAATCAACGTTCTCGAAATTGCCTCAAAACGAACGAGAGTGTAGCCCTCATCATCACGAACCCAACGCAACTCATTTGGGTTCAAACGGACGTTGAGAGCGAGAGATATCGCGATCTGTTCGAATCGCCAAACATGTAAAAAATTTTGTGTTGACTGTGCAGTCCGTACAGGCTGACATGGCAGAGGCCGTACGTCCGTACACTGACGTGGCATATGATGACGTGGCAGTTTCAGATTGGCAGATTTGGGCGAATGGTGTTTCGACACGTGGCAGTTTTTGGTTTGTGGTTTGGTGCCATGTGGCCCAGTCATGGGCTGCCATGTGGCACCATTGTATTGGTTGTTTGATAAAAATTTTATGGAGTCCACCGGACTCGAACCCCAGACCTCCACCATAGACCGAGCATTTTGGCAATGGCTGCCCAACCGGCGCGCCATGCGTTGGTTCTTATTACATAAATGGGTTTTATTATATTTGAATTTGTGTAATGTTTAATATGGTGGGGGGGTCGGGCCGGGGCTTAGCCCCGGCCCGCGGTTGTATTGCGTATTACATATGACCATTGTATAAACGGGGTTTGGCGCGCACGGTAGCTGCGGTTGTATTATATTATCATATGACCATTGTGTAAACGGAGTGGCACGCACATATATTTAAATGGAGTTTAGCCCATGGTTACGGGCGCCAATACATATGACTTTGCCATGGAGCACGTGGGAGTTTGGTGTTGGTTTCAAACGGTTGGGTTTTTGCGTCGACACGTGTCGCGCCCACAAAAAAACTTGGAACGTAGCCCTTTTGCGCATTAAGGTGAGGTCGTATGGACCCATATGCCTAACGGCTTGGCGGTTGGGGGTTTTAGTTTCGTTAACCGTTCTACAGTTTGCACGGTTATGCGGTTTTGCGCGTGTGCTAGGTTTTAGCACGAATTTGGAGCGTGTTCTTGGGTGAGAACACACAGAGGTGCGTTTTGGCGAACCAGAGACATCAAGCTTGAAGGAAGAGAATGGCAGGAGGCCTATCTTCTTCATTTTTTGGTCGAATGAGGTGTCGTAAAAGCCCAGCTAGGGGTTTTTGGACGTTTTGAATCCATTGGCACTGT
>ML795630.1:154954-173006 GCA_009831015.1 Picea engelmannii
GTGTACTCAAGGACAAGGGACACAAAGTATTTTAAAATCATGGAAACTTACTGAATTGCGAAAGCCATGGTGGGCCAAGTGTTGGAAAAACTAAGGAGAGCATGGCCACCCTGCATGCCATTCATATTTTCAAGGGTAAGTTTGAGTCACTCTGTCAATTTCAGTTCGAGGTCAGGTTCAAAGTCTCGCCAGTAGGAGGCTAGGGAGCTCAACGAGATCATGCAAGAGGTACCTCCATCTCTGTAGGCTTGAAGGATAATCAAATTACCTTGAAGGATGACAAACCATCAATAACATCCCATGATGAAAGAAAGGAGGAGAATCCCCACCCTCCAACACTTTGAAGAGGGATTTGAAATAAACATCCCATGATGAAAGAAAGGAGGAGAATCCCCACCCTCCAACACTTTGAAGAGGGATTTGAAATAAGTTTCGTGCTTTGTTTTAACTTTTATGGACATATAACCCATGGTAACTTCCATGGGTATATTTATATAAGGAACTATTATAGGTTAATAGCTAGTTTGAACTTAGACATTAGCAGCTTCATATTATACGAAATTGTAGAAGACTAGTTTGAAAACTTATTTCCATATTAGAGATCTGGTTTTCATAATGGAAAATCCTTGGTTTCCATAATAGCAGATCCCAACTTTTGATGTAATTTCCTGTTCTATATAATAGGAAAATTCTAAGTGATTTATTGTAGAAGATTAGTTTGAAAACTTAATTCTAAGTGATTTATTGTAGAAGACTAGTTTGAAAACTTGTTTCCATACAAGGGCTCTGGTTTTCATAATGGAAAATCCATGGTTTCCATAATTAGCCATAATTGGCAGATCCCAACTTTTGATGTAATTTCCTATTCTATATAATAGAAAATTTCTAAGTAATTTTTTAGCTTTAAAAAATAGTTAAAAATCATTCTGATAATTAAGTAATTTTTAAGTTTTAATTTTTTTTTTTTTAATAATTTTATAAAAATAGTTAAAAATCATTATTTGTTAATTGAGTTTAATTTATATCATGTTATTTTTCCAGATTTAAACCATTATTTGTTAATTGAATTTATATACTATTATTTTTTCAGATTTTTCAAAATGATGTATTAAACTTAAACTTTTAAAATATATATTGTATAATGACTTGAACCTTAAATTGATAAAAGCTCAGTTTTTATCAAATTTGATTTACTCGAAAATATCATTTTCAAAATGAAAAAAAAATATCTAACAAATTTCTTCCAATACATATCTGGAAGAAATAAATTATTAATAAAACACATTTGTATATTACCTTGAGAAAACAGAGTGACAAAACCATTATTTAAAATAGTTAAAAATCATTATTTGTTAATTGAATTGAATTTATATAATGTTATTTTTCCAGATTTAAACCATTATTTGTTAATTAAATTGAATTTATATAATGCTATTTTTTCAGATTTTTCAAAATGATGTATTAAACTTTAACTTTTAAAATATATATTGTATAATGACTTGAACCTTGATTGATAAAACCTCAGTTTTTGTCAAATTTGATTTACTCGAAAGTATCATTTTCAAAATGAAAAAAACATCTAACAAATTTCTTCCAATACATATCTCGACGAAATAAATTATTAATAAAACACAATTGATAAAACCTCAGTTTTTGTCAAATTTGATTTACTCGGAAGTATCATTTTCAAAATGAAAAAAATATCTAACAAATTTCTTCCAATACATATCTCGAAGAAATAAATTATTAATAAAACACATTTGTATATTATCTTGACAAAACATAGCGACAAAAAGAATCATTCGTATATTCTCTTCAGAAAAACGTAGATATAAAAGAATCATTAATATCTTATCTTGTAAAAGATCATATATATGCTTAAAAAAATCCAAAATTATCCTCAAAAGATGAGTCGCCATCATTTTTGGAATTTATCTGGGTTTAAGGTTGTCGAACCCTTCTAATCAAAGCATTTTTATATATGGTTTGTATGTTTGCATTTTTATATATGGTTTGTAAGAAATTAGAAATTCACCCACAACATTTACAATAGTGCTAAAATCAAATTCATAGTAAAATTGAAATTAATTCAATAATAATAATAATAATATATTTTTAAGGTTACGGTCAAGCATATTAAATTCGTGTATGAGATCTTTCTAAATTCTTGTACATATCTTACCCTCCTTTAGATTTGAACTTGTAATCTCTTAAGAGGAAACACATGTTCTTAACCATTAAACCCACTCAAAATGCACTAATAAAACCAAGTCCCTACATTTGTGAAACTCTTTTATCCTCAAGTAAATTGTCTCATTCATAATAAAATAAAACGAAAAACCATTAAACCCACTCAAAATGAACTAATAAAATCAAAATGAACTAATAAAACCAAGTCCCCACATTTGTGAGACTCTTTTATCCTCAATTAAATTGTCTCATTCATAATAAAATAAAATAAAACGAAAACGAAGGCGGCATTATTATACTGCCAAGAAATTGTCTCATTCATAATAAAATAAAACGAAAACGAAGGCGGCATTATTATACTGCCAAGAAATTGCATTTTCACTTGAGAGTGGATCAGTGGGTGGGCTCCACCTTCCACTTTCTCCGTTCCTCCTTTTAATGAAATGCGTGACGTGTTAGAGCATGGGCGGCGGGCCGGGAATATTTAGAAAAACGATAAAAGCTTCGCATAAAATCAAACACTCTCTCTCCTCACACACCCATGCGTACCCTCTCTGAAACAGACACCACGCACACGAGATGAGGGAAATTCTCCACCTATTCCAGAAGCGGTTGATTCCATTTTTGCTTACTCATCGCTTCTTCCTATTTTTTAATATTCATCACTCTGCCCAACTCAAAGTAAAACAAACCGGGCGATTGCAATTTCCCTCCACGAATCCCCTCCTCTCCCATCTCCAGCTGCTCCCTTCTTTCCATACAGATCCAGTTTTCCGATACCTCAATTTTTAAGACCTGAAATGGGCAAAATACTCCAATACCTCAATTTTTAAGACCTGAGATGGGCAAAATACTTCAATCCTGATCAATATTAAACAGAAATAGCCATTACTCCATTCCAGATATGAAGCAATCAGGCCAGATTATACCCAAAAAGGCAAAATACTTCAATCATGATCAATATTAAACAGAAATAGCCATTACTCCATTCCAGATATGAAGCAATCAGGCCAGATTATACCCAAAAAAACATAAGATTTGTACAAAGCAGGAACTGATTATTGAATAATATGCAACGTCGGTGCCAATTACTGAATCTAATACAGGCGGCGGCTATAATTTAGCTTCCAATAGAGTTGAATTACACAAGAAATAAAACGATTGATGTCATCCAAATCTTACGATAAGACATCAATTAACGGTAATCTAGACTTTGCTACAAGTAGGGATTCTACAGCGCCCGCCTGTCGAAGGGCGAATCTAGCACTCAAAATAAAATTATATGGAAAAACAATTTAACAGCTTCCCCGGTAATTGTCCAGAGAAAGCAAGCTTGCTTCCTAATACTGCGTACAAAGTACTCATAATAATAACAATAAATTAGAGGAGCATTTGATGGTATGTGACCAGTTCTGGCCAAAAATTGTCGTTGCCACTGCCATCAGCATGGAAGCAGAGACGATGCTTGCTGGTCAAGGAATACCAGAAATGACTATTGTCTCCACCTTGCATGAACCCAACTAAATATCAACATCCCGAAACGAACCCTTAGAAAACACAATTTGTAAGCAGCAACATCGTATTCAGAACCCCAAATACTCTAAACCTGCATGCTGAATAAGTTAATATAGGTATTTACAATTACTGAAAAATTCTGGAGTTTTCATCGTCATATGCAGCCTGCAAAATGTTGTTTTTCTACATCACGAGCTCATTCACCCAACCCAAATCGGGAGAATATTCAGTATTAATATTGTTCTTATCCTGCAGGGTGGATTCCCTGGTCAATCTGCCGTAAATCTTGGCTCTCAAGTGTTTACCAGATTCGACCCGCTGTATTGATCCGTCCTCGGTCGCTTCGATTTCCCAGGCATCATCATCCCACCTGGGCGCGCAAGGTAAACTGAGACAGGAGCGACGCGGCAGATTAAATTGCTGTTGCTGTTGAAACCACGGAGTAGTCTCTCTGTTTATCTCCATGCGCTGCAGAGAGCTTATGAGACCATCTATGATCAGCTTTGAGGATGGGGCCACAGAATGCTCGGCTGGAGACAAGGGACTTGGGTCGAGATTTGGCGGGGGAATCGAAATTAGCTTTTCTAAATGACGACGGGGTGTAAAAGATCCAGGAGCAGTGTTAGTGTCAGAATTTAGGTAAGATTTGATGGGAGAATTAGCATAATTCACATGAGAATCGAGGCAACTATCGGGCGATATGGGAGGAGAAGCAGAGGGTGACAACGGCGGAGATAGAGGTGGCGGGGAATAAGAATGGCCGATTAGAGTAGAAGTCGGAGACGAAATCTGTGACGCCTTCGCCTTCGCCTTTGCCTTGCAGAGATAATTCAAGTGCCCGCGGGGTGAAGCATTCCCGTCAAAACCATCGTAACCGAAAGCCCCGTCGAGCGACGCTGCTGCAGAGACCGCATACCGCAAAGGGGATCCATCATAGGATCCACTAACGGCATTCCTCATCGGAAAAGAATTTCTGTTACCAAAATTGGTTGTAGCATGAGACTGAGCCTGCGATGCTCCGGGCAGGAGGCGCAATTGCTCAGGGGTATGCGCAAAGAAACAGACGCGCCTCCTGCAATTACGTCCGTCTTTGCAAGGCTGCGTGCGATAACGCGCAGGATGAAGCCAGCATTCAAAGACTCCGTGTGCATATTCGCAGGCATCTCCACGCCTGCAGCTTCCTTTTCTGAAATCGGGACAGCCAGTGCCAGAGTAATGAAAACGCCTAGGGTCTCTGCGTCGAGCCTTTTCTCCGGGATGCGCGAACGGGCACTCGGTCCAGTCATGTGACCGGCCGCGCATGCATCGGCGCACTTTGAACTCATACATTCGGAATTCGTCGCAAGAATACGCGTCCACGGCCGGCCAAGAAGCCTCGTCTTCATTGTTGGAGGGCAAGAATTTGTGCAGAGAAGAAATGCCGTCCGGGGATTCGATCACAGTCCTTGGACTTACCAAAAAATTCTCAGACTCCATAGCAGTGGTGTTAAAGCCGAAGTCGACACCGAGGCCGTTGCTGCCGAAGGAGAGGCTCTTGTTGAAGAGCTTCTGAACTGAAGCAGAATCTTTGCTGTATGTTGATTTCTCAGAATTAGGGGAAGTCTCGGAGAACAAATTCAGGCTTTGCAAGTATTCCATATTTGTCAAGGAATGAGGGGAAAGCTCGGGAGGCTCAGCATAGAAGGATTTTGGCAGGTCCTGGGACTCGAACGCGCGACTTACAGGACAACAACGGTTGCCGAATACAGAAGAAGGAGAACCAGTAAAGAAGTGCTGCTCGGCCGATACGCCTGGCATTTTGGCAGGGGGAATTAGGTTACAGTGCAAATAAAAGGAAAAAAAAAAAGAACAACAAGAAATTAGTGCGCTCACACAATAGCCATGGCTGGATATCTCAGAGAATTATATGGCCATGGAAAAATGCCATTGCATTGCAATCAATCAATTTAGAGAAAGAAAGACGGACGATCCGAAACGAAAGGCAAAAAGCAATGATGTGAAACGGCTACAGCGATGGCAAGAACTGCACATCGAACAATATAAGGCCACTCGGTTTGGTTTAATTATTTCTAATTCCATTTAAAATTAACAAATCCAGTCCTCCGTTTTTAACTGTGGGCGCGCGCGCTCGTAAGTCGGTGCGGCAAAGCAAATAATAATAAAATGAAGACAGAAATGGACAAAGCAAGGGGTGATGGGGTTGGTGTCCGTGGCGCTTCCACACTGGACCTCTCCATCCCTTTCTCCATGATGCTCCGCATGCAAATGTCACACGTGTCATCCACACCCCCAACCGCACTGAATTTAACTAAACTTCGGCCCCACTTTACCCTGGTTTAGCGCTACCCAATGCTGTGAACTGGCATTAGCCCTACTTTAACTCTCTGGCCTCCACATGTGACCTTAACCCCAACACCTGTCCCGTGGTGTCTCGCCCCTCCAAAACAAAGCCTCCGCCCGCCTTGCCGGATGTATGGTGACGAATCTCTCGCATCCGATTGGACTGCCTAACAAATTGCAAGCATCCATCACGGGGCCGAGTAAAACAAACGCTCAAATTAATGCCAACCGATGATTCTCTTTCCGCACGTCACCTTCCAGATTAAAGTCGGGCCTTACTTGGCAGCACCCATGTGACCTGACCTGACCTGGCCAGTGCCTCCAAACCGGTATTGGCGGACTATTTCGCCGGCGTCCGTTTACGACTGACCGGAACTGGTAGCCCGAGCAGGCGGCGACTCGGATTTTGGCCTGGAATATCCATACACTTGTCTGGGGATGCGTGTAAGTTGGTACGTGCCCGTGTGCCGGGAGACCAGCCGGCCTTCACCCGACCGGAAGTCCCCTTGCCTCCGACCCAACTCTCTGCTCAGTCAACAACAGTTACAAATTTTACCGCCTGCTCGTTAATTCCCACTCTCTCACTCCTCCTTACTACGCTCTTCCATTATACTTACACTAATGGASTCGCTTCGTCTTGATTTTTCGCTTTGCCAATTAACTCTTGAAATACTTGTCTTTAAAGGTAGGTGTAGAAGTTTCTGGAATACTTGTCTTTAAAGGTAGGTGTAGACGTTTCTGGAATACTTGTCTTTGAATAATTTTTTTATTCTTCTTAAACATTGAAGTCCCAAGGCTCTCTCTTAATGGTGGGCTAATGTTCTTTTGAACAAGTTAAAAGAAAACTCAAAAGGAGCATTAAGCAAAAAGTTATGATCGAATGTTCTTTCCAACAAGTTAAAGAAAACTCAAAACATAGGTTCAATCAAAAAGAGGATGATCTTAGCAAGTTTTTTATTTTTTTTATTTTTTTTTATTTTCTAATTGTTTTATGATTTTTTTTTTTTTTGTTGGAATGGACCACATAAATTTATATGAAATAACAATTTTATGTTATTTAAATTGTATTTATGAATTTAGAAATAGATTCAACCTGTCGAAAAACTGAAAAATCCTTGGAGCACTCAAATTATACATAATTAACCACTGAAATATGTAGATCTAACAAATTCTAGATTTTAGGCAAAATTAAATAGAAATAATTACCGGAAAAAAAAGACAAAAACGTAGAATAATTAGACTACACCTTTTTTTTCTTAGAAACAATTTAGATTTGTCTAACTTAGCTTTCGTGCTCAACACTGATCATGCTAGGGTTATATTTCTTTCATTTGATAATGTTAGGGTTAAGTTTCTTTCATTTGAGTGTTTTTGCTTCTTAGATTTTTATGGCATTATAATAAAATGTAGTTTCAATGTATTCTTATAAATTTTTATGCAAATGAGTGTAGTCGTCACATCTCTTCTTAAATAAACTACTACCATTCGAACTTTTTTGTATAACCATGTACATATTTCACGTTGTTCACCATTTGATTCACTAATAATTATCTGCTTTCAATATTGTGTTTGTATTTTCTCTGTAATACTGCTTGTTCTTTCATTTCGTTCTAAATCTATTTCGAATTAATTCCAAGTCGATGGGAACATACTTTGAGTTATCCTAGAGAGACTCTCCAAACTTGGAGGCAATTGAGTCTAGTGTAGCAAGAGGGTTTGGTGAAGATATACATTGAAGTAGTGATGGAACTTTGGAGAAAGCGATTCTATGATCTACAACCTCGTACATTGAAGCTATAGTTTGTAAATCTCAGCATGAGTGCATTTGTTTCTCTCCCTCTTAAAAATCTTTAGCACATCCACTAGGACATTATGTGAAGCCCTATATGAAGGTGACATTCAAACAATGCGACGTTGAGGCTCTAATGTGTCAATAAAAGTCCATCCCACAATCTCCCCGTGCCATAGAGGTCCCAAGTTCGCTAAATATGCATACTTAAAACAATTAAATTGAAAATGATCCAACTAAGTCTATATATTATCATCACTACATGGAAAATCACCAAAATAATGAATGAGGAAGTGTCAAATTACAAACTCAACCATTTTTCTTTTCAAATTCTTTTCTAAATTCGATAAGAATTTTACCAAAAGTTACAATACCACTTATTGATGGGATCTTTAACCATGGAACTTTGTCCTTAAGGATTTTAGTGCATTTTGAAGATCATCAAAATTTCAAAAAAATGAGTGAATCAAGATGAAACTTTCTCTATAAAAAAATAATCGAATTTGTCCATTTTTAACCCACTCCAAAAGACTCACTTTTAATGAAAGAATAATTATTTAAAAAATATATTTTTGCTTCTTACATTTTTGTTGCATTATAATAAAATATAGTTTCAATGTATTCTTATAACCTTTTTTACACATGAGTGTTGTTGTCACATCTTTTCTTAAATATAAACCACCACCAATGAAGCCTTTTCGTATAGCTACATATATTTTGCATGTTTTTCACTATTTGATTCACTAGTAATACTTTGCTTTCAATCTTGTGTTTGTGTTTTCTCTACAATATCACATGTTCTTTTATTTCATTCTAAATCTATTTTGAATCAATTTGAAGTAGATGGGAACATACTTTGAGTTATCCTAGAGGGACTCTCAAAACTGTGAGGCATCTGAGTCTAGTGTACCAAGAGGGTTTGGTGAAGATATACATTGAAGTATTGATGGAACTTTGAAGAAAGCGATTCTATGGCCTACAACCTCGTATACTGAAGCTATAGTTTGTAAACCTCAATTTGAGTGCATTTATTTCTCTTCCTCTTAAAAAGGCTTAGCACATCGACACTAGAACATTATGTGAAGTCATATGAAAAGGTGACACTCAAACCACTCAATGCTCAAGCTCTAATGTGTCAATAAAAGTCCATCTCACAATCTCCCTGCGACATAAAGGACTTGAATACTAAGCATGCATTTAAAACAATTAAATTGAAAACAATCTAATTAAGTCTATATATTATCATTACTACATGGAAAATCACCAAAATAATGAACGAGGAAGTGCCAAATTACAAATTCAATCATTTTTCTTTTCAAATTCTTTGATAGGAATTTTACCAAAAGTTATAATGCCACTTGATTGATTGATAGAATATTTCATCATAAAACTTTGTCCTTAAAATTTTTAAGATCATCATAATTAAAAAAAAAAAAAAAAAACTTTATCTAAAAAACAAAATAAAATTGAATTTGTCCATTTTTAATTCACTAAAAAACAACTTTTAATTAAAAAATAATTATTTAAAATCATGATTTCGCTGCTTTGCTTTTAAAGTGCTCCTTTTAAATGGTGCGGGGATTTGTGAAAAATAATCGGACCTCTCAATTCCATTTTTAAACCTCTTAGAAAATTATTATAAATAAAAAGCTTCATTTTAAAAGCAAGGGGGTTGTCTCATTCCAGCGTTTTAAAAATTATTATAAAATAATCGTTAAAATCTTCGTTTTAAAATTAAAGGGGCTGTCATTATCAAGCCTCCCATCTTTAAAATCTTCATATTAAAATAAAAGGGGCTGTCTTTATCATGCCTCCCATCGTTAATCGATAGAGCTTTCACTTAAGCTTTAACACTAATGTCAATATATTTTTAGTGTAAATAGATTATTGCACGAAGAGGTGCAACTTGTATATATGGGTCCACCTCAGAATCCGTTCAAATCTTAGGGGTGACTTTGACGTTCCAATGTGGGAAATTTGTACATATGGGTTTACCTTATAATCTCTTGGTTGTGTGGGTGAGTTGTAAAAAAAAAGTTAATTGTTTCACTCGATGTCCCCATAGTATCAGATTGCAAAAATATGTCCCAATCATATCAGATTGCAAACATTGTAATCTTATCGTAAATACCATTCTCGTAATGAGAAATATCTCATAAAAATTCCAAAATATACATTTCATCAAATTATATATATATATATATATATATATATATATATATATATATATATATATATTTTCTACGAAAAAAGTGCAATTTTATTCATCTTAAGAGAATTAAATTACATTCTGTAGGTGCTTTAAGTACGATTCAATATTGGGTAGGAAATTCCCAAAAGAACACAAAAGCTGGCTGGTAATCCACAAAGTATAAATAAATACATAAACTGGGAGGAAACCCCAAATAGGTCGGAAAATTTGGGTCAAGAAGTCATGTCACATAATATCCCCAAAAAAACAATCCCAACAAAACCCTGGTGGCCGGATGGACTAGGTCAGAGAGGTATGAATCCCTCACAACAACAGACCAGATAACAACAACATCAATGAAAACCTCAACCAAAAAAGAGAAGACCAGAAGCTGGACGCCCTCCCAAAGGACCTCAAAGTGCCTCTACACAAACACCGCATGCCCACAGAAAGGACCTCAAAACTCTGACACTTAGCCCTGTCAAATAGGTGAGAAAACCATCGACAACTACCAATAGGAGCCATATCTGAGCATACATCAAACCCTAAACAAACCAAAAAGGCCAGAGAGAGGAATCACAAATCAGGGACGAAACAGAGCAGAAGGACCAAACACAAACCCAGATCCGTGCACACATAGAGGATGATCCGCGATATGGAGGACGCGAGCACCGAGAGGCACCACCACTCAAGGGTATACCCGATCTGGGCACCTAAGGCGTGATCCAAGCAATACGAGTCACGCCCACCAACATAACCTACTCATCTAAGGAAAGAAAGCCCGATCCACATAAATCAAGGATCACTGACCCCCCGCAGAGAAAATAGGCCCGGAGAAGAACGCCTCAGCAGGAAAACACACTAAGAAGAAGGGGAAAAGACGACGATAACCACCATCAAATAGATCATCTCTTCTAGATAATGGATCCCGATCCGCATAATAGAGACCATAGATAAAAACTCCCAACGATGACAAACTCTAAAATCATAGACATAGAACAAACTCCGCGCGCAGAATCTAGAGAAAATACAAGCGAGGGGTCTGCGGCCAGGAAAACCCTAACTGCAAACCCGCAGACCTTGCGTTTTCCATATATATATATATAATTAAAATAGATTTAAATTAATAATTATTATTCAAGTCATAGTATTTTATTTTAGGTCATTGTTTTATTAAAAAAATAAATCTATTTTTAAGGTCACACCAAGGGATAAGGGATCCTCTATCAACCCTTTGACTACTAAAATCTACCTCATTATGGATTTAAACATATGATCTTATAAAAAGAAACACATATTCTTCATCATGATATTTTATTTTAAATTATTATTTTAAATATTTTATTTTAAGTTTTATAAGTTTCAATTTTTTTATTTAAAATTTTATATCATAAGATGATTAAAATAGATTATTATTTTTGAAACTCAAAACTAAATTTAAATTTTTTATTTAAAAATTTATTAAAATAGATTATTAATTTTGAAACTCAAAACCAAATTTAAAATTTTTATTTAAACATTTATTCCATTAAATAGTTAAATAGATTATTGATTTTGAACATTAAAACCAAATTTGAGTAATTATAGGTTACTGCTTTTGAACCCAAAAACCAAATTTGGGTAGTCATGTGTAATTATGAGGATGTAGATTAATCTTTTTATTTTTATATTTATATTTATATTTATATTTATAGTTTACCATTATTTTTTTTTATAGCAAGAAGCCATATTAAAAGAATAATATTTTCTTTAAAACAATGATTAAGAAAAAGTTGTTTTGTCAAAAGAATAACACCATAATTTTTCATTATATAATATTTTATTTTTATTATATATATATATTTTATAGTAAGATGCTTTGTGCCATATTAAAAGAAGCATATTTTCTTTAAAACAATGATTACGAAAGAGTGGTTTTGTTAAAAGAATAACATCATAATTTTTCTAGAGTGATTGAAATTAAGGAAATAAAATAACTAGCACATTGGTTATTTAGCTGCTGGTGAATCTAGAAAGGTTGATAAGATGAAACGAATCTTTAAAAAAATATATCGGTTGATAAGATGAAACGAATGAATCCTTAAAAGAATATATTAAATTTTATTATTGATTAACAAATAAAAGGTTGAGCTTCATTTATATGGTGTTAATATTTTCATTTCTGTTAATCACTTACGTGGCAATTAGTTAGCTATCAAACTAATTTTTAAATATGATTAGGTAAATGTAAAAAAGTAAACACATAAAATGTCTTTATAATAGCTAGGAAGTTAATGATTGAAATCACAACCATTTATTTTGTGTGACTACTAAGAATATTCCAACCATATTTAATCTTGTCCATAAAAAACTTATTAAGCACTAAACCCCTATTAAATCTGCCCATTGTCAATAGGTGTAGCATAATAAAAAAATAGTTTAAAAAACATAAAATTAAGTGAAAATTTAAAATAGAAAAATAAGTATTTATTTTATAAAAACTATTTTAAGATGTATAAATGTTAGGTAAATTTTGTTTAATAATGTATATTTTTAAGAAGGTTGAGGAAGACATGTGGTTTTTGTATAGAGAGGTATTTATGTTGTAAAAACAATTCAAAGATGAAAAAATGTGATTTAATAGTGGGTATTTTTAGAATGACATATTGTAAGACGTTGTCTAAATGTTCTATGTTTTGGTATTTTTGGCCGGAATCTGGTGATATAAATTTGGGTGAAATCTCAATTTTGTGTTGTTTAAATTGCATTTCTGAATGCATAAATGAATTCAACGTATTGGAAAATCCCATGTGACACTCGGATTATACAGACTTAACCACTAAAATGTGTAGATCAAACAATTTCTCACTAGATTTCAGGCAAAAAGTAAATGAATAATTTCCCCGAAAACAAGCCAAAGCATAGAACGTTTAGACTACGACATATTGTAAAAGGGGTATTGTGGAGTACTACAACCACCATGTCAGTAGGAAGCACCACTTCCTTGTGGGCGTCCCCATTGGCATATGATCATGACATATTGGAGCTTATATGTTGTTGTGGACCACCTCTCTTGACCAATGTGAGATAGTAATATTTGTATAAAGAGGTATCCATATCTTAGAAACAATTCCAAGACACATGGATGTTATGTGCATTCGACTTAGTGTGATAGGTGTATTCCAAGACGCATGGATGTTAGGTGTATAATCTGTTTTACAAAGGGTTTTAACACCAATTTTTTTACAGTAGTGAGATAGATATACTCCAAGATGCATAGATGTTAGGTGTATCAAGAATTTTACAACAATTTTCACACCTCTAACCTTTAGGACAACGTTGCTTTCAAAGGTGGAGGGCATGCTAGGGCCCTATGTTAACCTCCCTACTTGGAGGTACTTAGGAGTTATTCAAGTTATGTACGTGACCATCTTTTTTGAATAAGGCCCAATCAAGTAGTCAATGGGTAGTACTCAATATAAAAGGATCATATTTATTAAATAAGGCCCACAAAGTGGTTGGTACTCATTAGTGATGGGACCACAAGTAGTTAAGGTTTTGCTATAGATAAACTATTTATAGAGATAGTAGGCTATGTAATGTTTTGTCAAGTATTGTTATTGTAACATATCTTTTCTCAATAGGAGGTTTCCCCCTTCAAGAGGGCCATGAACATTGCTCTCTCTTTTCTAGCTTATCAATAGAAGGGATTATATTCTATAAGTTGAATATCATTGTCTCTCTTATTAGCTTTTATGTAACTTATATTTCTTGAATATAGCTCATAATAACTATTTTTTTTGGTTAAGTACATTACCACTGGTATTAGACCTTTTCTTGTGCTAGTATGCATCCAAATTTCAGATTTTTTTAGGCTACATACATGTTCTGGCATATTTAAACAAAAATATCTATCATTTAGCGAGTAAAACTATAGTTGAGAGCCATACACATACAAGGGGAATCACCTGGTTGGACACCCTTGTACACCTCTGTTGGTACCCGACTAGTAGTACCCCATTAAGCAAAATTTGTTTATGGATTCAATCTTCTACATACCTTCGGGTATATTAGAAGACCCCTAGGAATACCCGAAACTAGCCTTACATAAGCCACTTGGTCATCTTGTTTCTATAGTAAACTGAGAACAATGCTCGAGGAGATCACTTTACGTACTGGGGAATCAACTAGTATGGATAAGGGTATAGTCTATTCTCCTTAGTTAGCACTATGAAATATTTGATGGAGTATTATTATTGGAAACCCTTAGGTATATCAACGAGATATAGCACTTGACACTCTTGTGTCCTTAAGACCTTGTAAACCCTAACTTTCATAGAATGAGCAACTAAAAAGAAAAACTTATGGAATATCAGGAATTTGCAAATTTCGACAATGCAATAATACTCAGACATGAGTAATGCTTATATTGGAGAAGATAGAAAAAATGATTGGGCTAGTTTGTTCCATTGTTAGAGACCTTTCTCAAAAGATTCCTTGCATAGTGTTGATCACATTGATATAGCTCTCAAGTAACATTTCTTTTTGGACCTAATTTATACTATTGTGGTTGACCTATCTTAAAAGTCTCCTTGTGTGGTGATGATCACTTTAGTTAACTATTTGGTGCTCCTTCTGGTTGACCCAAGCGCCCCATTCCCATCACTAGAAACACAACCATGGAAAATGTGATTAGACATCTTATTGGAAAACTCAATCTCCCATTTTCGAACTCATCTCCATAAAATATTTGCAAAGGATTCATCCTTGGATGACATGAAACTATAGGTCTTTCAGATTTTAATCCTCTTACCCAATGGGACCAATTAGTAGGAGCATCAAGTAGATCCAACAAGTGGGGAATCCTCTGCAAGTGGAGTGTGTTGCATTAGACCACCCTTTTAGGATAACAATATGTGGTACACATTTCTCGTATTAGATCTAAACAAGTTTGATGGTTTCAACCCCATAGGTTGGGTTACCCAAATGTAACACTATTTCTCCCTCTATAGTATTACTGATGACCTGGTGAAACTTTGAATGGGTGTGTTATACTTAGATAAGAAACATTGGTAATCATGGTGGAAATGACATAAGAAGTCCTATGGGGGGTACATTGCTTGGAGCTAGTTTGTGAAAGACATCTATGCTCATTTTGAAATAGACAATTATTTTTTGGGATGATTAACTAAGTTTATCCAAATAAGCATAATTGAAGACTTTATAGCAACTTTCGAGCAATTAGCAATTTGCATAGAGGGCATGATCGATTCTTTCTTCAAACAATGTTTTACTAGTTGTCTAAAGGAGAATATTAGAGCACATATCTTGATGGCTCACCCAACTACTTGGTTGGAGGTCTCTCAATGATATAGAGAAGCATAGGTTTTGGTCAATGCATAGACCAAAATACCCCCTTTTATTCCCTACCCATGCCTCCCACTAGTATCAACAACCACCCCCTCCCCCTCTCAGCCCTTGAGGGTCCACAAGTTGACCCAAGAAAAAGCAGTCGAATGCCAACAATTAAAAATTTGTTATAATTGTGATGAGAATTATTTCAAAGGGAACATAAATTATTTCAAATTGATGTGGCCCAATCCATAACCTAAGGAAATTTTTGAGGAAGTCGTTATCAAGTTGGATTTAGTGGAAACTACACATCCTCCTTAGGAAGAAACCACCTTGGAGCCTCCTTGTGAGGAACCCCAAATTTCCCTCCATACTTTATTGAGATTTAAGCTCCCTAGACCCTAAAGTTGATTAGCTACATTAAGCACAAAAATGTGATTGTTTTTTATGTCCATGTAGTACACAATTTTTAAATTAGGATAGCCAATGGCGATATGATGAATTTTGGTGGCAAGTGTGAGAATGTGAAACTTCAAATGGGGGACTATCAATTCAAATCCAACATGTTTGCTATTGAAATAGGTGGTTGTGATGTAGTTATTAGAGTAGAATGGTTATGAACATTGGGTCCGATTACAATGGATTTCAACGAGTTATACATAAGCTTCTCTAAGGAGGCCATAAACATACCCTCAAGAATCTCTAGTTGGGTTCCTTAGAAATTATTAGCTCTCATTGTATGGAAAATATCTATTAATGTTTAAGCTATTATTAGAGTTCTTTGCATTTCAATAGATAACAATAGCATAAGATAGGATCACTGAGAAATAAACAATCACAAGAGACACATCATTTATCGTGGGAAAACCTCATGGGGCAGAAAACCCAACAAAACTTCCTTATTATAGATAACCAATACAATGCCAAGAGATAACTCAAACAAGTATAGAAAGTCCTCTCCCAAAGATGCGCCTCTCTCTCTTTCTCTTTTCCAACTACAGCGCCGAAACTTGTCTCTCAAATGAACAATTGAGTGTGTGTCTAAGTGAGGCTCTAGCCTCCTTATTTATAAAAGTCTGGCACGTGTGGAAGTGCCTCTTCACTAGCAGGGCCAAATTCTCAATCTGGGTGGTTATAACCACCTTTAATATATTTTGGGGCCTCTTTAATATATTCTGAGGTCGAC
Source organism: Picea engelmannii (assembly GCA_009831015.1). NCBI lineage: Eukaryota > Viridiplantae > Streptophyta > Pinopsida > Pinales > Pinaceae > Picea > Picea engelmannii. The sequence continues at coordinate 171,497 of ML795630.1, forward strand.
TTCTTATTTTGCCTATTACAATTACATTTTGACCAATCCGCAAAAGGGAATTTGGTCCTTTACAATAACCGACATGATCAATCCGCAATGGGGATTGATACAATGAATAATATATCAAATAATAATTAGAATACACTTTGCAGTTACATTATTTCAACACTCCCCCTTAACAAGAAGGGTATTATTCAACAACATCAGGTGAGAGAGAGGATTGCATCATCAACAACATCAGGAGGACAACATCATCAATATCGTCTTGGAACACTGACTCGTGTATCTATAAATCATCATAATTTTTCTTCATCGACAACATCGTCATTCTCAAAGGAATGCAATCACCATTTGCATCAATATGAATTAGTATAAAACTAATACATCATCATCACATCACGAGGCTGGTTCATCATCATAATACTGGACTGGCTTTACGTCACAACTGTCAAGCTGGAAGCACAATACTCGTCTTGCTTTACATCACAACAATCAAGCTGGAAGAAAGATACTTGTCTTGCTTTATGTCACAACAATCAAGATGGAAGCAAGATACTAGACTGGCTTTACGTCACAACTATTAAGCTGGAAGCACAGTGCTAGTCTCATCTCATCGTCTTGCTTTACGTCACAACAATCAAACTGGAAGCAGGATACTAGACTAGCTTTACGTCACAGCTCTCAAGCTGGAAGCACAGTACTAGTCTCATCTCAACGTCTTGATTTAAGTCACAAAACTCACGCTGGAAGCAAGATACTAGACTGGCTTTATGTCACAACTCTCAAGCTGGAAGCACAATACTAGTCTTATCTCAACGTCTTGCTTTACGTAACAACACTCAAGATGGAAGCAAGATACTAGACTAGATTTACGTCACAACTATCAAGCCGGAAGCACAGTACTAGCCTCATCTCATCGTCTTTCTTTACTTCACAACAATCAAGATGGAAGAAAGATACTAGACTGGATTTACATCACAACTATCAAGATGGAAGCACAGTACTAGTCACATCTCATCACAACAACTAGACTTGCTTTACGTCATAGTGGTTAAGCTAGAAGCATAGTACTAGGTATATATCATCACAATACTACTCCCCCTTTCAAGGAAGGTCCTTTCAGACTATACCAAGCTTATCTCGAAAGTGCTCAAACTTTACATGAGATAGAGGCTTGGTCAACACATCAACAACCTGTTCATCCGTGCTAACGTACTGGAGCTTTATGGCTCCTTTCTGCACCATGTCACAGATGTAATGATATTAGATCTCTATGTGCTTTGACTCATCATGGAATACATGATTCTTTTTCATCTTTATGCAACTTTGGTTGTCACATAGGATCGTGGTTGCTTCCATCTCTAGGTCAAATATACCGGTCAACAACTTATGAAGCCATATAGCTTCGCAGCTAGCAGAACACACAACAATGTATTCTACTTCCCTTGTACTGAGAGCAATGCTGGATTGCTTCCTACTCTGCCATGAGATCATGGCTGATCCCAAACTAAATTAACAT
>ML795630.1:227617-240335 GCA_009831015.1 Picea engelmannii
TCTCTAACCACGAGCCACATTGATCACAGGGTGGTACTGTAGGTTGAGGCAGAGCAGGAGAGGGTTTTGATGAATGACCGGGGGTTTGACAAGGCAACTTAATGCCTAGGTAGTTAGGGTCATTTTGCAAGCAAGGTGGTAGGTTTGACACGAAGTCATACGAGGGTTTGGCACACAAACCTTCCGAATAGGGGTATTCACTAGCCAAGAAATGCTCCACTTCCGAGTTGGAGTCTTCACTCAAAACGATAGGGTCAGGGTTGACAGGAGGTTTCGGCTTGTTGCTTGCCATTCGAGAGATTAAATAGACATTCTTTTTGCCTTTGGCATTTGTAGTAGGCTTGGCTTCAGGCTTCTTTCCCACAGGCTTAACAATTTCGACATCCTTGGTCACAGAGTGGGGTAGGTCAATAGGTGAGTCGGGTAAGGGTTTAGATAACAGAATACTGTAGGGTACCGGGGGTATATTCTTGTCCTCGATAACCACAGGTTTGTCAACCTGTGGAGGATTCGAATCCTCAAAATCATTGCGAGCAAGGAAATCATTCCAACAGTCTCCATGTAACCCCAATTGACAGACAACAATCATTTTAACCAGCCCATAGTGAAAGAGGCTGCTATCAGCCTGGTTCCTTTTGTATTTCTTAGACATTTTGAACAAGATTCTATGCAAATAATACGACATATTGAGCCGATAACCCATAAAAACCATAAACAAACGAAGGTGGTGTAAGAAAACAAAATCATACCGACCTTCGTAGGTGATAAACTGTTTGATATTCATCAATAAATCATGCCAGCGTTGTTTCAACATGGTCACAGGTAAACCTTTGTCACAGGAGCTAACTGTACGTGACTGGAAAAGCAGTGTCCAAGGGACCTCTTCCACTTTGCAATTCTTGGACCATCGTTTTCCAGTGACAGGCAAACCCGTAGCAAGACTTACAAATTGCTCGTCAATTTTCAATTGAACATCGCCGACCTTGGCACGACAACCATCAAAGGTCAATGGGAATTTTTGGGCAATGCAGAGGTTAAAACCATCAAATTTCTATATGAACGGGAGCCACCCATTGTCCTCAAGGTCACTATGGGCATTGTCGAACATCAACAGAGCCTGGATACCATTCGGTTCAACCCTCACGACTGGAGCCATGGTGCGAGAACATGGTAAGGGTTTGGTTCGAAAACACCAGCACACAGGAGCAGAGTCATTCGGTCTAACCACTATGAACGATCAAAGGGGAAGCATTAAATGTGCGCATGCGAGGGTGGTGGAATCACTTACCGCCATGTAAAATAGTAATGGCAAAGTAAAACCAACGAATTAACCTTCTGTTCAATCAATCATAGCATAGTTTAAACCTTATCATTCGGCCAACCATAAAAATCAAACGATGAATGATATACCAATGTGCCATTGTAAAATTTCAAACCATTGTCATTCAACGTGGAATCAAACCCAAAAGTTAAATATGTGCCATCGTATAAGTGTGTAATCAAAGTTTTAAAACATAGTGATAATCGATATTTATAAAATCGACAAGCCAAGAGCCATAACAATAAGGATCACATCATATATATAAAAACAAAAATAAACCATGACCCCTATGTAATTCATAGAGTAGGAGAATCCCAAAAACATAAATTTTCATGCTCAATGCCTTACCAATTAAATAAAAATGAAGTTGCGCAATCAAAGTAAGAATAGGAAAATAGGCATAGTTCAAAAATCCTTACAACCACTTAATGATAAACCAAAGGTAAGTGCCATTCAAAATATAAATGCAAAGATCATGACATTTCAAATAACGATGGAGGAGTTTTCATGCTTACAGTCGTGAAAACTAAATGGAGACCAATTTGGAAATGTCGCAAGGAATGAAAATATCATCTATTTGGAAAATGCGACGACAATTTGAAGTTCAGAAAACATAGGTGTAGGCAGCTTATAGGTCAATAAAAAAAAAATTGAATTGGCTGCCAACACCCTGGAAGATGAAAGGCCAACAGTTTTGTGGACCCTATTTTGGGTAGTTTGGTGTCTCAACTTCCCAAGGGCGTATCTTTGACATACGATCTCTCTTTGGGGCGCACGATAGCTCATTGGAAAGGTATCATTGAGGAGATTCATTTTGGGGGCTCAATTCAAGCCCTCGACTATCATTGAGAAGATCAATCTCGAAAAACCTTCATTTAGGCCCTCAAAATGGCCCTAGAAGTTAAAAACTGCTTAAAATAGTAAATTACCAAAATTACTAGAAAACCGTTTTGAGCCAGTCGAAAAAGGTGGGTGGCCACCGATATCCACCTAGATCAGATCCTCTGTTGTCACTTCTTTTTAAAAATTGAAATCCACTGACACTTCCAGGCACAACCATATCATCCCCAATACCTTTCTATCAAGAATATCCCATTCTTCATCCGTCATACTCGTCAACTACTTTGCTTTTTTGCAAAATGGTAGGAAAATATCCTTCTAATATAGATAGTCTTCCATTTGCATCTTCCATAACTGGTAGTTTTGGCCGTTAAATTTCTCGATCTTAAACTTTCCATCTTCTTCCATTGCTCCTACTCGAACCATGAACCCTCTTTTAGTGCGAGTTACCTTTCACTCTGATACCAGTTGTTAGAAAAACAGGATCATGGAGCAATACAATAAAAAAAAATGCGTAAATAAACACAAAATATACACAATACAATAGAGACACAGATATACGTGGTTCACCCAGTGTGGGCTACATCCACCAGAGAAATTTCCAGGTCCTTCCTTTATTATTATCCAGCAAATGAAGGGATACAACCTACAATGGCCACCATTCTAGCTAGTTTGTAGTGATTTGCATGGTGTAGTGATTTTCTTTTTCATTCATTAATAGACTTTGAATTTCACTATATTATTGTGCTCTTTGCAATATTCTATCCATATTACTATCTTCATTTCTTTGTCCACATAATTTGGATTAATGGTATCAAAGACATTTTCTCCTTGTTGTTTTTTCATGCATGTTCTCAATGAGGTTACAATATAGAGATTTGGGCCTTGAACTAACCAAAATTGGTGAAGAACACCATTTTTGGTCCATGTGCCCTCTTGGTAGGTGAAAGGAAATATGATGGAGTAGGATATCTTATCAAGTTGATGCTTGAGGAAGCCTTGTGTGACAAAGGAAAGAGATTATGGATAATTTTTCCTAGATCCTTCAATGACTATTAATGGATACAGAAGCACCTTTGAAAAGTATTCACTTTGGAGGTATGAATCCCTTCAAGGTATAATATAAATTCGACATTCTTTTATTCAAATTCCAGATAGACAAATATTCTTTCAATAAATAGTTAAGTTTGCTAGAGCATTATTACTCCGTTCAATTTTTTTTTGACAATAAGAAGAACATATTTACACTCCTTAACTCCCTTATCCATGTTAAATATTGGTGGGAAACTTGTTGGTTGCAACATGTCGGAGATGAACCTGAAAAATTTAGGACATAACCCATTTGGGTGGATTTTGTTGATGCCCTCAAGGAGCAATTTTACCTTGTTGGAAACTACATTGACTAGTACACAAGATTGAAAAGTTTGCATCATGAGAGAGACTAAATGGCGATGAAGTACACCAATATATTCTATATATTCCACTCAAAGATGGGTACCAGATACTCATAGTGGCACTTGGTTCTAAAATATAATAGTGGTCTACCGAGGTCCATCCAAATAGAGATAGAATTCTTGGACATTTCCTCACTAGGAGTCACTTATGGGTAAGTTGTCAAGATCAAGCACAAGTTTAAGTAGACGAGTAACAAGGGGTTTGGGTATGGAAATATGCTATAAAAAAAGCATGGTAGAGGTTGTCCTAACTTGTAGAACAAAGGATAGATAAAATATAGCCAACCTTAGGACAATGTGTAAGCCACCGGAAAATAAGGATAATGAGAATTTGAAGGACACTAGAAAGTAGTGTGAGTTCCAAAAAATCCCTTGGCATAACATTGATGAATGTCACTTGAAGTATTTTAACAATATTACCGACTTGACAAGAACCCTCCAAAGTTTTCATTTTTTGAGAGGTCGCATTTAGTAATATTGGCAGTTAAAATTACAACATTTTGAAACCATGACCTTAACAACCTTGTAACATTGCCAACCAAAACCTTAAAACCAACCCCTGAATTGAATGGTTCTACCAACAACACCTTTTTCTTTTTCGAGGTTAAAGTTACAACTTGTTAGACACCATGGCCCTAACAAATGGTAGAACTAAAACCAAAATCTTAAAGTCAACCCATGAATTGAAAAGTGGTGGTATTGATAGTATACCTCATTTTTTCCTAGTTGAAATTGTAACTTTTGGAAACCATGGCCTCAACAATTGGTATTGTTGCAGCCAAAGTCCTAAAATCTATCCCCAAATTGAAGAAAGGTCCCACCATGGAATGAAAGTTTGGTATCATTGTTAACAAAATTATAAAAATAGAGAAACTTCAAAAAGGAAAACAAATGAAAAAAAAGAGGGAACACACACACACACACACACACACACACACACACACATTCTAGGTTACACTGCCCGAGAAATACCCTTGATTACTTCTCCTCATTTCAAGGATGGTACCTAGGGTAAACCCTAAAATATTTAGGGAACAAGGGAAATCAACAACATGGCTCAAATCCATTACAATGATATACTCATTAAGAGCTCAACATGTCACTTACAAGAATTAAACTTGGGTGAGGAGAATAAAAATCATCCCTTCCAACTACCCAAACTAAACCCAAATATATATATATGAAATAAAGAAATTATTAAAAACAAAATTAAATTCATTTTTTATAATTGTAAATCATTAAAAAAAAATTAAAAGAAAAAAAAAGCTTAAAAAACCAATTCAAAAAGAAAAAAAACTAAAAATTAAAAAGAAATATGAAAAAAAAGAAAAACAAATAAATTTTTTTTTGGTACTAAATCTTGCCCCCACCATTTCACATTTAAAGGGAAAAATATTTTATTTTAAATTGAATTTGTTATTAAAAAAATGTTTTCAATTTTTTTTAATTTTTTGAATATTTATTCTTTTAATTTTTACTTTTTTCTTTTTAAATTGGGTTTCATAATTTTTATTTTTTGTTTTAATATATTTTCTTTCAATTTTTATTAATTTTTAATGTTTAATAATTTTTTTCTTTAATATTTTTTTTAGTAAGCTGTTCATTCATGCATCTTTCTATTACTGAAAACTGAGAAAATTACAAAAGCTTGTGGCTGGTCTACTACTGGGGAAACCAGACTAGCCACAAAAGAGCCTTTTGTGTTGTCCCTTGCATTTTAAAAGTACTTAAAATAATAAATGACATTATTTACAGATTAAACTATAGTTATTGTAGTTATAACTGTCTGACTGATGCTTAAAATTAACCTTAAAGAAATTGAGAGGTGGCGCAAAAACATCCAAACCTCCATGGTTGTAAATAAAAAAAAGAGAGCAGGAAAATCATAAAAAATTAGAGAGGCAAACTAGAGAATGCCTTTGGGGGAGGTTCCATTAGCTGAGGATTCTCCTGGTCTTATCCAACTTGGAAGTCATTCTTGCTAGCAAGCTTGTCCAACTTCAGGTCCATGCTCTGTTGTTGACGTTGCAGTTTGTCTAGCTGTAAAAATATTTCTTGGTGAGCCTCATTTTGTTCCATGAGAACCTTAACCATGAGGGTCCTTAGTATCTAGTAGATAGACACAAATTTTGAGTAGAGGGTGGCACGAGCTTGGTAGGTACCCAGATTAGGGATCCAAGAACCTATATTCTCATCAATAATCTCATTATCTATGAAGTGTTGGAGCACCCAAGCATCAACGTATACTAAGTATAATTCATCCTCGACCTCTGAAGGAGTGTGCACCTCATAAACCTTGGTCGCTTGGGAAGAAACAACTTGAGTTTGGTGAGCCAAAGAGTCACCCCTGTGACCATGGGCTCGTTGAAAATGTCCTCCACACGACATTGAAGCTCTAAGATAATGGCTAGCAACATCAGAGTGAGGGATGAGAACAAACACAAGGGTGATGCAGGGGACCACAGGGGAGTGTATGGGGACAAGGTGAGAGCTAAGTCAAATAAATAATAGGGAGAAACAACAAGATGGGTGAGAATCCAAGGGTAAGAAATAGAAAACCTGGAGGAGGAGACAATGAGAGGTTTCCAGGATGGTGTCGTGTGATGCCATTAATGACAGTAATTGCAGAGGATTTCAAACCATCATTGCTCAGGCGGGATGAATGATAACATTGATATGTATGGACAGATGCACACAAGGAAACTAATCATGTTAGTTAAGATGAGGGGATGTGGGTGTAATCCTCTTGTGGTCGTGGAGTGTCATGAGGCCACCATGTGGGGGTGGGGATGAAGGCCCTCTTCTTGTCATGAGTTGCCTCTCTGTCACCTGATTGAGGTGCATGATATTTGATGAGGTTGGATTGGGAAATATTTTTGCGATCCATTGAAAGAGGGGAGGTAGAGATCCCACTTCCAGATCATTCTATGGTATTCTTTGAGAGCTCTTGCATTGGAAAGGTGATCAATAAATTTGTTGGTTTCTCTTTTAATGTGAGTGGGAATGTTGATTTCAATATGGGAGATGAATTGTTGAATGCTCTCAAGACTTCTTTCTAGATGCCATCTTCTGGAAATTTTGGCAATAGGGGAGTTGTTTTGGAGTTTTTTTTTGCATATGGATTATGATTTGAGAGTCCCCTTCCACTATGAGTTTGTGAAGGTTCTCCCTGACATCTAGAGTGAGGCCTTGTTCCAAGGATTGGATTTTTACAACATCATTAGTGTTTAGGCCGATAAATCAAATAAAAACAACATGATAATACCCTTCTTGTTGTGAATTACGCTTCCAATACTAGATGGGCCTGAATTACCTTTTGAGGTGCCATCAAAATTCAATTTGAGAAATTCAGGGGGAGGGGACCAAGGGTCAGGTTTGTTGGCATAGGGGCAGACCCAAGGTTCAATTCTTAACAACGCACCAACAAAACCCTGATTACTGACCCTTTCAAAAACACCTACGAAGCAAGCGAGGTCTCACCCGAGGAAAATGTAGGGGGGGTTACAGGACGCAAGTGTCTGTAACCAAGATGGGACACAGATCTATGATAATAATACTTCATAGGGTATTCTTTTAGTGCTTAGGGAGTGACATACATTAGTTCATTAACCTTATGAACATCACAAAACATAATCGAAGATAGATCTAGTGCAATAATAACAAAATATTATGCACCTTAAATACTTAGCACTTAACACTCTGAATAAGATCTAACATTCTAACATAAGCAATGCATTTAAGCAACACATACATATTCATTACACATCTAATCTAAGCACTAATCAAAACATAACATATAATTGCACAAAGAAAACCATAAGACACCAGATATACGTGGTTCACGCCAATGTGGGGCTATGCCCACCAACCGCTTCACCTTCTTTATTATGTGCTTGAATCTTACATTCATTCACTCCTGTGCACTAAGAAATAGATTCAAGCTTTACACCAGGCATGAGATCAATGCACTAAGCACCATATCCTCCTTTCAAACTAGGTCAGGGCACAAATCCAACCCTCTATCGAGCACAAAGCCTTGACACACATACATTCCTTGGCACAAAGCTACTCAAACTACTTGCACTTAGCTCTCAAAACTTCTACTTCTACCATACGTTCTTATTTATTTATACTTTTACAAACCCTTACAATAAGGCCTAATCATGGGTAAACCCCATGGGTCGACATCCCATACACCCATTACAAAAACCCTATAAAACCCCTTACTGGGTCCACATAGCTTGCAAAAATGGGCGAGATCTGTGATCTCAGCTCTGCCTATGTGCTCCTTCTTCAAACAATGTGTCAAAGTCCAAAAGTGGTCCAAATCTACCAAGGTTTCCTCAAAACTTAGTCGAGGGCCAACAAGCCCCCAACACTCACCTGTGACTCGTCCCGAGTCACTCAAGTCTGGACAATGCTTCTTCGAAGGCCTCGAGCTTAACTCCGGTTACCTTGACTTGTTTCTTCACTTCAGCTTCCTTCTCAGTGAGCTCTTGGATCATCTTCTCTATAATAGGCCCTTCCAAGTGTTGTTCTACTAATTCAACTACTTGGTCCAGTTGCAAGCCCTGTCCATCAATCTCTTCGAACACTTTGCAGGCTTCATCCTACATAGGTTGCAACTTCTACGTGACTTCCATTACCTTTCCCAGGAGGGCAATGATCTGCTGCTGTAATGCGTGATACTCCTGGGATTTCTTCATTCTTTCAACTAAGGTGAGCAGCTTCATCTACGCCTGCATGGAAAATGCCTACTGTTGCACCTCCTATAACTGCACTTCCAACTTTCTTAGCTGGATCCTCAGCGAAGCGTTCATATGTCTGTGTGCTTCTATCACTCAATTTTTTTCACTCCGAAGCGAGGTATATTATCCTAACTACTGTGTTCTTTGAGGTTTCCTCCCTCTGGTCACGCACCTCTTGCGGGGTGCTCGACATTGCCTGGGCCTCCAATTCTGCTATCTTTGCTTGAAGATGTTGGATGATCTCATCGAGCTTCACTACTTGAGCCTTGACTGAATCTTCCTCCTCCCGTGCCAAGCTTGGAACAAAGCGACATGCTTTAATCACTACTTGTTTGACCATGGCCCACTTTGCGAGCAACTGCTTCTTTTCTCTTTGTTGTTGGGCTTTTTTCTCCTGGAGCTTTGCCTGAAGCTTTGCTTTCTCACTTTCCTGGGCTACTACATTTTCCTTCGCTACTCTTAATTGTGATAGGACTCCATATTTCTCCCGTTTCAAGGCTTTTATAACCTTATACTTCTCTTCTTGGACTCTATGAAGTCGAGCTTCTATCGCATCCATAAGTCTTCTCAATTGGACTGGTTCATCCCCCAATTATGCAATCTGTGACGAGGAAGGTGTAGTAGGTACTGCGCGGACCAAATGAATAGCTTGTTGTACTTCCTTCAATTCCTTCTCTATCCTTCCATATAGATCCTCCTACTTCTCTCCATATCTCTGCAAGATGTCCTCAGAAGCATCCTTCATAGCTCCATGGACCATACTGATATCGTCCTCTGTGAGCGTGGCCTCCAACTGGGGCTTATTAATGCGTGTATTCTTCCTTGCTGAAGGTTTCTTTGGAGAAACCTTCCTCTTTCGCAGTGTTACTGTCCCAACAGGGGGATCCTCAAGTAGAGGGGTGGTAGCTTTGCCTACTCCTTTCCCTTCTTCTCCTTCATATCTTCCTCCCTATCCTTCTACTTCATCTTCTCCTCCTCCTGGTGAGCCAGACTTATTATCTTTAGAGGCATTGTCCTCCTCATCGCTCTTTATATCCTGGACTTCTTCCTTCTTTTTATTCTTCTTCGTCCTAGTGGACTGTCCGACATGCTTAACCTGGGTGAATATAGGGCTCCCTATGGTGTCAATGTTGGAGAGTTCTGCATCAACGATAGGTACAAGTAATTCCTCTGGCCACTCCTTTGTAATCTGTTCCATGTCTTCATCTGTCAGCTTGTAATACGACTGTAATTCTTCCTGGTTCTCGTCTCTGTGTGCAGTGATGTAGATGAAATTCGGATATGCGTGGAACTTTTCTATTGGTCGGTACTGGTGCAAGGTGCGTAGTGTCATGTGCATAACTGATTCAATGACAAACTTTAATTGCTAATAGTATGCATGAAACACAACATTGGACTGCCACTGCTTCGTCATGTCGTTGGTATACCACATGGTTGAAAATTGAGTGGCCAATGACTCTAAGGGTTCGATTTTTGGGAAGATGGCTCCTTTAGGCATTTTAAAAGAGACAAATGCGAACAAAATGATCAACCAACTGTAATGGAATTCATATCCCAAATCCTAGGCTTCGCAGAAATCCTTCTCCAACTCATTGACGAGGTAGTTAACCCAGTTCATCTACATTCCCTCCACACACTTTCCTGCGAAGTCCACCATGAACCTGGTGACCTGTGTGGGGCGGTTCTTCCTTATGATCTTTCCAGCTATGAGTTGGCAAGTGAGGCACATTGCGCCATCCTGTATAGAGGCTACCTTGTAACCTCTCTTTTATTTTTCAACTTCTTTGTAAGCTTCCTTGATGCACTATGCCAGGGAACGGTCTGAGGCCTTCCTTGGATAAACTACCGAGGGTCAGGTCCCTTCACACTTAAGCTTGTGATCTAGTGGATCAGTGCCAGATCCACAATAATCCTTCTTTCAAGCCACATGTATCCACCATGATAACACGACAGGAGGATTTTAATGCAAGTTTTAACCTTCTGGTGGTGACCAAAATGCAGGATCTTCATCACATTCAACATGGTGGACTGCGCCAGCCCGTTAATCAATGGTTGTGAGATGAGGCGAGGCTTATTCCCAGCTCTCTTTGTGAGATAACAGTGGGGCGCCATTATAGCGTAGTTCATCTTATATCCTAAATTGAAGTTGATGTTCTTTAATAGTGGGATTTGTCCTAACTGACTCCCAAATATGCGTAAACCTTTCAAAACATACGCAGTGAACATGACGCACTCAGAATCTCAGGGAATGTTGTCGTGGTTAACAATGCCAGACAAAGGTGGGATATACTCGGGTAGGATCGATGGGATCTACTTCATATTAGCTAGATCACCGCGGTGCTTATTTTGCTGCTCAGTCATGGGGTTGACACGGCCAGAATGACGTCCAGTCGAAGGGGAAGCCTGCAGTCCCCTAGTTGAAAATGCTTGGACACCTTCAGATATTAGTTTTTCGGCCATTATCTTCTTTAGGACTTCCTTGACAGACTTCTCTAATTCACTAGGTTCGCCCGACATTCTAACTTTTAAATAGAAAGGTCGGGGTAGACGAACAAACAGGTGGGGTAGACAAGAAGACATGTGGGGTCTAGTTTCAGATAACACAACTCGCCACTTGGAAAATTATCTGTTTATCTTAGTGAATCATGGGTAGAAAAAAGGGGTCTCGGCACAATGTCTGATGAGTTAAATAAGCGGGGCATCGTAACAAATTCTTTCAATGACCATGAATGCTTCCATCAATGTGAATCTGTCCGTTATGGTGTGGTATCAATGTCCAAAAGTAGTCCATCAAACCATAAATGCATTTTCTAACCATTATGAAGAATCGTTCTAACGGTCGAGGTGCCTCCAACGGTCATATAGCTTCACCAGGGTGAAGTCCCATTCTGTGCGGTCTTGCTGTTCCAACGAGGTTCAAATCCTGCAAACCTGCCTCCTGCAAGGTTCCAATCTGCGAAGTCTTCCATCTGGTTTCTGTAGATTCTCCAACTTAGCTTTCTTTTTATTGAGCTTCCTTTCCTTCTTTCCTATGATCTGAGTCTCTCTAACTATTTCTGGGACCCTCTTTCCATTTTTATTCTTATCTTCCCCTAGCATAGTGACTTCGCACTGCTGATGTGCCCTCATCAGGTATGAAGTTAATACCCATTTTCTTAACACTTCCTTAGTGGATATACTTCTTTCTTGAATAGATAGGTTCTTCAAACATTCTTGCATTCTTTCAACCTTGATAACTAATTATCTTACGTTCTTTTCCTCCAGCGTTGTTACTCTGTTTTTTTTGCTTCGACTTATCCTTTCGTTCTTCTACTAGTCAGTCTATTTTTGTAGCTATGAAATCCCTTAGTTCTTGCTTTTTCTTTTCTATATCTTCTTCCTCTACTTTCCTTATGATCTGATCCTTTTCAATCCAAGTCTTACCTAACAAAAGTGGGAAGGGGGCGCCGTCCCCAACAAATTTAATGACTTCAAATTCCTCTTCAGTCGATGTTCCATGAACAATAATAAGTACATTAGTAACTCTTCCACATAGGGTTATCATATTTCCCTTAAACAATCCTATCCTTCCCAACTAAGGTATCACAATAAGATTTCCCAAAATTTTCCATGTTCCTTCTATCATAATATTCACTTGTGTTTCCTCATCCAAGACACAGTCTATGTCAAAGTATTTTATTTTTTCACTTATGCGTTGTTTTACTTTTAGGATCTTTGGTAAGGTGACATCTTTGTGAACATCCATAATTTCTTTCAATTGTACTAATGTAGTCTGAACTTCCTCAGGCCTTTTTTCTTTATGAATTTCTAACATGCTCTTAGTCTTTTGACTTTCTTCATAGTTTTCTTGTCTTATGTTCATCCATTCAACTTTAGCAATCATCCTTGGACAATCCTCAACCTCATGACCAACAATCTTACAACAAAGACAAATAGGACCCGAGCAAGGGCATTCCTTAGCAAGGTGTCACGATCTTCTGCAATTATAGCATAATGTCAATCCTCTTTTTATTTTAAACGTTCACCAACCTTTTTTGTACTACGCACTAGGATCATAGTACTAGACCTACAATCTGCAAAAATTCTTTCTAGGTTCCTGCATCCACTTATTAGTCTAAAAACTCTTTCTATGCATAGGAATAACATATATTTCTTCATTTCTATTAAATTTACTTAGATCAACTCTTTCTTTCAATGGTGCCCTAGCCTTCAGACTAGGGCATAGTCTATTAAACATACTTAAATTCATGCTTTCGAAACAAAAATTTTCACTTATCTTTCTCTTATCAAAGCACAAAGCTTTACCTCCTTTAGGATCTTACCTCTTTTCTTCAGATTGGATTTCTTTCTTATCA